>VWZW01005505.1:1035359-1256409 GCA_013397115.1 Edolisoma coerulescens | reverse complement strand
TTTTTTTTTTTTTTTGAGTAAGACCTAAGTTGGATATGAAGTTTGTGTCTTGAAGACCTTGTGATGTGCTCTAGAGGACATGCAGTCGATGTCTAAAAACAATTTGAGGTTTCTTTAGGTTTAAGCTAGGTGGAGGAGAGCTACTCTTTGTATGCACAGAGTTTACCTTATGCTGTGTGGGCATGTGTTTTCAGGGAACTGGAAGAGCTTTTAGTAATTTCTACAATTTTCTGCCCTTGTTTCCTTTTTCTAGTCTTTAATTTCTCTGTTTTCTTTGCCCTGGGATTGAAGAACATGAGGATCAGAAGATAAAACTGACCTAAACTGAAAACTCCCTCAACCAGTAGAATTGACTGGTGCTGTGATCACACTCAATTTCACACTGCTGCTAGTGTCATGTAGAGTAATATTGTGAAAGATTCTGTCGATTTTTGGTTCAGCTACTAGTTGTCATAATGCTAAAGAGTTACAGGAAGAGTATCTATCTTCAGGCAGTGAATGAGAAACTATTAGCGAAAGGAAAACTGAAATTTTTTACAAAGCTTTTTTTTCTTATTACAAAACTTTCATGTAGAATCTTTTTTTTTCCTGACTGAATATCTGGAGCTGATTTTCAAAAGCTGTGCATGACACTTGAAGCCTTGAATCTACACATATTTTTCTTGGTGGAAAAGTTAAATTTTTCAAATTCTTTGGCGGATCATTTCTATTCTCTAACAACCTTCTCAATTGAATTAGAGGACTATACACACAACCAACCAATCTAAAACGAGTAATTCTGTGGTGCAAAAAAAACAAAACAAAAAGAAAAAAATTAACATTTTTAATGACATTAAATTACCTCAGTGCCTCCAGTTAGTTTTCCTGGTGCAAATGAAGATGCAAAGTAGGGGTGGAGATGGAATCTGCTTTAGCCACCATTGTCATCCGAATAAAGATTTGTAGGACTTCTGCTTTATGCTTGGTATCATCTATATTCTGTAATCAGAAGGTTTTGCGATGGTTTCATTGTTATCTTTTATCTGCTGTCTTCTTCCATAAGACCTAGAGACCTGGTCTGAGAGCAGGACAGGGCTCTTGTGCTACAGGGCATGGGCATTTAATGAGTACAGATTCTGTTATATCCTTATTTTGGATGTAAGATTCCCCTGTCTTGTCAAAATGTATGCATTTCTGTAAGTAGCCCATCTAATAAAATATGTAACAATATTTGTTGCTATTTGGAACTTTAGAAAATGTAGTTAAACTTTAAGCTTTCTCACTTTTATCTTAGGTTTGGGTTTTGGTTTTTTTCTTTTTCACTCAGCCATGCACCATTCTACCATCTGTTTAGTATGGGGAATTTCATGGCTTTCAGATCACATACTGAGGATCCTATTTGGTATTTATGTATTAATGACTCTTGGTATATGGTGAGCACTGTGCAGCTAGCTATTGTACTTTTTTTGCTACAGAAATTTTCTGTTGCTGCTTTTCTTTACTACAATGACTTTCTCCAGCCAGCCAACAAGTCTTCCCTCTTGGTCTTCTATTTCGGTCTCTTCTTTTTCTCAGGTGTGACTGTATTCCTGCTATTATTGTAGCTATCTGCATTTACAAGTTGTAATTGAATTCACCGTGGTCAGGCCTGAGTGCTGTATCCTGAGCTTTGTGAGTTGAGTGGCTATCCTTTTTTCTGAGCCTTTGTCTGAATGTCTCATTGCCCTTTACATCCCCACAGAAATACTCCTAAACTGATATTTCGGGAGCTAAATCTGAGTCTCAGACAATCCTTTTTGTGAATAACCTGTAAGTCTGGAAAAATATTTATTGTGAAACCTGTGTAGCAGTGCTTCTTTAAGTTTCTCGTAGAAGGAGTAAATCACAAGGAAAAGATGCAGAAACTAGGTGGTGTTTTTCAGATTAAAATACTGTCTATTGACCAAAATTGTTTCTTCATTAGTAATTGTGATTTGTTCTTCATTAAATTATGATCTGTTTTAGAGTTGGTCTCAGAAGTTACCCTAGCTCAGAATAACACCAGAAGTATATTCCTCTTTTTTTTTTTTTTTTTCCTGAAAGCCAGTTTTTTGAATCCAGTAGAGTTTTAGCCACATGAAACACTTGTCAACTTACCTAGAAGAAAGATGCACACTGAGTGCATAGGTATAAGACTCTATTTCATCACTGTCGTGGTAATTCATCTCAATCTTACTTTTGGGAGGCCGGTTCTAGGTTTAATGTCAATTTGCATTTCAGTGAATACCTTGTTTCTATTCCTTCGCTGCAGTGAAGATATCCTTGCTTATTGTATGACAGCATTTTTGAAATGCCTATCATGTTTGTAAAATATCTACAGTGACAAAACATACACAGTAAAATGTAAGCTGCAGAAAATAATACTGCATACTGAACCTCCAGTAGTTTCAAAGAAAACCAGACAAAATTGACAACAAAAAAAACCTTCCTGAAGTTATCCTACATTTTCCTAACATTCCTTCTGTACTCTAAGATGGTGAATAAATGTCTTTACATGTTTAAAGCTTGCCAATTCTGGATGCTGAGGGGACTCACAATACAAGTTTAAATGTAAGTAGGAGTTTTTTTGTCTGAAAGCCCTCAATAACCACAGTAGAAACACTGCTAAATGGGGGAAAAATATGTGTCATAAGCAAGGTATTGCAGGAATTAGACATTCAAGCCACTGTCATGAACTTTCATTTTGTTCAAAACAAAAGCTTTCATCTTTGTGCCATCCTCAGTGAAGAATACCAAACCTGTCTAAATTCTGCATTTACTGTCTTCTAAGAGGTTATGCTATGTAATGTGCAGAATTAATATATTGTATTATATCTGCAGTTCCTCAAAATCAATAATCAGTCTTTTTCCATTATAGTAATTTTTGCAAGGAAGTATGAGTATAGTGTAACACTGCAAAGTAAAAATTGCATGTACTTTTGTGTGGTTTTGCTACTGCAGCTTACTCTCTGGTCCTCAGAACTCTGACAAAAGCTACCAAATATACTGCATATTGTAGATATTGCAGTGATAGGTCCTCTTTATTTAATATTTTATTATTGTCACTGGTCTGAAAATGGTTTTTATGAGAAATTAACTTTAATTGATGACTTAAGGGTGTACACGATTTGAGGTTTGACAGTGTGTACAACGCATACTTTGGCTAGGATTGCTGATGAAAAACTGTGTTGAAAACATCCTTTTCTTCACATTTTACACAGTTATCAAATGCCTTGTTCTTTTCAGTTTCTTTCTCAGAGCTCTTCTTCATGAAATCATCTGTAGTTAAAAGAAATGCCACATTTACTCCAGATATGTAATACTTCACTTGTAATAGTATCTCATTATTAAACCAAATCATACCCAGTAAACAAAAAAGTCTCTTTAAAGAAAAAAAGTTTATCCACATGCACATGTTTTCTTAGCACATTGAAACTGAAATCCACTCTGAAAATGCTGAATGCTAAACTACTTCAGACTGGAAGCTAAAGTTTTAGTTTTCTGCTGGACCAGTAATTTCTCTTCATTATTTTAATCTTGTGAACATTTTGGTTTGGGTTTTTTTTCCACATTTTCCCTGAAGTTATTAAAATATTGATAAATAACAGACATAAAGATGTTCTTCAAGTGGAATTTGTTTTGGTTTTTTTTTTGTAAGTGGATTTAAATTCAAACTTATAAAGTTTAAATTAAAGATTTTAAAGTTTCAAGGTGACAAGTTTTAGGCTCAATTTTCAGACCCTCCTATTGTCCTATCTATCCTCCATATTTTAATTTCTTGTAGTACAGTTGGTAAAAATCTCAAATCATTTGTAATTACTTTAAATGGGCGAAGAAGATAGTTTTTGTATGTTTTAAAATAGTTTGTTTCTGATTTACAATTAACTTAGCAAAATTTAGTGTGTTAATTTCTTATTACTTCAGTGAATTTTGCATCTTCATTAACATCAAATCTTCATGGTTAAAGCATATGGGTAGCTTGTGAGAAGAATACTGTCAGTGAATTTCAGATTCAACTAATTTTATTTCTAGTGCACTCCTTTGGAGGGGTAAGGGGAAGGTGGAGGGAATTTACTTTTGAACAGAATGTGAAAACCCATGCAAAGAATTTTGTCCTTACTTAACTTTCTTTCCATTTTTTGATGATTTGATATAGAGTAAGCCAGTGGAAGCCTCATTCTCTTTTTACTGTGTGTTAAAAGAGCAAAATGTAACCTTTGTCACTAGCTCTGGAGAGCTCTTATGCAAAGTAATTTTCTGCTAAATTGAAAGCATCTCGTAGTCAATAATCACTTTATGTAATAGACATATATCTTACCTTGTAGCTAAATTATCATGTAAAGGTGCTTTATTGTGAGGAATTTTCTTAGGTTGGCCAGTTATTTGGTTGAAATCCAGCAATGTGGTGAATCAATTTCTTGGTATATACATAGACAGGTAATGAGTGACTCTATAGTCCTCTCAGTCTGTCATTGATACTTTGTCCATGGATTAATGGTAAAGGTGCTACTACATAGGTTTGGAAAGCTAATTTTATCTCCTTTACAATCTGAATAGCTTTTTCTGTTGTTTATTAGGTACCCTTTATTGCTTTATTATAATGTCATTTTTAATACTGATTTACAAGATATTTTGCTTCATGACTGTCCTTGCTCTCCTTATTCAATAGTGTGGTGAAGCCAGCATGCAGATGAGATGAAGATGCTCTTTAATAAATGTATATTTGTCACTGGCTGCTTTTGTTGTGTATGGTTAGGATTGCTCTGGATATACCAAGTATGGTCAGGCATGCATTTTCATTTAGGGAAGTTGAGCAGTCTGATCTAGTCTGCCAAGGTAGAGCACTTCATCTCTCTGTGCTTCTTGGAGAAACTGTTTTTTGAGGTCTGGTCAGAAGACTAGGTGCTCCTTGAGTGGCTGCAGCAAGCTGGTGAACAGAAAATGTCAGGTGTACAGTGTTTTGCCTGAAATCTCACATTTCTTTAGGGTTTGGAAGACTGAGTCAAGGCTGTACATTTGAAGTATCTTTTCATTCAGGAGCCGGAAATCTGGTGTCCTTTTTACGGGAGTAAACACCTACGAGAGGTGCTTATTCTCTTTAAAAGGACAGTAATCATGATTGCAGGCACTTCTTAGTGCTTAGGGTTGTGCAGACAGGGGAAGCACCGATGTCTCAGTCTGCCATCTTTAATTAATAACTCCTGTACCCTACGGAAACAGCAGGTTGGTGTTTTTACAATGGAACAAGTAATTTTGAGAGAGAAGTAACCAAAGAGCATCACTCTGAAACGCAACGAATATGAGAGAGTGTCTTGGATTCACCACTGGATTGCTTTTGGTTTGTTTTTTTTTCCTGTATAGTTAACAGATAGATTCTGTGAGCAGGAGCTAGAATCTAGGTTTCAACTCAGTAAAGTTTTAAAGCTGTTGATTGCTAAGGTTGTAGACACACAGGCATTCAATGTCAGTGCTGGATATAAAAGATCTGGCATTTAGGCATTGTTAGTGAATGTCAACTATTGTACTTGAAGAATGATAGCTTTAGAAATAAGTTTAGTGAAGTGTATAAGCCACCTTTCTATTATCACAATATTCTTACACACTTTACAAAAACAGAATTATTTTTTTTCATTTAATGTGTCAGAGACTCACGGTTATAATTTGACTAGCAGGGAACTTTCTCAGAAACTTGACAGGAGTTCTAGGGTTCAAACAACTCTGTCTTACTAGGAAAAAGATTGTGGAAAGATTTCTATATTGTTTTATTATTAAAGGATAATGTTTAACAATCTGCTAGTAAAAAGAAAGAAAATGAAGACTGTGTTGGGAGCCTGTAAGCTAACAGCCCTACCAAAGACCTCTAAGTAATCAACTCAATCGCTTTAAAGAAAGGTACTGAAAAGAAGGTGTAAATCTAAACTCCATGGTGCTAATGCGTGTCCCTCATACTCAGTAAATAATAAATGCCTTCTCTATTTCAAAAAGGTGTATGTGGGGGTGAAAATATATCTCCAGTTAGTTTTCAGTCATGGCACATATAGTGAAGCATCTTACCTGATTTAATATGATCATTTGCTCTGTTACATTTCTGTGTGCTTAAGCTTCAAATATAAAGCAAAATGATTTTTTCTTAATTACCAGGCTAAGAAAGATGTGTGGTTTATAAGCCATAACAAAAATGCTAAGTACTGTTTATTTCTTTTTATAACAATAAGGGGCTGAACTGTGGTTTTTAAGATGAATGAGCATAGTCTTCGTAAAATTCATCTGTCTTACTATGGCTGAATGTGTGTAAAGTAAAATTATGACTTGCTTTTTGTAGGGAGAAGGTATTAAAGGAGGTTTCTGAGGCATTACTATGCTATAACCAGAATTATAACTATACATAAGCACAGTGGTAAAGAATTTTAAAGAATCAAATTTGGAAGTCTAGGAAAGAGTTTCCTCTTAGTGATTCAGAGTAAGCACTTTTCCTACATAAACATTACTCTTTCCAGAAGGGTTTAGTCAAGGAAAAAATGCCTTGAAATGCAGAGAGCCTTAAAATGTTACCACTGGAAGTGTGCCAGCCAGTTTACTAGAAGGTAATATAAATATTTCACAAATGATAAGTAAGAACTGAAGAGATAGTATAGTGATTATTGCCTATAATCAATATAAAGATCTGTCCTGGCTGTCAGTGAGACTGGTTACTAGCCAGAGCTCCCTGCTGCGCTTTGTCTGAAGGGTGGCTTTTTCAGGAGAATTTCAAAAGTGGTCCCAAGGTCCCTGTTTCTTTCACAGGCTAGTTGAGAGATTCAATAGGCAGAGAATGTAAGTGAAGTTCTGTTACATTGTGGGAGGAAAACATCGAGTCTGTAGCAAAGAAGATCCAAGTAGCAGACCTACAATTATGGGAAGTTCTGATGTATGTATTGTCGCGTACTTTGTAATAGCCAGTGTGTGTGTGAGTCAAAAATCAGCTGTTATTTTGTCAGGTTTATCTTTGATATAAATTTGTACAAAGTATGGCAGTATTTGTAGTAAATAACACCAAGGGCATGAGGAACTAGAGCAATCAAGTTTGTTGTTTCACTTGCATATAACAACTATTTTACAACAATTGTTCCATGTCTTTTGTTCAAATGCCTAAATATAATTATGTATTAATACACAAGAATACTATGTGTTGTTAGTGATAACAGGTATGGAATTGACATTTTGCACTTGAAATACATAAAGATGGGTTACTGGAAATCATGATCTCTTAAACATGGGTAAATTTTTTTCTGAAACATTTCTGTATGTTAGGTCCGGATTATGGCATGTCATTTAAGCCTCAATCTGTTTTTTCATTTTATCTCACTATCATGATAGCAGTTTTAATGGATTTCTGAATTATTAGCAGAATCCACAATTTTGGTTTGTGCATACAGTTTTACTGTTTGAGTGCAAGCTGCTCAAACTACTTCTGTAAATTGGTATATTGCAAAAATTTGTCCCATCTAGTATCATGTCTGTCATCATTTTGGGATGTTTCCCAGTACAGAGGTCTACAGCTCAGCAGAGCTCAAGGAAATTACAGGCTAGGGTCAAAAGAAGAAGGGACTGCAGTTTTACTTGTTACTTTTTTGGGGGTTCTTTGTGCATCAGTGGTGAGCTTGAGTGAATACTGACGAACTTCAAAACAAGACAAATTTCTACTGAAAGTGTACCCTAACCTGCTAATACAGGTGTACTACTGGAGCACCCTGTCCTTACGGAGCTGAGGATGTTGAAAAGTCATGCAAACTGAAAAAGAGAAGAAAAACCTTGCTGGATACCACTGTCTCCACTAGCTCTCAAAGTTTTTTTTTTGGTGGGGGAAGCTTTCTAGAAATTCAGTGGTTCTGTGTATATAGTCAATGAGCACTGAGTGATCCTTGCATAAAGCCAATTTGAGTGATTCCTATGAAAAACTACCACTGTATGTACCTCTGTCAGAAGTCAGTTTGCTGCTGCTGCCTCCTAGAATTTATTATCATAAATCTATAAAACAGAGTGGAGTAATCCATTGTCTTTTGCCTGATACCATGCAGCTTTGCTGGCCAAATTCAGGAGGAAGATACTATAATTTCTTTCTGACAGAAACATCCAGAAGATGCACATGTAATCCATTGCTGTGAGAAACTGGAGAAACTCTTTCCTAAGAAAATGTAATCAGTATGGACTACATTAATGTCCCTTAGTTGCTCCTTTTCTAGGTCTTCAGGAACACAGATGTCAGATTTTTGACAGAGCTGTGTATCAGGGTCATTGGAGGAAAGCCTGAAGAAGATAGGCTGCTCATCCAGTCCTGATTGACCTAGCAATTAAAAAGCAAAAAACCCCTATTCTTTAAAAAACTGAGGTAATTGCTTAGCTGTGGTGGGATCCAAATTAATCGTAATATCTCAGCTAGTTACTAAAAGGTCACAGCTGTAAAACTTTTGCTGTTTAGTGGCACTGTTACAACTTGTAGAGGAAGTAGGTTTATAGGAAGAGTTGCTTATTTTGAGTAAGATAGAAAACCAAAAAGGTTAATTATATATGAAAAGTATTATTTAAAAACCAGTAACCCTGAAGTCCCAGAGAAAAATTTGAAACTATCCTTTTGAAGATACAAGTCTTAAATTTTTCAAGAAGGAAGTGTCTTATGAAGAGAGAAATGAATTTGACACAATTAACTGTGGACATGCATTGATTTATTTAGAAATGAAAATTAATTGAAAATTTTGTGTAAACAATACTGTTTGGAATGCAAAACAAGAACACACCTTGACAAATGTATATGTGACTTACCTCAGTAATTTTGTTGATTTTAGCTGTAATTCTGAAAGACTTATCTGCTTGGTTATATTTTCCGTTTAAAGGTAGAAATTGGAAAAAATGAAGTGTTCTTTCTTTAAGGATGGTTGTTGCTGCCTTTATTTTTTAAGTGAACAGGAGGAATTCTATAAATACATCAGGAGCAAGCTACACTGGCAGGCAGATTTCAAGGGCCACTCAAAACTTGATTGAAACACTACATTCTCTGAAGAGTAAGAGATATAGATAGATAATATCTATCTGAAGTCTTGAAATGAAGAATATAGTGAAACTTCTGCATAGTTCTTTAGTTAAGTATAAGGAAGTTATTTGTATAACTTCAAGAAAAAGGTTTGCAACAACACTGAAGAAAATATTCAGTGAATGTAATAATTCTTGAGAACTGCTAACCTGATGCTTCCAGATAGCTGTCTCTGGAATTAGTGCTTGGTCAATCAGCCACACAGAAGTCCAGCTAGGACTTAGTTACTGCAGTTTGTCCTACTGAATATAGTGGTGGCTTCTCACTTCGTAGATAAAAGCAGAACATGAATAATTACAGAATAATCAGACACCTGTACAAAAGCTGTTTGATTATGACCTTACTCTTACACGAGGGTATTCTCTGAGCGCTCTAAAACTTGGAGTCTATTTAAATTGCTCAGATGTCTGGTAGCCTGCACTGGAAAAATCAGTTGAAACTTCGGCATCTGCTAACAGTGCTTATGTTTCACTAACTCAGAAATTGCCAAGGACATGTCTGTACTGACCTGGTATATCAGTCTCATCATTACTAGCATCTAAGATCTTTTCTTGTTATTCCTGCTGCTAATGTCATGTGCCAGGATTTCAGGAGAAATGAGTAAGAGTATGGGAAAAATTCTAGGCCCCCTGAAGTCCTAACTTCTTTAAAGCTGGACTGTTTCTCTCCTATCTATTATGCTCTCACAAGGAATTTTCAAAGTATGAAGATAGAAAATCCCTTTCAGTTACACAACCGACTTAATATGGAGCAAAGCTGAACTGTTTCAATCTATTCATATTAAAGTTACAGCAGACTGCCAAAATGTAGGATGTTTGAGTATGGTAAACGATGTGGCAGTTCCAGTGAATAATATGTCACTATCTTCCATCTTAACTATTTTCCTTCATCTTCTCCAGTTCCTCCTCTCCTTCATTCCTCTTTCTTCACCAGGGTTGGCTTGCTCAAACAAATGACAATAAAGTTAGAAAAATCATAGGAAATAATACTGTCTGTTCATTAGAAAGTATCAATCCAGACATATGGGATTATTTTTCATGCATTCAGGCAGAAAGATCAATCAGCAGTTGCCAGTTTTTGCTGCCATAGTGTTCTGCTTCCCCTCCAGATTCTGTTCTGCTAAAACCACAAATGCATATTGTGTTATTATTTTCTTTGTAGAAAGAAATAAAGTGTCTGGAATGCCATTATAAGTTTCCTGGGAACTTGGGAAAATATGTATTTTTTTCAGAGAAGAGTACGTTTGTCTAGTTTTTATTTTTTTTTAATAAGTTAACTGAGTAGGAAGAAGACTTACTGGTTTATCCATTAAAGAAGAGATGACACTTATGACAAATGATGGATATTTTTGTATAGTAAAAGGGTTTAGGAAGCATACCTAAGTTTTTGGATTTTTTTTTTTTTAGTATACCTTGCAGGAGTAAAACTTTTCTCCTTAAAAGAGAAAGACAGGTGACAAATTTGATCAGTCTTTTGTAGCTCTTTGTTCTGTGAAAAAGAATGAGAGATGCCTAATGTTTTCAGATTTTGATCCAAAGAGAGATGTGTGAGTTGTGAATTGACATCGCTCTTGCAAGTATTCGTCCTAGAACTGCCTGATACAAAATCAAGATTCAACTCCTATGAAAGATCAGTCTATCTAAAGAAAGAAAACCGAAGAATGCAAAATATGTAACAGAAGAAGCAACTGGAAAAGCTAAACGTTTCTCAAAAAGCTACTCTAGAAAGCAAAATACTTAATCCTTAATTGATTGAGAGCAAGGTCTGTCTTAAAGTCTGTATTGCTGCTTGTAGGTAAAGCCAGACTTGCTGAGCAGGTGGAATACTAATCATGTACCACTAACAGTCCCACTTTCTGTGTTCTCCTGATTTATTCACCTTTCTTGCACCTCATCTTCCCACCCACCTCCATCTAAAATCAGGAAATAGGAAGAAAAGGTGGGACTTAATTACGGTTATGGATTCTGATCACAACAGTATTTATTCAAAAACACATATCAAATACCCTTTATCACCCACTCAAAATGTCAGCAAGTGATGAACAAATACATTTTTATTCTTTCTGGTTTATGGTCTTGCAAATCTTTCGTGATCAAGGCTTTTAACAAAACAGACAAGAAATATTCCTTGTATTCATCTTTCTAACAGCAAAGATGGGATTTTTTTCATTCTTGAACAAAGAACTTTAAACTCATAAATATAGCTATATCTATTTAGTCAATGTTTACAGGATTAGATTAAAGTGTGGGGATTACAGATTAGGTTAAAGTGTGGGGTCTCAAGCAGGATGGAGGTGGTAAACCAAAGTTTGGCAGTAATGAAACCTCTTCATGTTGTCTAGATGCAATGTGGTTGATGTAATATTTAGTCCTGCTAGGAGGAGCTTTTTTTTCACTCTGAAGTCTGAATTACTTTTGGGCAGCTTTGTTTTTAAACTTTTTGTTTTGTCTTTCATATATTGCCCATAATTTTGATAGATTTCTTAGTGGCTGGGGTTTTTTGCCTATTAATTGTACACAAAGGAACTTTGCTTAGTATTCATTCTAGTCTAAATAGCTACAAGATAACATTTCTAGTAAATATAATCCTGTCTCTATAGACTGTTTCAAAAATATGTGCTATATAGTCTTGAAAGTTTTGTTCTTCTGCCTTTGGGAGTAAATTGGGAAGTTCAGCCAGCAGAGCTTCCTTTCTTGGAGGACATAGCAGGCATTGATAATGTACTGTAAGCTGTAACTCTGTAGTGACATCAGACTGCAGACTGGCAGCAGTCTCTTGGGTACAAGCGCCTAGGTTGCAAAGCTTTCCCAGTGAAGTGACTGATATCTTTAGGTATGTTTGATTTCAAAGGACATTTTATTTTTCTTTAAAGATGAAAGCAATTTTGACTTTTCTAATGCATAGTTATAACTGTATTATAGCAATGAGAAAAATTAGTACTCGAAGAGATTTGTTGTTTGAACTTAGTTAAGTTCATCTTGATTTTAACGTAATTGCTACACAGTTAAATTGTTTTTTTGTAAATAAAATGCCTGTTTTCTGTTAATATGAATTGAGACCAAAGTCAGAAAATAATGAGTTAAAATATTCTGTCATTTTTGGGATTTTTTTAAATGTGCGTAAACTATTCTGTAGGCAGGCTTTATTAAAAATTGAAAGAAAGTGGAAATTTCTGTTAATGTTTCATTATTATCTTAATTGTTCTCGAAGTGTAAGGGATCTTGTAGGTGGGAAAGACAAGGAACATTGTTTTAGTTGCAAATACTGTTTATTATAATACACATCTGTTAATAACTATGTAACATATTTCATAAATACTTTCATGAATAATTTCATTTGCAACTTAAGAAATTCCAATGCCTGACACACGATTGGACACGTATAAACTATGTAATCAAATCTGAGTGTCTTTGAAACCAATGCACTTGTTTGGTTTTTTTACTGTAGCTGAGACAAAGCAAAAAATAAATCCATTTTACATAAATTTTCCAAGTTTTTTTTTTTTATCTTTAATAATCATGTTACCTCATTACAATAGCATCCCCTGTTTACAAAATGCTTTTTTTTAGGGGGAAAAACACCCCAACCTCTAGATTTACCTTGCCATTTTTTCTTAAATTATATTCTTTATTACGCACATAATTTTTCATCATGCTTGTTTTGTAATGTGACAGCAGGTCTAGTGATTCTGTATTAGTGGCATCAAGCTTTATACCAGGTCTTCAGCAGTTGGGCTTTATTCTCAGCAAGTATTTGTTAAGGTGTTTCAGAAAACTTTTCTCTTTCAAAACAAAATATCTACATATTCTTTTTGCTTAAAAATATTTCTTTTCATTTCTTTATCTATTCTCTGTGAAGTGAAAGCACTTCAAAATGGAGAACTGCTGGAATGCATTAGTCTCAGTTCTCTATAACCTTTCTCAACTATTTTTTGACATTTAGCATCAAGCTAGAGACTAAGCTCCTATGTATCCTACTGGTATTTTCACCTCCAGAGAAAAGAATAACCTGTGTCAGACCTATGCATCCTCCTAGCTTTTTGCTGTTTCTGTTTGGGGTTTTGTTGTTGTTGGCTGGAGTTGTTTTCTTTCTTTTGGTTGGTTTTTTGGGGTTTTTTGTGTTTTGTTTTGATTTGGTTTTTTTTGGAGGGGGGGGGTTGACTAAAATGAAGAGAAACTGTGTTCTGGCTTTTGAAAGCTTGGTCATAAAATAATATTTATAATGTTTACTGTTAACATCTGTATGGCAACCGCTCAAAAAAAATGAGCAGCAAAGCATAAGAAGAAAGAAGAAGAGAATAAGTGAAACATTTATTGAATAAGCATTCATTAGAAGAAATCAGAATGTGGTCTAGTAAGTACTGGTTGCAGTGTAAACAGCTAGGATTTAATGCATTAAAATCTGAGGATGAGAAATCTGTTCTCTGATATTTAAAAAATTTGTTCTACTCTTTTAGAACCAGATAGTCACTGAGTGTTACTTTTTGCTACCCTGGAAATGAAGAATTTCTCATTACAGCTATATTAAGCTTTTCTGTTTCTTTGTATGTGAAAATCATAAATAGAGACTATAGGGATACCAGTCTGCTCTCTGTGTAAAATATTTAGTCTCATTTTCAGCTAGAGATATTTCTAGAATGAGAGAAGAAATCAAAAGATCTCTTCACTCTAGGTTTAATGTCTTATCCCGTTTTGTCCTAAAAGCTGATTTTCTTGACACACAGCTAAACAGGAATATATACTATTTCCTCAAAAAGAAGAAAGCAGTCAAGTCTTAATTTAAAGATGAAAACATGGGAAGAAATAGTGTGTTCAAGACATTTAAATTGGCTGAAGTTTATCAGTGACCAACTAATTTTTAGTTATTTATTCTAAAATAAATGTATGATTTTTTTATTCTTGTCACTTTACTGCTATGCTATAAGAATAGAAGTTCCTACTTTGGACGTTGATCTTTAAGTTGATTGATGGTAGCAATCTTTAAATGATCTGCAGTACATCCCTTAAAATTTTAATCCTTTCAATTAAAATGCCATTTTTCCCCTTGTAATTGGGAAGAAAACATTAAAACCAGTTTGAAGTTTTGACTGGGCTTCTCTTCAGATGTGCGTGGTTGCACTGCCAGAATTAACTAGAATTTCTTTAGAGGGAAGAGCCAGGTACGTAGTCCTGGAAGCTGTAACAGTGTGTATATCCACAGTGGTCAGGATTATCTGCATCTTCTGTCCCAATCAAGTGTCCCTCTGTTTTATTTTGTAATTCTAGGTGATGAATTAAAAGAAGAAGTTTCAGTAGTGTAGGAATCATGACAAGTAAAAGGAAAGGTACTCACTGGCATTTTTGAGCAACAGTATTTGTAATAAATTATGTCTATAATCTAGATCCATGGACTAGCAAGCAACTTTCCTTTTGCATGTCTTATTCTTCATGTAGTCTCCTCATGCATTTATGAAGAAGCTGAATTATTTTTTTCTTCAGTTCAAAAGATTTGTGTCTCAAGGTATCCATGTTGATCTATACCTCTCTTAAATACACCACCTAAGCTGTGTTCCACAGTCTTATATTTTCAGAGATGCAGAGGTCCTTCTTCTGCTGCAGTTTTCACTTATTTCATTATGATTTATTTCTGAAAGCTTACATAGACAATGCCAGCATTAGTAAATTCCAGGAGATTTGCACTGCAGCATGATAAATATATGAAAGTGCAATCACCGTCCTGTAATTGTTGAACATGGTGGGGTTTTTTTTCTTCAGTTACTACATTCAGAAGTCTATTTTTGCTCTCAGTATATTTAACATGTTTTTCAACAGTAGGGGGAAAAACTGAAATGGTGCCTGACTATTAGGAACTAAAAAAGTAAATGAAAATTAAATTTTATTACTGGATTGCAGTCATGCACTTCAGCATTTTTTGAGGGAAGGAGTGACATCCAGAGCAGAGTCAAAAGCTTAACATTTTTAATGGTAGAAAGCTGTGGAACAGAAACCTGTACCAGGGAAGAGAGAGGAAATGCTCATAAAAAGTAGGGAAGTGTTGGTGTCGCACCGAGAAACGGGTAGAGAAACGACACAGGGTCCAGGCTTAGGGATAAATGGAAGCAATTTAATAATTTTTTCCAAAGGCTTTTATATGTTAGTTTGCAAAAGTGTGTTAAATGGCATAAGGTAATTGGTCATCCGGCCATCCACCCCTTGAGGGGATTAGCCAAATTCTAAGGCACCCATTTCTAAATATTTTTCTAGTTAGAACCATAACAATACTGCAAAAACAACCTGCAGGTGCAAGAAGTTTACAAAACTGTAATATTGTTTTAAATAATTTGCATGGGAAAGACAGAGCTCTCACAAAATCCTGCAGAGGGCTGAAGAAATTTCCTGCTGAAGCTTTTTTAGTATCCATAGGGAAGTTATCTGTAAAGTTTATGGGGATCATGTTTTCTTAGTTTAAAAACTGGTACATTTGCTAGTTTACACAAGGTGTACAGAACATAGAGGCAACTTTCAGGGTATTAAGCACAGTTTTATAATGTCTAAAAGGGCTGTCACATCTGGGAAAACAAGTTTTTTATTCATGCAGGTAGAGGAGAGATCAGTTAAAATTCGTTGTGTCATTCCTTGAAAGAGTAATCTGTCAAATCTAATATGCACTGCTTTTTGTGTAACATGACAGTAATTAGGATGATAGAGTAAAAAAATAAAGTAAAAATATCTTTGCATTCTGCCAGTGATTATTAAATCATGTTACGTTTTTTAGTTTAAAGTATTTGTTTGTTTACAGATGTATAATACATACCATAAACTCCAAGCAATTATATCTATATAGGCAGCTTCAAAATGACTGTAGTTTTGCAAGCCCACTTGTAAGGTGCTTTGCCAGGAAAGTGGTTTAGGCCCAAAGCTGTACATCTATGTCAGCTGGAATTTGTGCCCACTATGAGGAGAACTTTAAATGGGAAAATGGAACAGTTTCTGTTAACCTGTGTGAATTCAAATGCAAAGGGCAGCCTGGAATGGTGTAGTAACTAGCCAATGCAAGGTGTGACTTACCTTATCAATATATGGAAATGCGGGTTACTTATGAAAATTAATTTTATAAATTGCACTGGACAACTTGGTGGGAACATTGAAATAATAACCCTAAACAAATGGAAAACAATACCAAGCAGATTAGAGAGTTTTAGATCTGAAAGGACAAAATAACAGCAAAAATCTGTCAGTGTATTTGAAGTAACCTAATAGTAAAGACATATGAAGACTGAGTAGTGGATTTTTTTAAGATTTCATAATACTAGATTACTGAAGATGGTGAATGGAATATTTTCAATAAAGTGCATGGGACAGAAGTCAAATTGGAAGTAGCTGAGGACCACAATAAAAAAGTCCTGTCTATAGTAACTGTAAAACTTTAATAATTTTAGCTGGAAGAGATAGATTATTAATATGGAAGCTAACTAGGATTATGATTACTTTTATTTTTTGAAAAAGGGGATTTAAACTTTATGTGAAAGGTGAGGAGAAGAATAAAAGTGAGAGCTAATTATGGAAGACAAAGATAAGGCTTGTCACACAAATGACTGTAGCATTGTGTTTCTAATTTTGGCTAGGATCTTTGAAATGAAGTACGTCTCATGTCAGGATGAGCAGTCACCATCTGAAGCATGTTAATAGCAGGAGTACTCTCAGCAAACATCCTCATGGAGACTTTTTAAGCTAAGTGATGTGATACAGAGGTAATTCTTGAGTAACAGACAGAACTTACAGAAAATTCAAATAAATGCTTTAAGTTATTATTGAATATTTGCCAGGAGTTAGTATTAATGGAGGAAACCTGATATTCACCAGTTAATTTTCCTGTCAAAGTAAGTTACACTGTAGTGCTTCATCTTCAAAATGGACAACAACTCTCTGGAGCATTGTCTCTTTACACTTCTGGAAAATAAGTAAATAGAGTGTAACTGTGTCTGAAGCTCAAGACACTTCCTTGAGAAGTCTGTGTTAGATTTTCTATTTTTTTTTCTGATTTTTGCATGCTGGACTTGGAAGCATGAAGTAAATTCCAGACACCTGGAATGATAATTGTGAATGAATCTCATATTATCATGTGTTCAAAAGGCTGATTTTGAGTAGAAAATGTTTTCTTAAGACTTGAAGTGAGCCCTCTTCTGCTGGAGTCAAGAAATCAGTTTTATTACTAGTCACTTCTATTATGTCTTTATAAATTTAAGATATTTTCTTTAACAGAGTTGATGTATAGGAAGTATAGGAATATAATTTACATAATATATTTGCATTAGTACTTGTCCTCTTATTTTAAATAATATATGATATTACACAAAGTAGGAGAAAAGAGGCGCTATAAAAAATATAAAACAGCCTGAAATGCCCAAATCCAGCTGAAAGATTTTTGATTAAATGCTTGAGGGAATATTCATTTTCTCTGCATGCTACTGTGAAACTCCATTTTTCACTGGCAGTTACATAGAAACAAAAAGGCCCTTTTAGCCAGTGTCTGTACCTCCTCTCCTGGATCTTTTGGCTTTGGCAACTAAAAAGCTGCATCTGAGCCAGGGACCCTGTAACGCTGAGGCCAATGGAACCTGAAGAATTGGAGATAATGAATCAATAAATATACCAAGTAACAAAACTGTTATCATGCTAGCATTTTCATTGCTGTGTGCTTTCTCCTTGGCAAGTAGCCATTGTCATACTGGGTCTATGCCTGTTACTTTTATTATTCCCTATCATGTATCTCTAGAGGAATTAATGTGACATCCCAATACTGGATAAATAATGAGACCCGTATTAATCAGTTATGATCTTTTGTAATAAAGCTTCAGTGTGTATCAGTTAACACTTTATGATTTTTTTTCCTTAGACTATAAGGATCTTTTCTCACTGTGGCATTGTGACAGATGTGGCATAATCTAACCCATTCAGCACAGAATCAAATATGTAATAGTGTTTACAATATTAGAGCTATGTTACCAATTTCAGTAGCCCATCCTGCACTGACACACTTGCACACAACTTCCAAGAAAAGGAATAGACTTGTACTGGTTCAGTCTGTATCACGTAGGTCTCATCCCCTGATTTTCATATCTAAAATACCTGTTTTCAGGGAGTATCTAGCACAACTGCAAGGGCATAGAAATTAATATATGAGAAAAACCAATTTTTGCTTGTTTGCTGACTTCAGAAGTGAATGTCAGTCTTTATACCAGGGTGGGGCAGATACTTCTGCAGTTCCTTAAAAGGAAACCTAAAAAGATTTAAGTAAAGATTGTGATGGAGGAAAAGTGAGTAAGGTTAGGTCTTACCACATTCTGAAGTACAAAAGGGAAGTCTGGCTGTGCTACATTTCTGTCCAGCAGATGAATTATTCACTGTTAATATGCTGCTTACATTTGTGACTCATATTTGGTCTTTCTCTCTCCTTTCCCACTATGCCTAAGAAGTGGTGAAAATAGAAAGATTTTATTTTTGAGCACATAAATATACTTTAAAAAAAACCCTGTCAGTGTGATATATTCTGATACAGTAGGATGTAGAGTGATTTTTAAACCAGAACCTCTGAATAGTTTAAAACCATATATTCTTCACGAATGATATTTCTTGAGGGGGTAGAAACTTGAATTTTTTCTTAAGTAAATTACGAGGATTGAGTCAGGTGATATTTTATAGTGTACAATAACAATGTCTTCCCATATAATTTAAGTTGGATTTTTTTTGGAAGGGGGAGGAAGGAGGGAGGAGAGAAATTTTTGAAAAACCAATGATTGTTTTGTCACATGTCGACATGCCCGAGGACTCCAAAGCTTACTGATTCTGTAGATTGATTGTCTTTTTAAACATTCATAGTCTTTGCTATGCTTTAGGTCTGAGAAGAAGACACCAGTTGCAGACACTGTTACAGAAGTCTCAGACAGATATAGTGACAACTATTGACTGTGCTGTAGTGATCCAAATTTGTTAAGGTAATTTGCTTCTTTCACAGATAAAATTTGAAATATGTTTAAGGCATGACATTTAATGTTCCTAATACACAACTTTGGTACACTTATGTAGCAAAATATGCATTCACTGCTGTATAAGGTCATCATGGACTGATGCAACCTATAAAAGAAATGAATTTTGGGAGTTTCTGGAAGCCATTGGGTTCCTTTACAGTTTAAAATGTTTAAAATTAGTATTGCATGTTAGAGTTAAGGCAATAAAATGGTTTAGTGAAGCACCTGATGTACTGTGTTTAAGAATCTGCAGCATCTTGCAGTTGGCCTTGTTGAACCTCATGAGATTGGCATGGGACCATTTCTCAAGCTTGCGCAGATCATTTGGATGTTATTCCATTCTTCAGGCCTGTCAGCTGCACCACTGACTTGGTGTTGTCTGCAAACATGCTGATGGTACACTCAATCCCATGGAAAGAATGATAGATTTAATCCCACATTGATGAAGACGTTACACGGTACTGGTACCAGTACAGACCCCTGAGGGACACAACCCATTACTGATCTTCATCTGGACACGGAGCCATTCACCACTACCTTCTGGATGTAACCATCCAGCCAGTTTCTTATCCACCAAATAGTCATAGAATCACAGAATGGTTTGGGTTAGAAGGGGACCTTAGAGATCATCTTGTTCCAAGCCCTGTAGCATGGGCAGGGATACCTTTCACAAGGCCAGCTTGCTCAGAACCCCATCCAACCTGGACTAACATTTCCAGGGATGGGGCATTTACAACTGCTCTGGGCAACGTGTCCCTATGTCTTACCACGGCACAGTAGAGAATTTCTTCCTAGTATCTAATCTAAACCTACCCTCTTTCAGTTTAAAACCTTGTTCCATCAGTCGGTGCATGTGTAAAAAGTCCCTCTCTAGCTCTCTCACAGGCTCCTCTTAGATACTGAAAGGCCCCATTAAGGTCACCTTGTGGGCCAGAAAGTGTCCGTCTGTCAAATACACATCTCTCCAATTTAGAGAGAGGGATATTGCAGGAGGCCATGTCAAATGCCTTGCAGAATTCCAGGTAGATGACATCTGTAGCTCTTCCTTTGTCCACAGCTTGCTTTACTCTCATTCCAATAAGTACTCAACAAATCTCATATAAGGCATTATATTTATAGAATAAAAAAAGGGAAGGGGGGCGAAGCTATGTAGTTTTCTGTACTTAATATTCGGAGGAAAACTAGACTTACCTAAAGATATGTTTACAAAGAATTAAACATCTTAAAATATGTTTACAAAGAATTTAAAACTTTCTGATCTGTTTATTTTAGAAGGTGGAATGATCCCAGAGGCTTTGTAATTGCACCAAAACCTTCTTCACCTTTGGCATGTTAAAGTTTTATAATAGCTAAACATAACAATCAAGATGGAACAGTGATAGTGACCTGGAAATGAGGCAGGGGGACACATTGTGACAGAGGATGAAACAAAAAGATCTTCCGTCACGTGCTTATTATTGCTGCAATAGCCAGGGTTTTGGTACAGTTCTGTAAAGCTGATAACTGTATCAAACTGCAGGTTCCAAGCCCATTAATCTGCAAACTTCATCTCCATTCCTGTGCAATAAAATCTATAGGAGAGAGGATCACGTAAGAGTCAGATTCTTACCTTAACCTTATTAAAGATATTAGTGTGGCAAAAGATAATAACTGCTACACAAGCTAAATTTCATCTCAGAAATCAAGAAGAAATTTTACACTGTTAGGAAATCTAGTATTCAGTAGCAAAAATACACTCCTTACTGTTGTTCAAAACAAACGAAAAAATCCAGCAGAATTGATGTTTACCAGTGTGATCTTGAACTCTACCAAGACATCAATCTGTAACAAAACTGGCACTTTAGGTAATACAAAATTAAGTGAATAACCCCACAATACTCATTCTGCTGTCTATGGAGGAGACTTAATGCACCCAAAACACATCTCTATGAAATACATCTCTATTTGTCTTTAGCCTGTACAGAATAAAAGCAACATAGAAATGATATATTGTCAAATTATATGCTGCTAAATTTCATAACTATAATGTTGTGTACTGTGTACAGTCTTTCACTTCTATACATTTAGCATCATCCAAAGTTATTTATTTCTTTATTATTTGGCTGGTGATAATCCTTAGGGCAAGCTATGTCTAACTAATGACATGTACAAGGCAGTCTTAAAAGGAGGTGAGAATATGTTGGTATTCTTGAACCACAGTGCGATATATCCTGTGATCAGGTTCTAAGAAATGTGGTGAGGGAGTCGATCCAACTTAAAGTCTGTTCAGGCTTTCTAATACAATCTTCATTAAGCTGCTCGAGCAAATCTTCCAGTGTACACTTGAAAGCACATTATGTCCTCTGTTTTTAAATAATTCCTGCGTTATTTTATAAACATCCTAGTTTTTCATATTTCTGGTTTTCATAGATCTGAAGCTAAATCGAATTTTTTTTGAAGTAAACAAAACTTTTAGAGAACTTAACACCTCTGGAAGAGTGTAAAAAACTACAGAGGAAATGCAAGCCTATGTTTTGAGGTTTTATTTTTAGGAGGGGTGGTGGTGGTGAAGAGTGGTTTTACTTTGAGTACTTGCACATAGGTTTTTGACCACTGCTATATGCTGATGTCAAATGTGTTTCTTGCTTACAAATATTATAAGCCAAACAGAAGTCAGAAAAGCCCATATGAACTAATAATAAAAAAGCACATAGGAATCTTTGGTCATCCAAAACCTCTGAGAAAATTAGTAAATATCAGTGGAAAGCCTACTGTCGATTCCATTAGGTATTCATTATTTTGAATAAATGGTTTTCAAAAGCATATTATTTGGTAAACAGTTGCTGTGGCTTTGTATGTTGTAATTCCAGGATAATGTGCTAGTAGTTTACATACAGTAAATATCTCCTTGGCTTTTTTTTAATACTTGTGAGAATTTATATTTTTACCTTCTTTATTTTCTTCTCAATATTTCTATAGGTTGCTAGCTCACCTTCAATAAAACACTCTGTCATGCATTCAACCGAAATGTTTAGTTAAACAGATGCACATAATTGTAAGTGAGAACAAACAGCCGCATTTTGGGTTTTTCTGACCTTTTAGTTCCATCAAATATAAGGTTGATTAAGTGTTGATTTTAATATACAAGGACACTACAGTTTATTCACCACTGACCCAGTTTGTGCAATGTATAGGATACATAAATACCCATATACTACAGTATATTACCTGAAACTTGATGTTGCAATATACTATGTACCATCTTGAAAAAAACTTGCCCAAACCTATATAATATGATTATCAGTTACTGATAACATTGCAAGTTTGTCTATTTCATTTCAGCTGTGGATGTAGAAACATCACAAATAATGAGGTAGGGAAATAATTAGTGGGAAAATAAGTATTTTGGACAGAATATGTAAAATTCTGTAATGATTTTTGGGCCTAGGGGAGAGATGAGGAGTCCAGGAAAGTACATCAGTGTAAAACGAAAAACTGTTAGGGCATGAAAAGCAATTAGGAACTTGGATACAAATGTTGAAGCCTGGGGAAGAACATTTGTCTTTCATGGTGGATTAAAATGGCTTCAGCCATTCACATACTTCCATGTTGTTCTTGTGAATGTGGGAAATGATTGCATGACACAAAAAAAATATACTATGTTATTGAAATGAAATACTTAGAGTTGTTGGACATAATGACAATACAGACTATAATATAAAATGTGAGGTTTCTTATAGTTGATTTTGAGTGCCTTCTAATTTTTTTTCTCCTGTATCTAAATTGCATGAGTATACTCTACTTTGCTACATTTAATATGCAGGTAAAACAAAACTTTCTCTTATGTTATTTAGAAAGTATCACTAATCATGAATTAAAATTAAATGTGTGTTGTCTGCTTGCTTGGTGAGGTTTTTGGGTCTGGTTCATTTTTGGGGTTTTTTTGTGTCTATTTGTGAAGTGCTTTATAAATATCAATGTGTGTATTGTGGGCATCTGTGCCTGCCAGTTGGCATGCTTTGTAGAATTTATTCAACTTCTTAAAACAACTAAAAATTTACTTTTAAATGAATGAAATCTGCTTAAAGCTGTGTCCTACAGTTAAAAATAAGGCTAGAATGTTACGAAACAAATATCATTAAGTTTCTTTGAATTATATGCTTTAAGCTGGATTCTTAAATACACCATCTTGCTCTGAGGGATTGTCTAAACAAACAAAAGAGATTTCAAAGGACATTTCCTGATTCATTGGTCAGTGACCATAACAGTACAGTTGAAAGGATTCAGATAAGGGTTTTGCTGTATTTCTGAGCCTCATGACCAGGAGGCCAGAAAAAATTGCTACCAATAAAAAATTACAGAATTTTAAACTGATTTGCAGTCCAGAACTCCTACAGTCCGCTTCCTGAAAATTTGGTCTGTGTTATTTCAGCTTGAAACACCAAAATCAATAATCAGTTTTAGAAACCAGGATCATGCCTAAAATTAAGAAAAAACCCAGCAGACTTCAAGGCTCATAATACAGTTTGGGTGTAGGCAAAATTTTTTAGTGGCTTAGATCTTGATTAATTTTACTAATGCTTCTGAAATTTGGAATAAAATGTGTATAAAATATATAAATGAAATAATGTGTATAAAAATATAAATCAAAATGGATAAGGTGTAAAAGTATAAATAAATTCTTAATTTATTACAGCATTTTGAGTGCAGCCATGTCTAAATGTAGCTGAAGTTATTTGCTAGCAATACTACTAGCTTGAAGTTATTTTTGAAAGAGGAATTATTTATTTTTTTTAGTACCCTAATGAAAGTACAGACTGAAAGAGGTGATGTGATGGCTTCTCCTTATATTTTATTGTGTTACTATAGGTTTTTTCATTAAAGCATGCTAATATATATTAAATTGAGAAAATTGTATTTGATATTTGGTGTTCCTTAGCTAAGACACTAAGACTTTTGCTGCAATATTTTGCAATGATTTTATGATCTAAAGAAAATATTAAAAAAATAGGAAGCATGAGAAGTACTGTAGACTGTTAGAGCTGTTGTCAGCACTCCAGGTTCTCCCCCAAGGTCTACACCGTCCTGCCCACATGCCCTGAGGTTCAGGGCTAAACTCTGTCCAGCTCCAGCATGGGTACAGCTGCCCAGGAGCTGACATAGCTGGCTTGGGTTAGGCAGTGTGAAACAGCTGTGTTGTAAGATAGAGCTGTGAGCTCAGACCCTTGGTCTTATCCCAAGACGTGTTGTAGGACTATACCTAGGCCTTTACTTTGCTTTACTGATCCTGACATCACCTCACTGATCTGATGTTAGATGCGCCTCATCACTGTGGACGAGTCTAGTGATCACAGGGCTATGATGTTCACCCTCACTTCTTTCAATTTAGGTTCAGTATATACAAATGTCTATTTGGTAAATATTTTCTTATCTAAAATTCTGCATCTCATTAGTGGATATGAAAAGAATTGGTTTCTATTAAAATGTAATTTGGTCTCCTGTTTTTACTGCAGAGTATAATGATGGCCCACTATAACACTTCTTTTTTTCTTTTTTTTTTTTTTTTTTTTGGTTTTGTGATACTAAAAGAGTAATGCCAGTGTCAAGGTTTATGTAAGAAAAAACCAAACCAGCAACAACCATACACATAGAATCCCCCAAAACTTGGATGTGCAACATACAAGATTTTTAGTTTCAGCTTACTAGTGTTTATCAGCTTCTTAAAGGAACAAAAAAAATGTAAAATGCTTTCTGGATCTTAAGCACTGACATTCACTTTCTTTCTGTAGCCATGGACAGTTAGCAACCACATGTCCTCAATATCCTTTTTCCTTCATTGCAATTGTTCTCTCTCACACTGCAGGATAAAGGATGGATGTCTTGTGTGGTTCTCTTCCCTTACGAGGGCGCTGTGTAGCAGGGTGCTTTCTTTTCTCTCTATTGTATATTTATCTAAGGAAGGAGGAGGCTTGTTCCTGTTAATTAGCGAGAACAGATAATACTTTCTATATACAGTAACTTGAGAACAGAAAGAGTCCATTTCATGTGGATGCCTTTTTCTTTATTTTTTTTTTTTTTTGTTAAAGTGTTTCAGCTACTTTCAGCTATGTCAGGGTCTCTGCCAAAGTTGCTATAGAGGAACAAGGCTTTGAAATGCTCTAAGAATTCTGGTACTGCTTTTAATAAATGAAAATAGCTATCAGTAATGCATTAGTGCATTATAGGACTTTCAAATCACTGCACCCAGACTGTGATGAATCACAGTATGAAGTGAGAATAAATGTGCTGAAAAACACAGTGAGAGTCTGTTTGCTCTTGCCATGTTAACTTCAACTGAAAATAGTGTTTTAGAAACATGGAAGGAAGCTCTTACCTTAATTTTCAAGATACGCTATTGAAAAGGGATTGTAAGTCACCTAATCTAAAGCTTCATTGTAATGAGCAACCTGTCCTCTGATACTGTTCATAAATTGATCAAATTTCCTTTATAGCTTTAATCCTGAAACCTTTGTACTATGTACACATGTCTAAAGTATCTTTCCAACTATAGATTAACTGTGTGTACATCATATCTTTGTGGTCACTATACAGCAACGAGAGTAATAGGAATTAATTCCTTTGGGTTGCAGTGGCAATACAGAAGAGGATGTTTCCCTCTTCATGCTGGTATCCTATTATCTTCCAAGTTCACAGAAAAATGCTTAGAAATGGAACTGTGATACAGTTTCTCCTTCATTCTCAGTCATTCATCGGAAGGAATTTGATAGATGCTGATTTGCACATTCTGAAACAGGTTCTCATACAGACAGCACACTTAATTTTGGACACTTGTGAAAACAAATTGCTTGTAGAACACACTGCACATGAACCTTTACATGGAGCTGATTTTTCTGATGTCAGAAAAATCTGGTTAAATACTTGAAGTAGTAATTAAGTGCCGTGATTGATAAATGACAAGTAGCATTGCATCATCTATTAATATTGCATACTGCAGTATAGAAACATAATCGTATTGATTTCATTATGTCATGTTAGTGACCACACCCTAAAAAATAATTGTGATATCCACAATAGCTAATTTAAATTAAAAATTCATAGTGGAATGTATTTTCTACATCCTTGATTATAAACAATTGTCTTCCTAAATCCCTCATTATTTAATTGAGGAAAGCCATTTACTGAATTTGCCAAAGTAATATATTAAAAGCAGACAAAATGGATTTTGATAGGAATACTGTCTCAATAATAATGTGGACAGATATTCCACTCAAAGCATATAGAACTGACTTGATCTTGTAGCTTAACTTGGACAATTTTTCATTTGGGGACTGATTCTTTCATAACATGGAAAGTTAATATAGTGCAATGTTTTCTGGGTGACATTAAAAACGGTTCTGTTTTTCTTGGCTTGATCATTATTGGTTGTACAAAAAAGCAATGACAAAAACCAATAAAATCACTGTAGAAATTACTGACCAAAGGAAAAAAACAAAAAAGACAGCTGGAACGCAATTAAGGATATGAAACCATTGTAAGGATTATGAATGTTGTAGATTACCCTGGATTATACCACTCCATAAAACTGATTTTCATCTCCATATCTGTAACCATTTCAGGAAAAAAAAACCCTTCTGTAAAAACTCCTGAGTGGTTCCTATGGTCTGAAGAATATAAAAATCCCTTAGACAGGGTAGTATCATTTTTCCCAAAACCATACATTCATTACTTCTCCATCAGAAAAGTAAGACAACTGGTGTGTAAAACGTTCTTTCCTACTTAACCTGCCAATGGCGGCAGATACTGTAGAAACTACTTGATGATGTCAAAGGAAAAGCACTTTGATATAAAGAACATTCGATTTATGATCTCCTTTTTCATTTTTCAAGATCTCCTGCCAACTCTAAAAAAAAAATTTCCCTCTTTCAAAAAGATTTGGTACTACTAAAAATATGAAATCTCATAGTAACTCATTTTTTGTCTTAATGCAAATCACATCTCTTCCCAGGATATTTATGGTGCCTTCTTAGCATCTGTCTGACCAAATGCATGCGGTCTATTTTAGGTGCTGAAAGAGGGAATGAGGGAAGAGAGATTTATTGCAGGTTCAAAGGTAGAAGCCCAGGAAATTACTTCAGAATAGATGAAATACCTATTAAGTACAGCCAGTTCTCTTGCTTCAAACATCAATTAGAGATGTAATGTTTTCCCTAGAGACTGATGTAGTTTTATTTTAGGTGCATTGATCTACTTCAACTGTATACAATTAACTAATACTGGATGAGTAAACACCAATGTAGGTAAATTTTATAATTTCTATCTTCAACAAGTAAAAAGGAAACACAAGTAAACATGACCTCTTAATTTAATGTTTAGATTTGTAAAAATAATATAATCATTAACACAGGGTAATATTTATGTTTGAATGTTTAATATTTAGATTTCCCTTTGTTTTTATAATTCAGTCAAGGAGAAATGAATATGCTGGAACAAAATTAAATACAACAGAAATGTGGAAGAAGAAGTCATTAAATGGCTTTTGAAAAATTACAGTAAATTTTCCTGATGTTGTGATTTTAAAGATCATAATTGCCATACAATGTTAAGCTTCATTACACAGAATTGTAATTTTTACTATGTATGGGTCTTTTGTTTTTCAGCATAGAAATAAAATTCACACAGATATCGTTCAGCACTTTAAAATCACTAAAAAAATATGTGTCAGGGAATTGTATCTCTATAGCCACTTATGGCTGTAACTAAGAATTTTCTGTGGTTTAGAATTTGAGATTTGAAATTATATTCTTTCTTTAAAAATACTTTGTCAAGGTTATTTCAATGTTTTTTTAAAAATTTCTATTTAATGTAAGTGAAGTTCTCTAATAAAATGCACATATCAATACATGTACTCTCTTTGAACATTATTTTTTTAAAAAAAATATGAAGCAAATTACTGGCTTTTTAGTCTGGCCTGTTTGTTGCTTGTTGCTAAGAAAAGAGCCACTAGCACCTATCTCTATGTTCAGGTAGTTTACTTCAGCTGATATATATAGCTACTGTTCATAAGTAGGAAATTATTATGTATAGATGAAAAAATAAGATAAAAGAAACATGCCTCACATTCCTGTTAAATATTTTTAACTGCCTCTTGAATAAATGTTAAATAAGAAATTTTTTTTATGAAGCACTGACTTTGAAAGTACAATGAAAGAAGAATATAATTTCATTAAAGCTTAGTTTCATTTTAGGTAAAGTAGTTTCAAGCTGAAATTCTTATTGTGCTATGATTATACAGTTTTCTGTACATGCATTAATTTACTGCACAGCTTTTAATACTCATGCTCAATACTGACAAGAATACTTAGACTGAACTTTTCATGTGAAGTAGCTGGTCTATGAAGCTTTTTTCCACAGTTCCTCCCAAAAGTCTGCTGGACTTTTACTTACAAGTAGGGTGTTTGAAGTAGTGATTTTCTTGCACCAATATTTTGAGTATTTCAGTCCTGCAGAAGCTGATGTGAACAATATGTTGATGTCACAAGGAAGAGGAGAATTCAGGGCACTATACTGTTAAAGAAAATATTTTATGGTAATGCTGTTTGCCTTGCTACACACAATGCTTAAAGAACCTTAAAGTAGTTTTCAAGCAAATCTATTTTATATTTCCTTCAGTGCTCATCTTTTTAGTATTAAGGACTGAAAAAATAAACTCTCTCACTCTGTGGGAGTTCTTCATTCAGCTTCTTGGAATCTATTTCTGTCTCACTGGTTTCTCTTTAATTGGAGCCAGTACAGAGGGGAAGTATTTTTGAAGAGTAGTTAAGCAATCTGTTTACACTGGTTGAAGTAAGATTCAATTGTAATAATTTCTCTATAGCTCTTGCATGTCACCTTTTGTTATTTATGCATGGCTACTGTTAATGGCCTTGTCATAGAGGACTGTGTGGTTACTAGTCATGGGCAGAGATATGTGTTACATGCCCTGCTGTACTGATGGCTCTAAAAACTAAGGGATTAAAATATAGAATCAAGAGATGTTACATTTTTCACATAAAAATATCCTTTATGCCCTCAATATTTATTTCAGTTATGTTTCTTCACTTCAAAATCTCTTTTCACATAAAGAATTTTATCCCTAACTCCCACCATGGTAGGTTTAGATTGGATATTACGAAAACTTTCTTTACTGAAAGGGTGACCAAGCATAGACTAGGCTGTCCAGGGAAGTGGTTGAGTCACCATCCCTGCAGGTATTTTAAAGATGGGTAGACCTGGCACTTAAGGATATGGCTTAGCGGTGCACGTGGTTGAGCATAAGCTTAACAGTTGGACTTGATGATCTGAAGGGTCTTTTCCAGCCTAAATGGTTCTGTGATTTAACTCCTAGTTAAAGTAGAAGATCCCTCGCTGTGAAGAAATGACTGTTAAAATCATGGAGCAAATAGACCAAAACTAGACTGTGAAAAATACTGCTGCCAGTATTTTCACAGAATCAAAGAATAAGCTGAGTTGGAAGGGACCCGCAAGGATCATCAAGTCAAACTCCTGGCCCTACACAGAACAGCCCCAACAATCACACCATGTGCCCGAGAGTATTGTCAAACACTTCTGGAACTCTCTGAAGCTGAGTGATGTGACCATGCAGCTGTAGACTGCAATGAGGTCTCCCCTCAGTCTCCTCTTCTCCAGGCTGAAGAGATCAAGTGACCTCAGCCACTCCTCACACAGCTTTCTCTCAAGGCCCTTCACCATCCTTATTGCCCTCCTTTAGAGACTCTCTAGTAGCTTAATATCTTCCTTACATTGTGGTGCACAAAACTGCCCCCAGCACTCAAGGTGAGGCCGCCCCAGTGCAGAGCAGAGTGGGACAATCCCTCCCTTGCCCGGCTGGCGATGCTGTGCCTGATGCCTCCCAGGACGCGTTTGTCCCTCCAGGCTGTCACACCACTGCTGACTCATATTCAACTTCCTGTCAACCAGGATCCCCGGGTCCCTTTCCGTGGCACTGCTTTCCAGGATCTCATTCCCCAGTCTGCACATACTTCCAGGGTTGCCCCATCCCAAGGGCAGAATCCAGCACGTTCCTTTGTTAAACTTCATTTGCTTGGTGATTACCCAATCCTCTAATTTGTCAAGGTCTCTCTGCAGTGCCTCCCTGCCTTCCAGGGAGGCAGTAGCTCCTCCCAGTTCTGTGTCATCTGTGAACTTGCTTAGTATCCCTTCTAGTCCTGCGTCCAAGTCATTTATGAAGATGCTGAAGAGCACAGGGCTGAGGATGGAGCCCTGCAGAACCCCACTAGTGACAGGTTGCCAGTCTGATGTCACCCCATTCACTGTAACTGTTAGTACCTGACCCATGAGCTAAAGCACACATATTTATACACAAATATGATGAGCCTTGGTTCTTGGAGAAGTTATATTCTGTGAGATAAGAAAGATATGTGTGTGTTACTTATCTATTGTAGTTCCACATTTCAGAGAAACTTAGAAGGTTGTGATTTGACAGAGAAGCCTGCATAGTAACGGGATTTATTTTTTTTAAACATTAATATTTTGCCTTTGGAAGACTATATTTAGCAGCAAAAAGTTGTAATTTGACACCCTGAAGTAATAATGAAATTGAATGCTATCTGAGAAGTACTAGAAGTGGCATTTTAAGAGAGTACTCTGAACTGCCTGAAATCTCGCTTTCTGGGGCATTCATTAAATGACTCTATTGGCAGATGGAGATAGGAAATGCACATTTATTAAGGGCTTTTTTTTTTAAAATACAAAGTTCTCATATTTTTCAAGTGTAAATATAAATTTTTAATATATGTGTGTGTAGCTGTATGTATAAAACATGTATTTATGTTGGAAATGCATCTTTTTGTGACCCAAATAACAGGAAAGACATCAGAGAGGTTTGAGACAATGAATGCAGAGTATCATAGGGTATTTCCTGCTCTCCCCAACTCTGTTCTAGGTGATTAAGTGCCAGGCTCCTAAGTACTCTTACATAGCTGAATAGTAGAAGAGAAAATACAGCATTACTTCTTGTATTTCAAAACCCCATTGTAGTAAGAGGAAACTCCAATATATTGACTCAAGAAACTATATGAGTAGAAACTACAAAAGCTATTTCAGGTCCACAAGCAAAAGAATACATTTCAGTAGATCATATATATGTGCTGGCAAAACATAGATGGCTGTCGCTTTTGAGTCAGAACGGCAAAATAAGGAAAATGCAGAATTCCAGGACTGAAGATGAAAGGAAGGAAGTTTAAAAGTTTTCAAGGGTTTTTATACAGTAGTTTGCAAGAAGTATGTTAAGTGGCATAAGGCAATTGGCCGTCTGGCCATCCATCCTTTGAGGGGATTGGTCAAATTCTAAGATACCTATTTTTAAATATTTTCTTAGTTAAAACCATAACAATTACGCAAACATCCTGCATGTGCAAGAAATTTACAAAACCGTAACATAGTTTGAGATAGTCTGCATGGGAAAGACAGAGCTCTCACAAAATGCAACAGAGAGCTGGAGAAATTCTCTGCTGAAGCTTTTTCAGCATCCATAGATGGCCTTGCTTATGTTTATGTAGATTAATACGATAGTTAGACATAACGCCTGAAAAAATTATTAATCTACAATTTACAGATTAATGATTTCTTCCTATCATTTTACATTATCAAAGAGTAAGAAAAGGAAGAACTGAATCTGGTTTTGCTGCTTAATAACATGCTGCCTAGAGTGATGTTTGCTTATGTCTCACGTTAAGTGAGAGTTACACATTACACATTATTTGGATATCTTCTGGGTATTTTTCCTATAAAGTTGCCTCAAATCTAGTTTTTATGTCAAAACTGGTTATCAAAGTTTCATGTTTGTCTCTTACAAACTTTTGAGACTGAGTATTTTTATTATCCACACTAATGTCAAATTCTGTTGTTGAATATTCTTTACCTCAAGACTACCCGCAAATTCTACAGATGGAATAATTACACTTCTAATTTCTCCTCTATGGACTGTTGCTCATGCTGAGGTATTTTAGTGGAGGTGATCGATATTGTGTAGCCGATTGCAGAGAAGATTATATCCGTGATCTCTGAGTGTGCCATGATGACATTTCCTAAGCAATTTTTCAAGTCATTCTTCATGCATTCTAATATGCTCGTTGCTTTCTTAATCATATTCTAACTCAGGAAAATTAACAAAAAAATCTATATTGTTTCTTGGCTTTCTAGTCAGTTAATTTAGATGCCTTTGAAGTGCGTTAGTAGTCTAAGCTCTTCCTCAATTTTCAGTTGACTGCATCAGTGTCCATTTTGTCACAAAATATACTGAACTAACATGATCAGTTTTGAGGAAATTTTGAAATACAGCGTGTTAGCTTCTCTGACCCTTCTGCTCTGTGAAGCTGTATGTCAAATATTTTAAATAATTTTTAAGGAAAGCAGTATCGCATTAAAAAAAAAGCAAAAGGTGGAGAATTTTCTTTTTTTAAATAAGTACTTTATGGGTGCTGCCAAGTACATGCTTCTCTTTCATATGCTATGATGAAATCCATTTAGATTTAAAACTTTTAGAGTAAATAACAACCCTATTTAAAAAGATTTCTTGTTTCTCTGAATGATGAACCTGTTTTGAGATCATTATTGGCAAAATAACATGGTCCTAAAAGTTCAGTGTTGCCTTTTATGTGGACTACCTACGTAAAGCACATGGAACTATGTGGAAGAAGTCACAACTATCCGAATTCTGTGGGACGATACATGAAATGTTTTAAGATGCTAATGCTAAGGACGTGTGGGATCCATGTTAATAAGTGCAGTTTGCTACATTTATGTCTATTGGACTATTCATTTTTCCTCTGCCAGTGAAGGTTCAATTTTTTGGTATCCAGTCCTTCTCTTTTTCATAATATTCAAAGTTAGCTGGCTTTCTAAAAGGGAATGCTTTTTGAAAACAGTTTCTGCCTAATTATTTCCACAATCGTGTTCTTCTTTTACACAATCCAGTTGATTCTCTAATGTAGAATTAATTGAACCTGGATACATCTATTTCTTAGACAGTGAAAACATAAAAAGAATAAAAATACCAATAGTTATTTCAGAATGTAATTTGTAGATGAATTCAGTTTTATTGTATTTCTATTTTCTTTACAGTATTTAAGTACATATATTCTTCCTCAGATTAATCAACATATAAATACAATAGGTTGAGCATATGACTCAACAAATGATAATATTTTAGGCAAGACTGTAATACCTTGAGCAAAGATAAGGAATTTCTCATCGTTTAAACATTAATTGAAAAAATATTTTTAATTTTATATTGATTGTGCTTACTCAAACTTTTTTGTGGCTATATATAGACCAGTGTTCATATGTTCCCTGCAGAATCCTGATTAGGCAAGTATATTTTAAGAGCAAAAACTGCCTGTCCTTAAAGAAGACTCTACCTGTCATTGAGACAACCGATTTTGTAGCTAATGTAAAAACTTCATAGGGATAGATTATAAAAAGAACAAAGATTCTTGTAATGACAGAGCATTCCACTAATATATCAAACCTGAAACTAATGATTAACTCCATTCTTTATTGGATAATTTTAATGACTTTTAGTATAGCTTCAAGACATAACACATACAGTCATTTTCAGATTTCTCATTTTTATAGCCATCAGCAGACTATATCTTAATGGCATTCTGAAAAAGAATGATAAAGGAGTTAGAAAGGTGGCTAAAATGGATCTCTTTAGCTACAAACTGTGGTATATGTGACTCTGCAGTCTAAGAATGTACAAAGCACAAAACAGAGTAACAGTCAGATGTCCATGCGTTAGAAATGCCCTATGTGATACAAGAACTCGTACAATAAGATGGAGTGTTGCACAAATATATCACTTCAGCTGTATAATGTAATTTAGCCTCCATAGGTTTTATTAGTTTAAACAGATTATTTTGAATATTAAAACATGAGTAAACTTAAACACAGGTATTTTTTCTTTTAGTTGTCAAGTTAACATGGGTGCTCAAAGCACGTTCAGGTGATACCCACATTACACTGACCAGCCTTCCTTTAGTTTTTCTCTTCTTACCATAATAACTCCTAATCAAAATAATTTATAGATTTTAATCATCTGACCTTGCGTCTTATCACAGTTTCAACTCTAAGCTCGATGAATTTGTGGTGGTTGAGGTTTTTGGTGTTTGGTTTGGGTTTTTTCGGGGAGGGTTTCTTGTGGGAAGGGTTTATTATTTTGTTCTATTTTTTTGTGTGTTTCAAACGTGTTTAAATACCCTGAGATATTAAGATAAGTACCTAGAATGAACAGTCACTTAACCCACCAAAACACTGGTCTGTTTCTCCAAAATTACCTATGTTGACTAATTTTTAAGACAGACAGAATTTGGTACTACGTGCGTTTGGAGTAATGTTGTTTCTCACTTAGGAACATCAGATATATTCTGTCTCTGCTTGATTCTCTAGACTCAGTTTATAGAAGGGAGATCAGGAAGGTTATGTCAATACTAACACAGCAGTCTATTGGCTGTATTTTAATCTTTCTTTTATATGCTGGTAAAAAGACGTGATGGCAATGGAGAAATATAACAAGAATTAGGAGAAAGTCTGTTAGATTATTATTGGTGTATTCTTTGGAGGAGAATAGTCAAATCAGTGGCAAACAGTTCACATAAGCTCATGTTGAGAATGATAAAGTATGATTGAATGAATCAATGCTGTATTTTAAATAGAGTTGGGACAAAGGATTTTACATTCAGGAAGCTACACCTACTTATTCATGTGTTATTCAAGTGGCGGAATGCTGCTAACTCAATTGCTTCCTGTCTTCCCCTTTAATCTTATTACCCCTTTTAAATTTAAAGAAAATATCTGGATTTCATTCTCCAAAAGCTGAACTAGTATTCAACTATTCTACCTTGTTATAATGTACTTGTCCATAAAATGTCACATTTTTGAATTAAGCTCTGTAAAACACCAGCTGACTTTGACTTGACTTGATTACATTCTAAGTTGAACAATGTGTAGGAAAATCCCCTTTAGCTGTGTGACTTAAATCCATCAAGGGAATGGCCCTCATCAGGTTCTTACAGTCACTCTTAAGGATGGAAAGAAGAGGAGCAGATCTGTCCTTGTACTCCTATTAAAAATGTATGAATATAAATCTGGTAGGACCTAGAAACTGAACATGGAATCACTGTTCTCTTTCCAGGCTGAGATCTACAACAGGTGCAGGGATATGCTAAGACTTCTACAGAAGGAGGTTATTCTTTTATCCTGTTTTATCCTTTTATCCTGTTCTTGTTCTTAAAAAACCCAAAAAACAACAGAATGTTTTCATGAGTTGGATTTAGAAACTAACCATTGCTGCCAAAAAGAAGTTGAGAAAAGGCATTTTGCAAGACTTCCTGAGATTACTTTCTTAAAAAAAAAAAAAAAAAATTTTCTTCTAAATTCCCAACTTTGACTTTAGTGTAGAAATGAAATTACGTCAAAGTTTAGGAGAACCTAGAAGAAAACAATGGATATTCTGAATTAGCATATAATCAATATAATGCACATTCCATTTATTAAAATTACAAGTAAGTGTAGAAATTGCCATTTAACTGGTAATAAGCTTGTGTTGATATAGAAAGGCCGAAAAATTAATTGCAGAAAGATCAGTAAGGGGATGCTGGAGATAGAGGAGACAAGTGACCAAGACCTGACTTGGGTAAAATAGTTTGGGAAAACATGAATACTGACAGAAACTCTGTGGAAACCTCAAGTTTTTTATGAAAGGTTATTTCCTGACAGTATTCCAAAATTGGCTTAAGCTTTTTCCTGTATGTACACTAGCTCTGCTATGTGATATTTGCTCTTTCATTTGGACTTTTTCCAAATGCAATGTATGAATCCCAGTAGTTTGCTCAGAATTAATATTTTGGTTATTTTTGTTCTGAATAGTGGTCTCCAATTTACTCTTGTTTGTCTCTCTTTCTGCTTCCTTAACCAACACAGCTCTAGTACCTATTAAAACCCCCAAAATAAATCAAATGTTTTTTAGCTCTGATTTTTTGAATCTTATTCTAATAACTTCTAGTTACTTTTTTTAACTACGTAAATATTTTTCTAAACTCATCAATTGTTCAGCTGTTAAATTGTATTTGTTTTGGTGCAAGACTTTCCCTTTATTTAAATAGTTTGATCAAAATATGCCAGTAAATGAACAAGAGATAGAAATGTACATTGAGATCTAGCCACGCTGTCCAAACTTGAGGCACCTATTTTAAGAGTCCTAAACTTCAATGTCTTTTAAAGGTACTCTCTCTCCCTTTCATGATATAGTGAATTTAGATGCTCAATTTACACTCATGCATAGATACCAGTGGTGTTAATACACACTTTATAATACAAATAATTTCTGCCTCATTTCTGTTTAACCATTTGTTTAGAAGTTTCAGGCCTAACTTCAGTTTTTTATGTGCTCCCTTTTTGTTGTATATAAGATTTTTTTATTATTATTGTCTGAATTTCCTTCCTGTATGGATGCAGTTCATCAGTGAAATAATTAACCCAATTTTTTTTGCCAACAGTTAATTTTTGTACCTGCTGGATTTCACTTGTGGCAGCAGTTGTCATTGTTAGACTCTAAACCCTGTTTGTTATGTACATGTGTATGTATGTGTCTCTGTGTGTGTGTGTGTATATATATCTGTATCCCCCTGCAAAGGTCACACTCCTGCCATTTATGACAAAGCGTTCATAAAAAACAACATGACTTTAGCACATTATCTTTACAAATGGCTTATTTACCATATGTCTGTGCATGCCATGACTTCATCCTCACTAAAATGCTATTGCATAGCTTACAATAGCTCTTTACTAAAAAATGTAATTTTTACATAGTTTGAATTTTAGCTAACCAGACCTCTCGTAATCAGTTGCAATTAAATCAGTATTGTTCTTTTATAAAGCCAACATGTGTCCAAGTCTTAGTAATAAGTTTTACCTAGGGATGTGCTTTCACTCGGGGTGAGATATCTATGAAGTATAGCAGGAGAAAATCCTGCTGTTTGTCTTTTCTGATGAACCACTGAAAGCAAGCAGATGTAGAACTTAAGTTCTCCTCCAAGACTCTTCTTCGCTGTCAATGCAAAAAAGTACAGTTCTGATAATTTAGATAAACACAGATTGTGGAATCGTTCTGAGTTCTGTTTAAGCTAAGGTGTTTGTATCAACATTTGAACATAAAGGAAAATATTAAATCATAGAATCATAAACTATTTCAAGTTGAGAGGGACCCATGAGGGTCATTGAGGCCGAGTCCCCATCTTGAGCTAACTAATGATCTAAAAATTACCAATACTGGATATTCTGCCAGGCAGCTTTATATGCAACTGCCACTGTCTCTGTCACTGTTCTCATTTCTTCTTATCTTGGATGCCATCCTCCCCATATTAGATGGGGAGTTGGACTGGATCCACATCATCTGGTCATGTAATTTTTTTTTTAATCCCTATTTTTGGTTACTTATTTATTCTTCAATCTCTTCAACACAATTCTGAATACTTAGAAGCCCGAACTGGGTCTAACTTGAAAAAAATAATCCAGCAAGCAACCACACCCCCTGACATTTCTGTTGTTTCTGCTGTCTGAAGGGGGGACTTCCTCTGTGGATCTTGTTTTGTAACTTCAAAATGGGTATATTCAACTGATGGAAAAATGTAATTACTGTCCTTAAGGTAATTTATCACCAAACTACATTTGTGACATCAGCCATTATGAGGTCTAATGCATGTAATTGGCAAATGTGTTTGCATCGCATACTTTATTCTAATTGACATCTACCATATTGCTGCTGACAGCCTTTCAGCCCAGATGAATGCCTTTTGCCAACAGCTAATACTGCTTTGCTGAGGTAGGCATACATGGACACAGTGTAGTGAAGATACAGAGTAAAAATTCACTATGGTTTTTTACTGCTCAGGTGTCTAGTCACCAGTTCTGAATAGTGAGGCTTTGACATGAGTCAAGTAGATTTGTGACAGTTTGACAATGTCACTTCTGAAGGTTTGTACAGTACACCAGAAAAGGACCATTGAAATATTGAAAGGTTACTATGTGCTTTGAAGCACTGAATATAATTCATACAAGGCAAAATTAAATCACTGAAGAAAAATGTTTTACTTAAGAAACTATTAGACATTTTCTCTCTTGTAATAAGATTACACTTTGTCACCAGTACTCATGCAAGAGGACAATGAAAGTTAATTTTATGAGATAGTGAAGGCCAAAAGAGACTTTCTAAAGCCATTAAATAGTCAACATACCTACTACAGTGACATCCTGTCAAATCATAAAGAGTAACCTGTCAGTCTTGGTGAACTAAATCATGATATACTGTTGGATGTAGGCAAAGGTCTTCAGTAATAAAGATAAAATAACTGTAGTGTTAGTGAGATCAGGATGTTTATATTTGGTTTCTTGGCTATAATTAATTCACCCAAAAATCTTTAGAGGAAAAGAAAAGTTAGGGAAACACAGTATTACTGTATTAAAGTAGTTGCTCAGTTCAGATAAAAGAAGTATATTGAAAGTGTAAATTACATTAAATTAACACAATATAGTAAGCATTAAAACATGAAAGCTACACATTAAACCAGGTTTTATAGACATTTGGACCTAAAAAAAAAAGTCTTTTGTTACCATTATTTGCAGTGCTCCTTTTTTCCTATATATTAAGGCGTATTTTTCTCCTTTTGCCAGAGTTCCTTGAATTTCTTGCTATACATGATAAAAATCAGTCTACATTGTAAATTTAGATTAAAGCAAAGTCTTACTTCATAATTTGAAGGTGCTATTAGTTTCAAGTGTGTTTTAAATTGCTTTTCACCATGTTCTTTGCAATTTGCAATAATCAAGAACTTAACTTTGAAAAAATAAAATTTTGTTTCATTTTAATACATCTTTTAGATTCAGTAGCTAAAAGCCAGCTGAGAGCACTGTACTTTAAATATGTTGTAGATGGAGTATTCTGGATTCATTTAGTCATACCTGGATTTTATTAAAACTCTAGGAGGGAAGGAAATGGCTAGAAACTTTCCTCCTGTTCTTCATAAAAGATTTAATTTAGAGAAACATATTTAGTTTTAAAAAGCTGTTCGAGTCTACAAGTAAGTACTGTTCATATTTTTGTGGGTGTTGGGTAGCAAGCCTTTTTCACAAGTTCTCATATCATGCTTATAATAAGATATTGATTAAATTGCTGTTGGTTCAACTCTCTTCCCAGGCAGCATTAACTGCATCATAAAATCACAGAATCATTAAGATTGGAAAAGTGCTCTAAGGTCATGAACTCTTTATGGCATTACCTCAACATACATATACATGTCTCTTGCAACATACATATTGTTTAAAAGCCATTCTGTATGTTTTTATAGTATCCATGTGTGAGGTATGTGGGCTTCCATTAAGAATTCAGAAAGTGTGATGTTTAGCTGTGCAGCAGTAAAAATGTATGATTAGATTCTTCATTAAAAAATATTTGATATTTTCAAGCTGCAAGCATACTTTTCACCTTAAGATGACAATTTTTTTCAGGTTCGTGCTTCTTCGCAGCATTTTCTCATAGATCTTGTTGGAAATGAGCTTCATATTTTTATCACAGTCATTGGACATAATTTTTCTAGAGATGCCGTGTTTTTTGTAACATACACTGTACAAAAAAGCTGTTGGAAAATGAACTCATATTTTTCATATTTTAAAAGGCAAAAAGTGATAGCAACAACAAATACGGTTTTATAAAACTCTGAAAATGTGTTACTTACACTATAAAAGATACATGTATAACCAAATGAAATGTGTCTGAAGATTCCCTTATTATCTGCATGGAAAATATTGAAAAAAATTGTAAGAAATCATCAAAGCAGGTATTTCTAAGAAATCTAAGCAAATTTAGGGTTTTTTTTAGCATTTTGCTAAAATAAATAGCAACTCTTCTCAAACTTTAAATGACACAGTTTCTCAAATTTGACATCTGCTTTTTGCACAATGTGATCCATAGCCTGTGTGTGTCCATTTCAGATAGCAACACCTATTTGCAAAGGAATTTAGCTTTCCATCTATTTAAAATATATAACAGCCATATTATATAGTTTATTTTTTAACATTTTTCAAATTTTCGAGAACTCCCTAAATAAACACTCACTGTAATTTTAGGTTTTATTCCAGAGCTATTCTTTAGGACGCAAAGAATATCCAGAGGCCATCTAGTCCAACATCTTGCTCAAAACAGGTATAATGACATCAGGATGGCTAAGGCTGTGTCAAGCCTTGAACAGTCCCAGAATGGCTGCCACCACCTGTCTGGGCAACCTGTTGCTGTTTTTAACCACCATCATGGTAATTCCACACACCATCCCCCTCCCTGAATATCTGATAGAAATTTCTCATGTTTCCATTTGTGTTTATTACTTCTGTCCTATCACAGTGCACCTCTGAAGGGAGTTTGGAGGCACCTTCTTTTGTCTTCCAGTGAAGTTGTTTTACATAGTAAAAAGGTCACCGCTTAGTTTTCTCATGTTCACGCTGAACAGGCCCAGTTGTCTCACCCTCTCCTTGTACACCATGCTTTCCAGTACCCTGAGTATTTTGTTGGCTTTTTGCTGGAGTCACTCACTATGTTGATATCCTTCGTGTGCTCGGTAGCCCAAAACTGGGTGCAGTACTCCAGATATGTCTTACAAGTGCCAAGCAGAGGGAAAGGATCACTTTTCTGAACATGCATTGCCTGCAAGTTTTAATGATACTAGGATGCAGTCAGCCTACTCTTTATGGCCACACCTGCTAGTTCATATTTAACTTGCCCACCAGGACCTCCAGGCCCTTCTTTGCACTGCTGCTTGCAAGAGAGTTGTCCTCTCAGCGTGCCCTTTGCCTTGCTGCATGGGGTGTTTCCATCCCAGGGTGGAAGGCCTTGTACATGCTCTTGTTGAGAGAGCTTCTGGTCAGCCCATTTCTCTGGCCTGTTCAGGTTCCCCTAGCTAGTCCTGCCATCCAGTGTGTTGACTGTCTCCTCCAATTCAGCACCATCCTCAGGCTTGATGAGAGTGCTCTGTCATCCAGGTTGTTAATGAAGACACTAAACTACTGCTCTCCAGCTGGACTTTTCACTGCTGATCACAATTCTCTTGAGTTTTGCTAGTCAAACTAATTTTCTGTTAACTTTAGAATCCACTTGGCTACCTTGTTTCTCATCAGTTTTGTGATAAGGAGACAAGTGGAGACTGTGCCAAAGTCTCCTGGCTGAAATGGAGATGTACAGCATCCACTGCCTGCCACAGCGGCCAGTCACCTCACCACAGAGGGCACTGAGGTTGGTCAGGCATGATTTGCTCAGGCAAGAAATGGCTTCTACAACTACCTGGTCCTCAACTTTTTCGGGCACAGAGTTAAGGCTGACTGGCCTGTAGTTCCTCGGATCTTGCTTTTTGTTTGTCATAAAGAGGAGCATGACAGCAACTGCCTTCAAGTCATCAGAAGCATTTCAAAAAGGACAGGCAGCAGTCTCCCAGAGACACCTGCCAGCTCCATGAACACCTTTGGGGATGCCATGCACCAGGGCCATAAGCTTACATAAGTCTAAGTGGGTTAAATAAGTGATCCACTCATCTTTCCTCTCCTGCAGGGGCTGCTTCATGTCCAGAAAATCTCTTAAGTTGCTCAGGGACTCCGGAGGCTTGAGGAGAAGCCTTACCACTGGAAAAAAGGCATATGGCTTGTCTCTACACCTGCTGTCCCACAGGGCAGTGGCAGTAATCTCTCAGTGCCACCTCCCTGCCCCTGGTGTGCAGCTGCTGCCAGCCCCCATGGACGCGCTCCAGCCACTGCTCCCTGCGGCCTCACCCTCCCGTGCCCACCGTGGGTCTGCAGCTACTCCCGGCAAAGCCAGAGCCAATCCTCCTTGTCCTGTCCTGTCCTGCCCTGTCCCTGCCTCACCGCACCTCCCTTTCTCTCTGCAAAGCTTTTAGGAGATTGTAAAGTTTTCTAGGCAGGTTGTGTTTTGTCATGGAAAAGGAAATAATAGAGTTTAAAAAACTCCAGACTTGGAAAGGGAAAAGAGTTTGTAAGGGTCTGTTTGGTGTTGTATTTTTTTAATTTTATTTTTTAGGTTTCATTTATTTATTTGATTTATTTATCTATGAGCTTTGTGAGTCATGTTGAATAGAAGCCCAGGCATGTGCTGCTGGAAGATAAGAAAAATAAGGCAAGAAGGAGACTGGAATGAACAGATAATATTCTGACACATTTGATAGATATTCCTTATCTTGGACGCTATTATCATGGAAGTAGTAGAATTACAGGGCTGAACTGCTTTTCTTAGGGTCATTTTATATGTTAAGGGTAGGATATTACAGAACAGAGAAGCCAGAGAAAGTCTTATGAAAAAAATTAATCTTGTACTTAAAATGAGATACAGATGTTAACATAGTCTTCTCGCCAGGGATAGCTGATATTTCTCATTGCTTTCAAATGCCAAAGGGACAACTATCCAAAGGCCTTGTTTAAGCAGTGCATTTGTTTCAGACTTACTGTCCTGTTTTAAACTTTTCTTAGACAGTGGACTGTTTTTTTTGCTGATTATCTGGTAGAAGTATACAATGCCCACTAAGGCTTGTGGAAAGTTGTAGTGCCTAATTTCCATCCTAATATTAAAGAAAGCAAATTAAGTTTATAGATCAGAGAGAATGAAGTGTTGAGAAGGAAGAAGAAGGGTGCAACTGAGCTGGAGTAGCAGAGAAGCTGAAAAATATGGGCAACAAAGGCACATAAAATCATTTGTTGCAGTGAACATGTAGTTCATTAATTTATTCAAGAGGAACAACATCCTTCACCAGTTTCTTTGACAGGGTAAAGGAGCACAATGTGACACTTGCTATTAAGTTCAGCTTGTTAGGAGAATCAACTGAGGAATAGGCTGTCATGCAGGCCTTCATGCACACATGTGCACATATAGTTAACTGAGACTTCCCTGTATTATTTTTTCTGTGAGCTGGCACAGGTGAACCTGGGGAAATGAGACACTTGTTCTGAGTGGTCTTAGATTCCTCTGGTTTTGTCTCCTGTGTTCTTTCTTATAATTAAAATACTTCCTGTAATCTAATGAATATATTTCTCTATTTAAAGAGCTGCACCCAGCAGTCTTATATAGATGTCCCAAAACAGAAACATCCATTTTGAAAATCAGTTGTATTTAAAAACATAACAGACTGCATATTCATTTTTAAATGTACTCAAAAGTTTGGAAAGTCCCTTCTGTGCATGAAAATTAGTGCAAGCTAAACAGCTAAAGATGCTTTTAAAGGAAATCTTCACTGAAAGATCAGAGAAGCTGGTAGGCCATATCTACATACAATTATATAAAACCTTAAAAATTAAACTTAAACAGCTAATTGCCTATCTCATATTCTGTTAGCCTCTTCGTGTGAGGTAAGAAGTGTCTTTTCCAACCTAGTAGATTCTGTATAGAAAGCAGTGGAAGGTTCAGGGGTCAGTATTGGAATCTAGGATGAGTGATGTTAGAATCCAATGATTTTAGTAAATATAATAAATTAATTACACAAAAAATGATGAACTTCTCTTATAAAACTAAATACAAATAATCTAACTGCAAGCTTAAGCTCAACTAGAAACAAAGAGCTATCTTTTATTTGGGTCTAAGGTGCAAAGACTGATTTATAACAACAGAAGATATGCATGAAGGAATAAACAAGTCTTTACATGGTGTATAGTAACATCATATTTGAGAACTTAAGGATGGTGAAATTTCAAAAGCTCAGAAAAGGGCTGACAGTAAGACCTGAAGAAATATCCAAAGAATTGTACATAGCTGTCTTACCTGAATTTCCCTGAGGGACTTGAAATTATCAAACTGTTCTTTATATGCATCTGCGAGAGATACTGAGATTGAACAGCTAGCGAAGATTTCTGGGGAATAAGTCAGTCCTATTCTATCTCTTTAAAACCTGCAGCAAGCCTAAAGGCTTAGAAGATATATGACTTTAATTTCGTAAACTGCAGTTTTGATAATTACACATGGCATTCTTTTAAGCAAGCTAGGGAACTGTGATCTAGATAAGATTAGACTAAAAGTGTTATTCAACTTTTTTGGTTTAAAAAGATGTGATATTTATTTGCAGTCACTCTTTTCCACAGTAACTGGGGTGGAGGGGAGTGTAATTCTGTAAAAGTCTGTACTGGGTGTAATATTATTCTATGGCATTGTTGGTAGTTTTGGAAATAGAGTAGGTGCTAATCTTGCTGCTGTCCCTTAGAAGGCAGGACTCAGGCTTAAAATAATCACAATAAATTTTAGAAATACTAGAAAATAATGGACATACAATTTGGTGAGAACAAGCACAGGCACTAAGTAGGAATAATTAACAGCACAAATGCAAGATGGGGAATTCCCTCTAATGCTTCAGGGAAGAATATGGGGACAGTATATTTACTATGCCATACTGTTACATGTGTAGGTGGTTCTGTATTTTTTGGTTTCTTACACAAGTCTTTTCCTTCCTTTCAGCAGCAGCAGATCTCAAGAAGTGCTAAAATGCATGGCAGACATCTTTTGACAAATCTGAAAACACTTCATGCCTCTATCACCCTTTATGAATTTGAGGCATGACATACTAATTTCTGTTTACTGGGTTGATAGTCTATGGCACAGGCACAAGGGATAGAAACTGCTGAAGCAAGATTCACTTGATCTCTACAGATCTTTAGGAGCGTAATGTGTAAGCATCCAGTAAAACAGCTTGGAGGCTCAAGTTGTCTAAGTTTCTAAATGGACAAATAAAATGTACCTGCTTATTGATTGTTCATTAAATTAAATTAAATATTAAAGGCATCAGAAAGAAGACTTTGAACCAAGTTTTTTCAACCTAAGAAATGGGAAGAATGAGGGTAGGAATATATAAACTTGTTGAGAAAGGAGATCAGCATAAACTGATTTAGATATGACAAGAAGTAGCAGGGATTAATTTGCAGCAGTAAGATAAAGTAAGAATGGTTATCTCCTGGGGTAGATTTTTTTTATGTGGAGGGTGGTCCAGCTTTGACTTTAGCTACTTAAAGGGAATAGTATTGGCCCTTGTCAGTACTGGTTTACATGTGAAGATACATCTGAACCCTGCCCTCTTTAAGAAATACCAAGACTGGCCGTCTTCATGCCTTATTCCTGGCTTTCCTACTTTCTGTAGAATTCTGCCAAGTATGTAAATAAGATGAGAAGGGAGAGAAGCTGCTTCTTCTATTTCTACTGAAAGACAAAAATTACGAATTAACTCTACTGTTAAAATAAACATGTCTGTTTACTTCATATATTCTGTATACTCCAGTTGTTCTACATGCTGAATGGAAACACGGTTGTGCTCTTTTGGATGGCTGGACGAGTTCCCTCTGTGGTCATTATGTTTCTTCTCTCAGGCTACCAGATGGCTGTTTAGGTGTAATGATAACATCTGTTTGATTCTAGTTGGCAGTCTTGTGATTGAAGAGCTCCGGAATCACTTGGGTACTACACAATTGAATGAAGACAAAATTTGAACTTTTGTCTTCTGTAATTCCATATTGATGAATAATTGTATGGACTTTGCCATAAATTATTTTTCAACATATTCTCATTTTTTCATTTCTAATCATTTGGTTTATGTTATTTTCTATATTTAGTTGTACTGACTCTGTATTGGTTATTTCCTAGGTGTATCTACAGAAAGATAGAAAATTGATCACAGGAACAGAACACACTCTGGATTTTCTTCTGATGTGCATACTACACTGATTGAAGTATTGAATCCTTTTGCAGCACCACCTTACTGTAAGTAGGTTCAATCAGTGGGAAACATTTTTATAAAATTTTTGTTGGGTTTCTGTGTAATTCAGTACTCTACAAGGAAAATGGCTAATTTAGTATTCTACCAGAGAAACAGTTGCATATATTTATATGCACACGTAAGAAAGACCAATGCGAAGGCTAAAAGCTTGTTCTGATGTTCCTCCTCTGCCTTTTCTGAAATTCAGATTGAGAAAGGAAAATCATGAGTCATGGGCATTATTAGCCAGTTTTTGGAAGGGGTAACTGTATACTATAGGAGATGAAATAATGAATTTGTAAGGCAAGAAAAGCAAGAAATAGAATTGTAACATGACGGGATTATAGGGGTATCTGTATTTGTTCTTATCAACTTCTCTCTGTGCCACTAAGATAACAACTAGTCATACTCTCTTCCAGCTAGAGATACACAATATGAACACTAACACACAGCATAAATATTGTCCATGGCCACCCTTGGCTATGTGCCTCACAGTTAATGTTGAGGGACACAGAGAGATAGTTCTGAGATGGTTAGAGTGACAGTCTAAGGATATATTGTGACTAATAAATACTGAATATTTCTTAAATTGGATTTTATCACTACTACAAGCTGAGATACAAATATCCTTACTGTTAATGGGAATGAATGGATATGTTGAGATATTTTAAATTCATGAAGTATCCAGGTTATAAATTAAGGCCTTTTATTGGCCACAGGTATTTGGATTGACATGCTAGTTTTCTGGATTCAGAGTTCTAAGTTCTGCATACAAAGTAACAACATGGAATTATTGTGATTCATTAATGAAAAAAAATTTTTTAAACAATTTTATATTGGCTTATTTGATAGGCTATCATTTTTTATGGTTGAAATCTGTAGATATGTGAATTCTCCTATAGGATAAAAACACATGGTGTTGATTAGGGGATAATATACCTATATTCTTTAGAAGTTTGACTCTTTGAAACTCAGATGTCGATCTTGACTGGAATATTCAGTGCAAAGGAATTAAAATATGGGTCCAAAATTACAAAATAAAACTTGTATTGAGCATTTAACTTGTTGTTGTCAAACATATCAGTGCCATTTGTGCACTTTATTTTCTGTCATCTCATAACATATTTGCATCTACTGAAACAGCTCTTGAATATTCAGTAGTATTGTATTGTTGTTTTGTTTGATTTTTCACTTAAAGTTGACTTTTTTTTTTGCAGGAATCTAGGGAATGTAGCTTGCCATCTGTTGCTTAAATCTCTGTACATCTCTACTGCATTGAATGGATAGCCTTTTTAGCCTGGTTTAATGATTTGGAAATAGGAAGTGATGCTTTGAGATAAGGCAGTGTAAGGTTACCTTAGTGCTCATTTGTTTATCTGCACTCATTGCATTTGAACCCTCTACAAGGAGTGGCATTTGAAAAGAGGGAAAGGTCTAGCTAAGGTGTTTCTAAAACTTGTATGGAAAAGAATGGCTGAGCGGAGGGGAGGGAGTTGCATACTGACTGACTGACTGTAGGGTCAGCTTAAACTGTATTAGATGGGGGAGTAAAAAATTGCAGTTATCTCTGTTACGGGAGAAACTTCAGCCAGAGCTCAACACTTTCTTACATGCTAAAAGCATTAAACTGTCAGTTGTAGATTTGTCAGAAACAAGGTATCATAAGTTTTCTCATACTGCGTGAAAATTCTTGCTTCTAGTGGCCACTGTGAGTAGTTTGTAAACCTTTTCATCCTGGGTATTCAAAACCCAATGTCCCCAGAGGAACGCTGATATATCTATAAACACAGGGAGATGCAGCTGGGGGAACGGAAATGCGTGGGTGCTGTCAAATGAATGAAGTGTTTGCCTCTTGTTCTCAGCTTTCTGTTTGGTGTTTTAGGTATGTTTGTTATATTTCAGTGTGCTTTTAATGGCAGAGTTGTTTTTCAGTGCTAAGCATTTGTGTATAAAATAATTGAGGTTCGTACAATAAACCATAGTTCAATTTACTTGAACATGTAAATTGGCTCATTTATGAGTCACTCTTGCATGACTAGTACAGCAGTACTCCACATGATAATTTAGGAAGTATACAGTAATTGACATATAATAATATTGAAACGGATTGTCCAGTACATTTATTTCTTGGACAAAAACTGATCAATTTTAATTTGTCAAATTCTATACTGCTTTCTCATGGAAGTGAAAGTATATTTGTTAAAATAGCAATGACTGTGAAGCCTAGTGTGGTAAAATTTGATAATTTCTTTTGTCAAAGAAGCAAATCATGAGATTAACTGGAGAGTAATTGTCAAATTTAAAGTGCAAGGTAGTGGGAACACAAAAAAGGCTTTATGATGAGTTTTTGTCAATCTGTATAATTTTTCAGTTAAGCAGTCATAAATCAAGGAATATTGTATTTTTTGAGGCTCATTAAAGAGACATTATACATTAGAATAGTGAGGCAGTCAGCATAATGAAATGATGAATGCCTATAACTATCTGTATGTAAATGATGTGAGACAGATTTGCCGGTGCTACAGAGGAGAATAGCAAGTTCCCTGTAGGTGCTACTTCTGGATACAACTGACAGATGTTAAATGTAAACCTCTTCAATAGCGAGCACTTATTAGGACTCAGTGGGGGAAAAATGGCAATATAGAATAAGACAAATAGCAGATAATGCCATTTAAATAACTTTGTTCTTACGAAGGTTTATTGCCAATATGTTAAAGTCTGGAAGGTTGAGTTTTTATTTTGTTTTTATTGACAAAGCCTAGGTAGGTAAGAGAACATTTTGGAATTTAGAAAATTGTAATTTGAAGCATTTAAGAAAATTCACTCAGTATTATAACTTGGAAAATCTATGATGTGCCCTTTCACCAACACATTTAACACATTTCTTTTGAAATGTTATTTGGTAAATATTTGTTGAATCATTATGTGATAAATGTCAGTACTGTGTGTGTTTGCTGACTTTATCAAATTAGTTTTAATTGTTGTTTTCTTTTTTTTTCTCCTCCCATGATAGAATAGAAAACTCTAGTCTTTTGGATTTGTCATTTTAATGGAAAAAGACCAGGAGTAGTTGATGAAACCTGGTTAGCAATAGCAAATATTTTTAGGACATCTTGTGATTTTATTTTTAGACTATTTGTCTCAGTCCTAGCCTGAGCTGCTATTCCTAGAAGTATAAAATATTAATCTGTGTGAGATTCACAATAATGCAACTCTTCAACAGAGATCAGCATTAAAATAGTTCAGGAAACTATCAAAACCACTTGATTTATTTCTAATCCTACTTTGTAATAGATTAGGTTAGGGATTTATATTTCTTTAAAGTATGAATCTAGGCACACGAATTGATTTTTCAAATTGTCAAAGCTTACTTTAAAGCTTTTTATTTTTTGACATAGCCTGTCCTTAATGAGTTTTTTTTCTAGCTGCTAGCCAAGCTGCTGCTTGAAAGGGTAGAGATTAAGCCAACACTAAGAGTGATGCAATGTCTACATATTTAGATGGCCTTATGTCTTTTAGTATTATGAAATCTCATGACACTGTGTGTGCTTTTTCTGTGTTATCTTTCGTCAGCTGTTTAATGCTACCTTGTGTTGCTTGCACTAAATCTTTTTGAAATTTAGTGTTTCACTGCACCACTGCAGATTTGTAATCCCCTTTCATGGTGTTAAATTGTCAGCCACATATGCACTGTGTCTAACTTAGTGGACATATTTATTGTTCCCTGGCTACTGTGCTTGCTAATTTGTTTCTTTATTGCTTTGCCTTGAATTAGGGAATAACCGCCCTCTCTTTCCTGAATTCTTAAAGGAATAGCTTAAGTTTATTCCCTTGTACTTTTTGTTCTTAGTTCTCACTGTCGCAAATTAAATCTAGATTATTTTCTTAGTGTAGATGGATCCTAGTGTATGTTCATGTAGAACAGCTGAGGTTCAAGAATGTCAATTTTGAATATCATCTCAGTGAGGAAAGGGGAGTAAATAAATACTTTTTATGATAGAATTTAAACAATGATCCATGACTGCAAGAGACTTCTCATATAGCCAGACTTTGGAAGTAAGGAGGAGTTCATAAGTCTAGGAAATGTATTATGATCCTATTAACCTATGTTCATTAAATGATGAAGGGCTTAAAACTATTGCTGAATTTTATCTCCTTCTCTTTGCAACACAGTAGAGTTGCAAACATATATTAGGTAGAAGAGCTTTCTGTGCATTTCCTGACTTAAGCTTTGCTCCCTTTCCTTTGCTTTTTCTTCTATTCTCAGCTGTGCAATAATCCCTCTTATGTTAGATGCCACAAGCATTTTCTAAACTGTCTTGACTATCTGGTTGAGCCAATCTCTGAAACATTTTGAAAAAAGTGGAAACATCTAACATGCACCTTTACATGACAGATAACAAAATTAGGCCATGTGCTATATCTTAAAAAAACCCAGACAAAAAGCCAGCAACATGTATTCTATAAAAATCTCCTAAAATTATATCTGTTTGAACATTTTTTGCCCCAAAATACAAGAACCAAACCAGCCATTTTTTCATTCAACCCTTTAGAGCTTCCATGTTGCCAAACAAAGTAACTGAGATCAGAGGTTACTGCATCTGAAATTTAATTCTCTCTGTTCCTCTGCGGCTAGTTCTATATGATCCAGTATGTTCCTATTTGATGCTGTGTAAATCACTAGAAATGAGTCTTTTATGGTGTTTCTGATGACTGCACTTATTTGATGAGTCAAGGCTTACAAGTTATTCACTAGTTTTAAGAATACACTTAATATGCATATATTATTATAGACTTTGTATAAATATAGTGCCTAAATATATGCAAAGTATACAGAGTGTATGTAATCTTGTAAATATAGACTAAATATGCAATATATAAATTAATATTTAATTAATATTTTTAGGAGAACAACTACAGGTTAATAATGTACTGTATAATGTAATTGTTTATAATAGTTTGAAAAAATTGCTTTGAAATGTCTCACCAAACTTTTTTAACTAATAAGAAAGCATACTGAAATATGTGAAATATGTGTTTCATTGTCTCATTTTTTCTGTTTAGAGTAAAATAAATTTAGTACAATGACATCTATGTAAACTGCTGAAGAAGGATGCCTTTTTCATTAAATATGATGTCAAATTACTATGGAAAATCCATACTAACGGAAACTAAATTGAAAATACATGTATATGTTACGTTGAGAATTTTATTGCCCTGTCATTGCATTTTAAAAGCAGTTTTCTTCTCAGTTGTACTAGAGTACTTGAATAATTTTTGACTAAGCTTAACATTAGATATCACTAGCACTATTTCTTTATATATCAGTTAAAGCTGACTGGTAATCTACAAATAGAAGTATAATTTTGAATCTAATGCTTTTGTCAGTTATATTTATCTGAACTTATGATTTTACTAATTGCAAAGGAATTGAAATCACTTGGATATTATTTCTCTTTTACTCAAAGAAAATCCTTTGGAGAATGTAGTAAAGAAGTGCAGCTCATCCAACTATTTCAGCTATTTCTTTTTTAGAACTGAATAATATGTTTAAATGATATTGAATGACAGTTGTATGAGCTGAGTTCTGCTGTGTAAGTGTGCCAGGGGAGAACAAAATTAAAATATAAACCTGCAATATAATAATATTTCATTAATACCTATTTCAAATAATCAAACAATTAAAACAGTTTTAGTTTGTGATTATTGTAGTGGCAGTATTTTTACGCAAATGATATTTTGGGTTAATTGAACTTCTGCAAACAAGAAGCTTGTGGATTTATCAAAGAAAAGTCAAAAAAGTCTTATGAGCTCATTCCTTGAGGCTTGGCCTCTCCAACTTTTACAAAAAACATTTGGAATTTCACTTTTAAGAGGGCATTCTGACTGGACCTGAAAGTCATTCTTCACAAGTGATGTCAAAATAAAGAATGTTAATGCTCATCTGGGAAAAGGAAAGCATATATTTAGGCAACCTGTTACATCAGATAACTTTTGTTTATTTGTTTCTATTAAATATTGCTAAAGACCACAAATACAGAAATTACAAATCTCTGTATGGATAAGCTCACACATGATGTCTTTGTTGGTGGTTTAAAATCTTGGGTTTTGGGTTAGACTAAAAAAACTACAAATACATATTCAGCAAAAGTTCCCAGTCATGCAGTGCTATCCAGCTGAAGGGAGGCCTAAAATTTAAACCGCAGAATATCCTGAGTTGGGAGGGACCCACAAGAATCATCCAGTTCAAATTTAAGTGAGTGGCCCATACAGGGATTGAACCCACAACCTTGGCATTATCAGCACCATGCTCTAGTTTCCCTTGAATAGAAAACGGAAAACTGTTCTTCAGTCCTTCCAGCATAAAAGCATAGTTTCATGGTAACAATGGAAGGAGACTCACAATGATTGGTTGCTCCACTGATGCTTTTAAAATTTGATAGCCCAGCAGCAGGAGCCACTGTATGTTATCATTGCCTCACATTTGTCAATCTATACTTTGTCTTTTTAACAGTGAGGACACAGTTTTAGAACTTCATTGCCAAGAGATGACAGTTAAGGCAAGACTATGGAAAATATGCATATGGAGATGAGTGACAGTTTTATCTTAAGACTTTTCAAGATTTCAAGAATAGAGTGTATATATAAGCAGTCTCAAAGGAACCTTTTGTTTTTCTGTTTCACGATGTAGAAGAATTTTTAGCATAAAAACTAAGTAGAAGGACATAAAGATTTATGACTTGTACTGAAAATGCTGTGGACTTAGCAACTGGATTGCACATATTCTAGGTTTCCTCTTTAGCCATTGTAAAATGTTGGCATTCATAACTGAGACTGAAGGTGAAGAATTGTGGCGAAGAGAAGAACTAAAATTGTAACTAAATGCAAGAAAACAGTAGAAAAGAATAAACAGTAGGGAGAGTATGACTTTGGACACCAGCGAAGAGGATGAGATGAAAGGTTGCTCGAAATGGAGAAAGATAATGAGAACTTTCTTTCCCATCTTAATTTTAGACACTGCCATAACCTGAGGCAAACTGTTTGACATTGCAAAGCAGAAGCAATTATCTGTTTTACTGAAGTGATTTTCACCTGAAAGGAATGGAAATTAGAAAATGAAAAGATGAAAAAAACTGGTGTAGGAATGCTGTACTAGCAAGTATGTATTTAAAGTCTAGTAAATCCAGATGAGATACATCATTTGGTAGTAGCAAAGCAAACGTAAATACTAGTTCTCTAAAAACGTCTTCAAATATAATTAAATATATAGAGGTATATATTTTGCATCCTTTTCTATGTATCTCTATGCACATCCATTTTCATAGTTTTGTATGCACACATCATTAGTAACTGAGTTTTATTACCTACCTTCATTATCTGGTGAACTTTAATCAAGGTTTTCACTTCAAAATTGCATTTTATTGTTATATTTGAGCGATAAACCTGCAGTAGGCCCATTGCAATGGAAGTGCTAGCACAGTAGCCTTGAATGCCTCACATTTCCCCCCCTCTTATCAACTGCACCATACCAAGCTATGTTTAATAAATACATAGTGTTTTAGTTTTTTGAAGCTAATTTAAGAGGTAGAAAGAAAAGCTAAGATTAAAATAAAAACATAAGATTAAAATAAAAAATATAACATCTTAATTTCTGAAATTAATAAATTAGTGTTCTTCTACTTGTTGCAACGTGAATGAGATTGCATAACCTCTCTAAGGAAACGCAGTTTAGATTCACAAGAGTCTGGAGTGGGTGTTTTACCTGATGTCACTGATAGCCATTTCATTTTTAGTAGCTATATTTCTATAGTATTTGACTGAAGAAAACAGTCAGAGAAAACTCTCTTATTCTGAGAGGGTCTGATTCTACGTTTTAATCAAGAGCACCTTTTCCTGCTTTTCCTCTTAAGCTGTCTTCATCTCAACCCAAGTTATCTTGCTTTTACTCCACTGATTCCCTCCCCGATCCTGCCGGTGGGGGGTGAGTGAGTGGCTGTGGGGTGCTTGGTTGCTGGCTGGGGTTAAACCACGACAGGAGGGAAAGGCAGCTAACAGGAATAACATTTTCAGCGAACCTATTTTTTGTCTGAGTTGGAAACATATTGTGTAAAAGAGGCAAGATCATAAGGAAGAATAATCTGAAGTGTGTAGAGTAAACAAACATACAAAAGCTGTTAAAACAATGGAATTTTATGGATTTTAAACTGGATAAGGCAGTTTTTTTAGTGTGCTTTAGGTTAAACACTAACATAAAGATAAATTTCATACTGTGTATAGGCATGGTTTTGTGTGTCTATAGATCTAAAATTAACTTCTCTGTGTTGAGACTTGTTTTGTGAGTAGGAAATAACACAGCCATGGAAAAAAATACTGAGGTAGTGAGTTGCATTACTGTTAACATAATAAATAAACCCAAGAATAATTCGACCACACATGCATCTGTATTTGTTTTGATTTCTGGAAGATAAAATCAAAAATTTTGAAAGTTAATTATTCAAAATCTCACATTAAATAAAAACGTCTTGGTTGCTTTTTTCTCCATAAATGCCTGTCATCTTTGTTCAGCTTCAGTCCCACAAACATATAGAGACATGGAAACTATGAATATGTTTGGTTTTATTTTGGATCATAGCTGATTTTTATAAACTACTTTGATATCTCTGACACTTTTCATCTTTTCCAGCAATTTTTTTTCTGTTGATAGCAGCAAGATGGAAGCTGCCATCTTATGTTAATGCTAAGGTTTTTAATAGAGGACCTGAGCAATCCCTTTGCATAGTCCTGTATGTGTCTCTAGAAGGATAATGATCATATTCACATGACTTTCTGGTGATCTCAGTAAGGATGAACACATGGACACACATATATGTATACATGCACTGAGATATGACAGTGTGGATATGAAGATGTGTGCATGTAGACACCATTTCAGTTATGTTTTTAACTGAGAAGGGAAAGAACACACGAATACAAAAATAATGTTACATCTCCAGCTATTAATGACATTGCTGGTGGAATAATGTTTTTCTTGTATTCATTTTTGTTTTCTTTTTTTATTTTACTGCATCTTTTACCAAATCTCATTAAAATCTAATTCTAATTTCATTTGGACCTGTTCACTTGAAAATGTAAATCAGACTGTTTTATATTTACCTGATTATGGAACAGTTTGTTAGAATTCAGTAGGACCGTTCTCTTGAACAGCAATCAAATAACAGAACTATACAACATAAATCACACATTGGCTCATTAAGGGAGATACTAATACAACTACTCACTCCATTTGCCTTAGCACACCCATAAAGTTTTTATAAATGCTGTTAATCTACAATGGTGTGTTTGAAGGCTTCAATCTATGACACTTTCATTGTTTTCCCTTGAATATAACACTTGGAAAAACTGATCTTGAAGTCCCTGCCAAAATTTACCATTTATAGACAGTGGTTTCTTAGTTCTTTTTTTCTGCTCTCTTTGTCCTGCATATTGAATTTTTTATATTTTCCATAGTTTGGAAGCATTTAAATTTCTAAGGTATTAAATTGTTAAAATGCCTCCAAATGCTACATATTTTAAATTGTGACAGAAAACGTCAAACAAATGTAGAATCTTTGAATAGTTACCAAATTTATTTAAATATAAAAAATTCACTGCAGTTGCACTGCAAAATTCTTTGGGTAGTGATGCCCTACCAGAATGTAGCTTTCTTTTCCACTTGATGATTGTCTGGGCAGGAGAATGGACCAAATTAATTGCTAAGATTCCCTCCAGGCCTATTTTGTATGGTTCATTTTTCATGTTCTTTTCAGGCAATAATATAACCGTTAAGTTTTAGATTTTTGCAACTAAGTGGTACTTCCTGATTATAAAATTGGTTGAATCTAATATAGATGGATCAAGCATTTGCATTTTATTAGGGAATAAATGCTGTTACAATGAAATTTGCTTCATATTATATATATTATTACACAGAATATATTAACCAAATCAAAAATAAGAGGTATTTTAAAGTCCTGTTGGACCTCTTAGAAACAGGAGTTATTGTCTTAATGGTTTGGAAATGTTATAACCTGAAGAGTAATAACATTAGAATGTTTATAAGGGGTAAGCATGTGCTAAGATACTACTGGCAGTGATTAATTTGATGGTTTAGCAATTGTATTCAAACACCACTTACTCAAGTATTTTCAAAAATTTCTTTTGCTTTGAGATTTAACTATGTTTTTTTAATAACAAGTATTATCCGTTAATTTGTTGATATTAATCATTAATGTGATAACATACTTTCAACTTTTGAAGGTAGAAGATTGGAACAACTATACATAATTTTAACTTACATGTAATGAATTTCTACTCCTTTAGTGTAGTTGAGAGATTTCCCTTTTTTTTCTTCCTCATACTTTGTCAAAATAAGTCAAACACAGCCTCGCCCGCACTCAGAACTGTACCGAATGTTAACAGAACAAATCTGAAAACCCAGTTTCTGTGCTTGTAGCCCTTAGAAAATTTCAGGTGAAAAGGGTGGTTATCAGCTATTTACAGTGATTCCTTTTTGACGTAAATGAACCCTGTTCTAAAATGTGGTCAAAGAATACATAGATTTTATAATTTATTTTCCTGACATCTTAAGGTTTCAGATTCATCAAAAACCCCAGTGTGTGTGGAATCAAAGTTTTAGAAATTAATCACCAGGAAGGTTATTTTGGTATACAGGACCAAGTGTGTGATAATAGTAGTTGTTGACCTATTGGATTTTTTTTGCTTGCAGGTCATAAGACTAAAATCAAATTGTGTTTACCACATACACATTTTTATTTTTTCATGAGCTGAAATTTCAAGTTTGTTTTCTTTTTGAGCTCTTCAAATACTTCCTTTCTGTTTTCTTCCTAAAATTAAATTTCTTTGAATGAAGATTTTGAATAAAAGAAAATCTCTGGATGTCTTCATTTACATATTGCAAATAATTGATTACTAAAAATAAGTTTTCAGATACTTTGAGAATGAGATACTAAATTAATCAGATTGCAAGTGTTAGCAAAATTTCATAAAATAAAAGTTTTCATTATACTTCTGCAAAGCTAACCTTGAAGACCCAAAGGGCTTCAATATGTTATATTTTCTAACCTGACAGGGTTAAACCAGGGAGTCTAGTCTTTGGAGAGAGTTGGAAGTGCCTCAAGAATTAAGCAGGAAAAAAGAAAAAATTAAATGCTCAGTATAGACCAAGAAGTTTGTCCTTTTCAAAAACTTTCCTTGCAAGTACTTGTATTGAAAAATTGAAGTTCCACATTTTTGCAAGCAGCTTTCATTAAAATACTTGTTTAAGACATGAGTCATTGCAGACATGATGCAAATTAGTTTGCTAGAACAGACAGTAGCTGGAAGAGACAGTAGTTAAATTCAGTCCTAACTACTAGTTTTTTATAAAGAACCCAGATATTTCTAATTTCGAAATTAGGATCGTCATGATAGTTTTGAATCTTTATGTTGATGGTTAACTACCACCTGCAGGAAAAGTTATTAACAGTGTTCATACTTATAGACTTACCTATAACTTATATTTTATTTCTGATGACATTGTGCTTACAAGTCTGATTCTGGGGCCCGGTGATTCCCAATACAGCCATTAAGAGAAAGCAAAATAAAGTGCACTACCCTCCCTGAGAAATTCAGCAGACCTCCTTAAACCCTGCCCATCTTCTAAAGGGAGCTCCTGTTACCTGATTGCTCAGACTCCATTTTCTAGTTGAAACATATCACATGTCTTTGTGTGTGTATATGATTAGGTAACTTTCTCTTTAGGGAACTTCTTCCAACACAACGGAGTCTTGTGATCTTCTCAGTGTGCCTGAGGAGGAAATGAAGGTTTAATGACAAGCAATTGCATCTTCAGGCTGTTCTTCATTATCTGTCACTTTCTTGTCACTTCATATTAAATGATGACAGTTTAGGTGCAATGCTGTTACTCTATTTTTGAACGAGTTTCTTGGAGAGCATGTTTGATATTTGAATAATCAAAGAAAAATTCTCCAGCACCTTTTTTCTAAGAGTTTGCGTGACTTTCATGTGAGGTGACCCAGTCTTCGATACTATGTTCGATCAAAAAACATCATTCTTTTGAACTTTTGAGATGAAAAAAAGGGAATTTTTTTCTTACTATGTATTTATCTAAAATCTTAAGTAAACATTGGTTATGCTTGTTTACAAGCTGATAGTCTGAGTAGAGGAATAAAATGTGAGATGTTCATAACTTTTTATCTATACTATTTGGGGTTAATTAAGCGAGAGGCAAAAGACCAGAATCTTAGTACCTTAAAAGTAGTCTTGTTATTCTGTGTATGCCATTTTAATAATGGAAAGCACATTATAATTCCATATGATTTGTATATGCATAGGCAGTTTGTATAACTGGATGTCTGCCTGTTTTCCACAGGCAGGATGAGAAATACCGTTTTAAAGTCTAGACATTGTCCCTAAAAAGCAGAACCATAGTTCACCTCACCGTGTGTAAGTGATTAGGAGATTAGCTGCTAAAGGATCTTTCAGATATGCTTTCTGGCCTACATTCATCTTCACTTTACCTCACTTGCTTGATCAGAGGAGTTGAACTCTCATCTTGTCGCTAAAGAAATTGTTTGTAGGTTTCTTGTTTTTCTTACAACTGTAAGTTTTAGTATAAATACATTTTTTCATGTGCATTTTACCGGGACAATGTATTTTTGTATTTCCTACCACTATAAATCTGTAATCCTTAAACAGAATGTAACTAAGTATATTCTAATGTAGCCTAATGCCGCATCATCCATCTATTGAGTTAATACATCTGGCTAAGATGGAAGCAGATGTTACTCATGTCCTTGGAATAATAATTCTTGTAATGTGGAGCCTTAAGGAGTGTGCACTAAAATTCCTGTTGTTGACCGTCAAAATTCCAGTGCATCTTTTGTAGGCAGAGGGAAGTTTGCTGACGGTTTTCACATTCTGGTTATGCGTCTGCTGCCAACACTCTGTCTCTGAACGTGGCAGTTTGCAATGCTGGTTATAGCGTGAGAAAGAGGTATGAGATCTTAGTAGTGACCACCCCCACTGACCATGTAGCTGGAGAGCTTCCCTGCTCGTTCTCAGGAAGAATGTATGCTCTCCCTGACGTTTAGAGGCAGGGTAGGATTTTATATTTCATTTCACGTAGCAGTTACTCTTCACCTGGAAGATTCAGACTGCAATTCAGTGCCTACTTTATTAGTCAAAGAATGTGTTTCTAATGTACCTGTAGTTAGCGCAGTGAGCTAGATCCAGAAAATATCTGGATTAATTTCAAGAAATTCATTTCAAGAAAGTTTAAAGGTAGCTGAGATGTCTCAATACTACTTTTGGAGTATATGTATACCTATATGTATATATATGCATGCTTTTAGTTACCTGAAATAATTATAAAATAGGAGGGTTAGCAATGCATTTTTATTGTAGTGCCATGAAAGTTGTTCAGAGATAATACTCTGCAAAATTTAATAAATACCATTTGGAACAGAGAATATTAAGGATACACTAAACATGTGTATTCTGTTCTTGGGTAGAATAACCATACTTCATGGTGAACATTGCAGGATATTAAACCGGTGGTTAGTTACTTAGAATATATAGAGAGATATATATACATGTATATGTATATAAATTATTTTGTATTTAGTGTTTCCAATAAAATGAGTTTTCTAGTGCACCGAAATGTCTAAATAGTAATCCGAAAGCATCAAGGAGACAATCATAAGTGCCCCCCAAAAATGTGAAACATTAAAGTAAAGGTCCTGAGTCAGTTGACAGATTAATGCATCTATAAATTATGTATACTGGATTATAAAACTGTACTGGTGCAAATATAGATTATATAAAAAAAAAAAATTACATGCAAAGGATACCTAAAATTTGCGTAATTGTCCAGATTTTTATCTGTAATAATTAGAATTCAGTAAAGAATTTATTTTGGTTTTGTTTTTTTTTTTACCAAAACTACATTGTATTTTGTAGTGATTAATGAGGTTCTGGTTTAAAAGTAATTTTTTAAGATAGAAAATTCCCGTAGCTCCAAGGATAAACAGCAAATAATAATAATAATGAGGTAATCCAAAGCTTAGCCAGCTAATAACCTGTTGCCATAAATTCTTAAAATAAGTATCCATCATCCTCAACACAAGTATTAATGTGAGCTAATCTATTCAAAATATCAGTGTATATTTATATTTGGTCTTAATTTCCTGAAGTTTGGTATAAATCACAGTAGTTTAATAGTGTTCTAGTGTATTTTTAGTTGGACTCAGTGAAGTGATTAAATCAGCATATCTCCTTATGTCATTCTAAGTTTTTTCTAGTTCTAGCCAAATACTTGCCTTAGTCACATAGAAGTGTGTTACGTTTAGGTGCCATCTTTCTCAGCTTTACATACTTGCTGAGGACGGGTTGTGGTTGTGCACCTTTTGAGGTCTTCTGATCCAGCACCCCTGTTCAAGAAGAGGCCCACAGACCTAGTTGCCCAGGACTGTGGCCAGATGACTTTTGAATATCTCCAAGGATGGAGACTCCACAGCCTCTCTGGCCAGCCTGTGCCTGTGCTTGATCACCCTCAGAGTGTAGAAAAGTTTGCTGTTGTTTAGAGGGACTCCTCTGGGTTTCGGTTTGTGCCCTTTTTCTCTTGTCCTGTCGCTGAGCACCAGTGAGAAGAGACTCCCTCTGTCCTCTTTGCACCCTCCTTCCAGGAATTTAAGTATGTTGAGTCTTCTGACCTTTCTTTTGCGTTATACAATGCTGTGTATTCTAGAATACAATGACAAATTTCTGCTCGCAAAGAAAGTGGGGAAGCTGTATCTGTCTTCAATTGTTGAATTGTTCTCAGCATTGTTACAAATGCTTTCTTGGCTTTACATGTTTCAGATGATTTCGCTCATGATATTAAAACTGTGGGGTTTATGCTCAAATAATCAATGACAAGTATTAATTTTCTGAGTATAATTAGTCATATCAGACTTCTAAATAACTCCTATAATGTTGAAACTCTTACTATGCCCCTCTTGTATTTAAATACTTGCTAAAATATATAGGAAACACGAAATTTGAATTTAAAAGAAGATTGGCTAATAATTAATTCCCAAATCTATTTTAAAACTATCTAGGTAATTAAATTTTCTCATAACAATTCATTTAAATTTAGTACATGAATCAGGTGTTATTTGTGGTTCTGTTATTTTGGCTTTTCATTATCTCTTTATCACAGTGGCTCAAGAACTTAGGTGCTTCAGAGATTGCTTAAAATTCTAATCTTGCTGCAGTCCTTTCAGACATTTGTCAGGGTCAAAATTCCATCCAAGCCAAGGTGATTGATGAGGCCTGTATGCTTAATAAATACCATATGACAATGAAATAACTGGCATCATAAGGAGTTGCACTTGATTACCTGGTGCTGATGACCATCCTCAATTTACAGCTGAGTGGAAAAGCAGCCATCAACAGGAGAGAATGGGTAGCCTGAGCTCATCAGTGCTGAGTTATATCAAAAAGGTCAAATGGATCTGTTTTTATAACCCTTCAAAAAGTATGTAACCCTTGAATTTTTAGGCTCATTTTTAAGGAAGCAGTGTTTAACAAATGCTCTTCCCATTTCATCTAGTAATTTTTGAACCTATTCAACAATATACCATAATGAAATTGATGTCATAAAGTTGTTATATTCCTTTAGGTTTCAGAAAGTTAATGTCTGAGTAGAAAGATCGGCCAGACATCTGAATCTGACATTTACACCACCTACAGTCCAGTTTTGCTTCAGACCAGCTTGGGCTGAATACCTGGTAGCATTTGGAATGTGTTTAGTGCTTTTCTCCAGCACACTTTCTGGTTTAATTTCATCCTGAAGGATTTGAATGCACCAAGACTTTTCTGTCAAGGAAAACAAAGTATGATAAGGAGACGAACTTCAAAAATACACTCCCAATCAAAATTAGAAAGCCAGTGTAGATGCATGTTAAATGTTTTAGATAATTCTGTGGCAATTTATTTGTGTTTTTGTGATACTGAAGGCTTGGGGTATAGTGAGATGTGAGTCATGAGCAGTAAAAACAGAGTCACGGGTAGCAAAAAGATATGAAGGACCTCTGAGTATTTTGTGCACACTGTGAAGGGAAGGGCAGAGTACTAAGATACAAGGAAAGGATGCTTGGAACAGAGGAATTCATAAAGTAAGGTATACATAGGGCAGTCTCTCAAACAGTTTGTAATCTCTTTGGCCATGTTTCAGTCATGCTTACTTTCTGCTATCCTAAATGTCCATGGGTTTGTTTTTTATATGTGTTCATTTTGTCTGTCAATGTTTCATCTGTTATGGTCAGAGAGATGCCCCAATCTTCTTAATGCAGTGAAGAAGATGAAACTTGAATATGGCCTTTCACTCTAGTTATTGTGAACACTCTGTGGCAACTGCACAGTACAGAAACGGCAATTGCAGAAGTTTTTTAATTATAGATAGTGTTTGAAAAACTTGGACATTTTATTTTGGAAAATACTGGTGAAATTGAACTGTAGGTATTGTATTGATTCTGCCTGTAACATGCAGTAAATCTAAGTTGTCCCAGTTAACACTCAATAAGAAAGAAAGGAAAAATATGCTTTTTAAAAATTAATAGATGTTTTATGATGTTAATTATTTGTGTATGTTCAAATTCTACTAATGTTTATATTAATTGTAAATTCCTCCAGGCATTCCAAGGCAATGTCAAACAGCAGCATTAGGAAAGTAGAAAATTCATTATATTTTCCTTTAAGTCTGAAAATTGTCATACTGTGATTAAATGGTTTCTAAGTCTTTTGACCTGTCCTGCTTTTATTGACACTAAACGTGCAATCATGTGGTGGCCTCTTTATGCGGATTCCCAGCTGTTTGTTTAGAAATAGAGGTACAAATGAGTATATATACTATCAGCTTTTGTGTAAGAAATAATTTCTAGGATACTTTTTAAGTTTGTCAGATAAAGCCTGTGACTTTCTGAACCTGTATATTTCTTGTCACTGTGGATTTAGGGATTACTGAAGGCATAACTTTGCTGATTTGTTAGTGGCAGTGACTATTGCTACTGAGTTAAGGAACAGGTTTTAGGATTCATGAGTATTAGGTGAATGCTCTGGTTTTGACCCAATATTGAATTATTGTCAAGATCCAATAAATTTTGCAGCCATGGTAAGTTGTGTATCTCATTCTATCATGTCACATGGCAAGGTGCTTTTTAAACTGATATGATTCTCGTTCTTTTTTTCTTTCCCAAAAGAGTTGTGAGTAGTTTTTGAAACACATTCAACACAGATTTTCCTGTTCATTTATTCATGCAAGTATGTTTCCATGGAGACAATGCTGATTTCTTCTGCAGTTCTAGACAGTCATTTATCTGTAGATCAACAACACAAATCAACTTTCCTGCATGTTGTGACAGTCCTAAGGCGATTAGTTCTCAGGCTATATCTAAAGTTTTTTTCCATGTTTGCATTTTCACATACAGGCATAGTATGCTTCTCCTTGAAGAAAAGCACATAATCACTTGCATCTTACGGATTTAGGCATATGATTTGGGTGCAGTTACACACAGATTAATGTTAGGGAATGTTGGAGTACATCTGGTGAATGATCCTGATTCCCTATTGGCACAGAGACCTGAGGGTACACCTCTTTCTTTACCTTTCTTGATCTTTCCCTGACATCACAGCAAAAACAAACCTGCTGCACTCCCAGCAGGTGCCATGCTGTGGGCCAAGATGGTGAAGTTTGCTGCAGACAGAACTTGGCCTGTGGCTGTAAGTACATTGCTTAAGATTTTCATCACAGATGCCTCCTGGCCCTCAGGCGAAGTGGTGAAAAAGTGAGCCACACTGCTCAGTCTTCTCAAGAACCTATTGACCACATCCAATTGCACTGCAGTTTTTCAATACCATGATTTATAGTGTGCTGCTGAAAATTTGTATTACTTGACATAATCCATGTGGAAGGTGTTTGAGGATATAAAGCTTGCAGAAGTAGTATTGGAGTATGCAGAATGGGTGACTACTGATCTGTTCAGAAAAATGATTGAGAGACACCCTATGTAGCTTAGATTAGGATCATAAGATCCTTGTGTGTTCAGGAAAGTTCTGTAAACACTATGGAGGAAATTATATTCCCTGTTTTATCAGTACATGAGAAGATAGCTAAAATTTTTGACTAAGTAATTTTTATAACTATTTTCTATTAATAGTTAAGTATACATAAATTAATAGAACCATGGCTGTAGTTTTAATTGAAATAGGATTTCAGTAAAATTAAATCTAGACATCAAAAGACTAAACACAGGACTGTGTTTAAGTTCCAGGAACTTAATCTGTTTGTAATTTCTTTCTTTCAATTTTTTTTGAAATTCAGCAGAGAATAAAAAGGGATCTCTAGAAAAAGCCAGGGAGAGAGCCAGAGCAGTCACACTCTCAAACTTTCCTAAGACGTATCAAGTCAAAAAAAAAAGAACATTTTTGCTAGACCTAGTAACAGATATTTTGCAAAAGGAAGATATTTGCAAAAAAAATGTAATGGAAATGACACATCACAAAAAGAAAAGGAAAAAATGCTGGCTATTGTTTTTTACCAATGTATTGAGTGTAACTGTATTTAAGTTGGTGTTCTAGAACAACTCTTTGATGATCATATTTTAATGAAATTCTTGTATACTACCCAAGAACAGAGTTAAAGGGCTGTGTTTTTTTCACGTATGGATTCTCTAGCCTTCTCCATGATTGTTTTCAAGAATGTAGTTTCCAAGTACTCTATGAGCCAGTTATACTTTATAGAAAGTAAAGATAAAATTTTAGGGAAAAGAGTTTTATTAGCTTGCAGTGTTTGAAAATAAAATTTGCACATGTGTAGTAAATAAATAACAAGCCACAAAGCTGAAGTTATATCTTTAAGGTAACATTTTTTTCCTCCAGATCTTCTGACTGTGTTAATTATTTTTATGGAAGTTATGCTAAGGCTACCTTGTGCCATGAATAAAATACTGTATTTGATTTTCTTAAGCCGTCTCTGTTAAGCTTAGTTTGCAGATTTTGTTGGTTTCATCTATTATTTTTTAGGCATTTTAAAACTAAAATGTCTTTTTTCCATTTTAAATGCGTAAAGGAAGCTAGAAGGATTTTGCAATCCATCTGTCTGTGTAATTATACCATGATTTAAATTGCTTGGTAATAACCAAGTATTAGTAGTCTGCATTCCTTGAGGCACTGATGTAAAGCATAACCTGTCTTACTCATGTAAAATTGACCATATGTCATCATAATAGATGTCGCCTTTTCCTTATAGTCTTTGGGAAATTGGTTTGAAGAAAGTAGAGATACTTGTTTTGCTTAGTTTGTAAGATTTTAATGAATATTTGGTATGGAATACGAAGTATTTTAATCCCATTTCAGATATTTGCTGTTCTCTTAAAGTTTAATAATTAAATTCCATGCTTGATGGTTACAGTTTTTCACTTTCTTTTCTCGCTGATTTCCTCCAGACTGACAATAATCTTTGCACTTGTTGAAACGTGACATTAAATATATTTTGGTACAAAAATGAAGGAACAAAACCTATTATTCATCAATATAATTTGGTTTTGAATTATATTACTAACTTTGCTTTAAAAAGTAATTGGACAGTCCTGATCTATTCATAAAGGTGATTCCTGCCTTGTTTTAACTCTGTGATGAAGGCGAAAGTCCTGCTGAAATGATGGTCCTTCTGTCATTAAAGCCTGAGAATTGTGAGATTATGATGTTATTCTAAACTACTCTAGATGACACACAACCAGGCCACAGTTTGCTAAACATTGTGTTCTGAGAACTCTTAAGTTTAAAGAAAGATAGCTGGGCAACACTAAATTGAAAATATATTTGTATTGGGAATGAACAATAATTTTTTCAAACTTAATGTGCGATCTTAACAGAATTAAAAAGAATTTACTGTAAAAGTTCTATATAATTATACATCTTAAACTAGGAGGCACTTGCAACCTTTATTTTTTAGCTTTTATTGGAAAAAATACAGATGACATCATAAGGGAAAAGTATTTAATATTTGCAAATATATAAAGTATTTGGGGAATTGAAAAATTACACTGAAAGGCTGTGCATCCAGTGGATTGTAATTTGTCAGATTCTAAACATTCAGGTTGCTACATTCAGTTTTGTGGAAGAAGGCAATGATATAATAGATATATTGTTGGGATTATTGGGATATATCAGATATGTTATTGGGATATATCAAATCAGTCAATATATTGAGTCCAAGTTAATAAGATAAATGATAAATGGTTAATACTCACAGGATTTTCTATCTTGGTGTTCTTTTTCATGAGGTTTATAATGAAACTAAATAATTAAGCGCTTCTTCATATTTATGGATTAGCCTACTGGATTACTGAAGTGTCTTAAAGGTGAATACAGCAGTGTAGATATATGGGCTGGTATATGAGGTTAAGGTAGCTGAGGTGCTGTAAATGCTGTGGTGGGTGACTAGGAGAAGGGCGTAGTGGCAGACACCGTATTGTCCTCTTCTCATTTTCCTTGCCTTATTCACTTCAGCCAGAAGAGGAAAGTGAGATTTCACCATCCCCAAGCCACACTGAGACACTCCTCACTATTAATGCCATCTTACCATTTTATTTTATATGTTTAAAAAAAACCCCTCAAAACATGATTTTTTTTTCTTAAGGAAATTATTTTTATCAACAGTATATTTTGGCAAGGTTTCTTTATATGTTATCCTCAAGAGTTTTCTTGTTCTTGATGAATGTACTTACTAAAATTTGTGCACTAGTTTTGACATTTAATAGAGGAAGCTCCAGTTTTGTGTATATTTTTTTTTACATTGGGAAGAATAAACCAATTTTTTTCTAATTAAGTGCTTATGGGGCAAAAGGAAACACTTAACAATGAAGACTTAGGCATAGCACTTACAAGAATTTTGGAATATAGTTTTAAGATTCTACGATGTGGGCAATGTACTCCAAGACTAGAAGAGATTGAACTCCTTATACTCATTCAGAATATTGAACACTGAGCAGAAGATCAAATGTATCTCCAAGTGCCTCATTACAATACTTGAACATATGTCCATTTAGTCTGGTCATTTTGAATGAGTGGATGTTGAAGTTTTCTAAAAATTCCCTGCAGGGAGGTTTCATGGATGTGCTGTTGCTACTGGCCAAAGTGAGACGAAATTCCAGTGTGCTGGAAGTGTGTAATTTTTTCATCACAAAACCAAACCCAAATTATGAAGACAATGCCTAGTGACAGTTCATCTTGAAATTTCTTGCAGATGTCAAAGAGGTGGAAGCTAGATAACTGAGGGAGTGAAAAATCAGCGATAAAGCTTTTTTTATATCTGAGATACTGGTATCAGAGTAGATGTTGCACCTGTGGCAACAAAGTGAATATTATACACTCACATGTCATTGAAAAGAAAATTACTGAATCACATTGAAAATCACTTACTGGCTTTCATTCTCTTCATGAATTTTGGAAATGAATATGTATCACACAGGTATATATTGTATCAAAATGTTAAAAAGGGCAAAATGGGTTTTGGTGGCTTTTTTTGAAAAATGATTAATGTAGGATTTTGGAAAATTAGAGTCGGTATTGTTTTGAGGTTGGGGGCAAGCTGTTCAGTTTTCTAACAGAGATGGTAAATTCTTATGAAGTGACATAATTCCTGAGAACTGTTACCTGCTTGTGTGGTTATCGTGAATCTGTAGGATGGCTGCTGACTTGGTAATAGCCAGGGCTTTGACAATAACAGAAAGGAATGGATTTTCTATATCCCTCATAGTGTTGGTTGGCAGTGTGGAGCAACAGTCACTGTGTAGCGCTGGGCTCCATGGGGAGTTCCTTACACAAGGAGAATTCCTGACTGGGAAGCCAAGCCTCAGCCTCCGAATCGCCTTGCAAAGCTGGAATGGTTTAAAAACACCTTGAGCATGAGGTTTAATTGTACATTTTTTTACTGCTTGTCTGAGCCACAAATTAGTAGTGCTGCAATGTTAGTCATGGACATGCATGTGTTGCTGACATGAGTGTATGAAATGGAAACAATTGGTTGACCCAACAAAGAGTTCACATCACATTTCTGTGGTATGCTGTAGCATACTGAAAAGAGTGGTTGCTGTGATAGTTTGAATCAAGCCTTTCGCTATCTGCGCCAGAAAATGTCTCGATGGAAAGGGTACTAATTCTGTTCACTTTAATTGTGAAAGGGAAGACAAATTAGCCAATTATGAAGCGCACACTTCCAGGAGATACAAAGTAACATCCTCATTGATTTGTGTAGGGAGAAATACTTTTTTTTTTTAACTTTGAGAAATCTCATGAAGATAAGCATTGAATTGATCTAAATGAGTTAGAAAGCATAAGTTGAGTACTGGGTGTGTGGACAAGATTAATGTTTTACTAGAGGAAGTTCCAAATGTACTGAATAAAATTACTAAAAATTTTTACTTTAGACATATTTCTCTGTGGTCACATTTCTTCTGTTTGTTAATCTGTAATTCCATACTCAGATTCTCTTGGCCGAAGCCATGTTTATCAGTATTCCTTTGATCAATGCTCCTCAGTAAGACCACAAATTCAGGCACCAGTTTCATACCACTTCTGTAATTAAAGGTTTGAAGGTCTTGTGGGTGTTCTGGGAGAAGATGGTCAAATTCAAGCCTAAACCACAGTTTTCTTAAACTAGCAATAAAATGATAGTGAAAAGAAAGTTACCTGCCATAAGTTCAACTAGGTAACATATGTTCAGTTTTAATATATTATTAAAAAGAATGCAACTCTTTTAAAAAACAGTGTATTTTAAGCAGCTTTCTTCCCATGTGTCTTGAGTACACTTTTAAAAATCATTATTGTGAATGTAGCTTTGGATATACAGAAGGAAGGGAAATATGTCAATACCTATCAGCAGAAGCAAATTTTGTAGCTTCAGGACCACACTGTATTCTTTTTGGAAGTTTGTGTTGACTGTGAAAGATGCCCAGTGTGTGGAAAAAGGCAAATGGCATGCCTATCCTCCTGAAGGGCAGAAGAAGTATTGGAGAGGCACAGGCTGGTCAGCCTCACCTTGGTTCCCAGGAAGATCATGACTAATTCCCAGGATGATCATAAATTCTCTTGGAAGAAATTTCCAGATATGTCAAAGACACGGTGACTGGAAGCAACCTGCAAAGATTCAACAAGGGCAAAGGTTTCACCAGTGTGATTAGATTTTGTGATTAGATGATTGAGTGAATGAGGAGGGACCAATGGATGTAATTTTTCTTGACTTAATTAGGGCCCTTGACATGGTATCCCATAGCTGTGGTATCCATTTTAGGCAAATGGAAAAGAAATGGAATGGTTGTTCCGAGGTGTTGGTGCAAGGTGTTTGGTTTTCTAGTGACGTTGCTCAGAGCTCTCTACTGCAGCCATTGTTATTTAACATCTTCATCAACAAAGAGAAAGATGGGATGGACTACAACCAGAGCAGTGGTGACAGATGACACCAAACTGTGGGGGTCTGCCATTCAAAGCAATCTCATTAAGCTGGAGAAATGAGCTGCTAGAGACATTGTGGAGTCTGAAAAGGACAAATTAGAAATCGGTTACATGGAATTAATTAACCTTATGCAACAGCACAGCATGGGGTTGGACTGATAGATGTGCAGAAATAGAGCCAAGAATCCTGCAGGACAACAAGTGTGAGTCAGCAGTGCACCTTTTAGGTTAGTGCCGTACCGGTCTGCTTTGGGAGACTGTAACCAAAAAGTTAAGGGAAGTGATTTTTCTCATTGATTTTGCACTTGTGAGGCTGCATCTGGAGCAGTGTGCCCATGTTTAGTCTCCCAAATGCCAAAAGGTGCGTCCTAATGCACTCAGACCAACCACTGGGAAATACATGGCACAGCTTACTAAATTTTTTAAAACTTCTATGAATTAAATTTTATAGTGTCAAAAGGTAGCAGGTATATTGTTTACACAGCACGTTAAATAGAAACTCTTTAATTTTGATACCTTTTTGATACATCTGTGACTTAGAATCTAAGTGCAGAAAGCTAGAAATAACTTCCTAATCACATGGTTTTTCTGTCAATCTTGTAAGAGGTTCTTCTAGAAAAGTATGTTAGAATAAATTCAATATATATTTTTTTAAACTAAAAATCTTGAAAGTTCATTTTGGAATGCATTAGAATTCCTTTTTAATGAAAATTCAGTATATCCTATTTCTAAAATGCTAAAATGGTTAGGTTTCAGGATTTGCAACTTCAAATAACCTAATAAAGAACACCCTCTGGACAGTACACTCTGAAGATATATTAGAAAAAACTAAAGAAAATATGGTAAAGAAAAAAACTACTCATGCAAAATATTGCTTGTCATAGTAGTGATTATCTTATTAGTTATAATTTTAAGAATGCTGTTTCAATCCAGGTTGCGATAACGGTGACCTTGTTTGTAGGAGTTTGATGATGAAGCAGTATTTTTTAGTATGTATATATGCACTTGGATATGTCACAGGAGCATTAAATGCTCATTCATGCTGCCTGAGATATTTAATCTGGGGATATTGTCTTTCTCTACTATTATTAGTGAGCTTTCATGTGATGTTGCCACGTAGTTATCATTTCATTTTATTCCTGCTTTCGGTCACTGAGAGTTGGCGTCTTTCCTTGTGCAGCATCAGCACATCCTTTATATGACCTTAGGAAAAAAGTTTTGCAGCTCAGCTAGCTAAACTAATGTGAACTTCAAAGAGGAAATAATATTATATCACTCCTTAAACGTATAATTTTTATTATACTTCCTTTGGCTTGCTCCCTTGGATGTAGTTACCAATTAATTCAAGAAGAAAGGATTTTTAAAAATTAGCTACAAGTATTTTCAAGTGCAAAATATATAATTTTAAGTATTGACTCTTCTGTGATAACATAATATACCACAGATATTTTACAGTTTCATTAGCCTCCAGAAAAAACACAAACGTTTTTATGCATGATTATTAAAATATGCTTTGTATTTATAAAACAGAGTTATATATGAAATTCATGTGGATACAGTCATTTTTACACCTTGTACCTTGGATGTATTTACTTCCCTGTATGAAAAGTAAAAAAGTTACCATTATGCAAAGCACAAAATTGCAGAGGAAGAGAAGAGAAGAGAATATTGCCCTGGTTATCTAGGAAAATTACCTTTCTAATCTTGTACCCAGTTGAGACCTCTGGCTCCACATAAAGAAGTGTATGCATAAGAGTTTTGTGCCACGGGCCTATCATATTCCAGTGAATAATTCCTATCATATTCTGATTAGTGTTATCTTAGGGGTTTTTTTTGTAATTTTGAGTTTGTACAAAATTATGTGTTCTGTTTCACTTGAAAAGAAAAATACCTGAGCTGGTGTTTCTGTAACATGAAAGTCTTAGAAATCTTTTCTTATCTAGAATTTTTTTTGAGATTTTTCCTTGCTTAAGTATTGAATTCCTAGAGCAAAATAAATAGTGGAAATCTTTGAAGAAAGGGATAGAGAACAAACCACCAGTCTGTGACAAACAATGGCAACACTAAATTTACTAGACTGCAAGGCTGCGAGTACTCAGCATGCACTGTTAAAACCTTTTCCTCCACTTAGTTGTTCAGAGGCCTTTTGAGCAATGGTGTCCAGCACTGCTCTGTGAATGTACTTAATGCGATAGTTACTCACCCTTCTGGGGAGTTTCATATTGAAGGGGATCAGGAAAAGGCATCCTTGTGTCTTCTGCGGTAACTGTCACTGAAGTAAATACTGCTCAAGAGAGGATAAATGATCCTATAACACCTTTGATGCTGAAAGTAATTTAAAGAGTAAAAGAATACACAGGAGCCTTAATTGTTTAGAGAAAATTATTGCTACTCAGCTAAGAAAAGAAAAAAACCCACACCCTGTAATGAATGATAATAGCCTCAGTTGGGTGCAAACAGTGGTGTGCTAAAGTCTGTCACTTTCATCAATCTACGAGGCAATTTATTTCCAAGAGCATTAACTGTAGTATGTGTAAAGCATAACAAGTACTGTAAACTTTTCCAGTGTATTATGAGATTCGATTTGCTCCAACACAACTGGACCTTGAATAAGACAGAAGTCACTCAAGTGTCATTGGGTAACTGATAAGTAAGAGAAAAGCCAACGTGGAAGGCTTTTGCTGTAAACAGTTTCTTTATAAATTTTTTTGTTAAAAAATTAGAGTTATTTTATGGAACGTTTATTAAAATTGTGGGTTTTCTCCATGAACCCTAAATTATCTCATTGAGATTCTTTATTTTTAAAGAAAATGAATGAGTGTGTAGGGACTAAATTGAAAAGAACACCAAACGTCTGCAGTTCTGGCTGTGCAATGATATTTGAAATTAGTGTTCCATCATACTACATTTCAAGCCACAATGGTCTTAACTATCTTCGTTCACAAAATATTTAATTTATTTATTATAGAAAAAATCCTAAAGTACTGAGAATATAAATTTTGTAAGTACAGCTCTGAAAATTTTGAAGATGTTTCATACTGGTGAATATTTTTTACTTGGTGAAATATGTAGGTATACAATGTTAACACATATGAAGAGTTATGTGGTTTTGAAATTATATTCACTATTCTTACCAGTTCACATATGCAAAGGTATGCAACTTGGTACTTGAGGAAGCTGAAAGTGTTTGTAGTCCTTTGGAATTGGACACAGCAGGATTTTTTCCTTCCTGCTGTAGCAATCCATTAGGAGAAAGTTCTCAGAAAAGCTTGAAACATTTTTTCCCCTTTACATTGTTATTTAAAGGAATTACTAGCTTAATAGTAATATGAAAACTGGCAAATAAGATAAATAATTGAAGAAATTAAGTATTTTGCACAGGAAAGAATATTCTTCCCTGTGGTCATATATGTTCCATATGTTTTTAGTTCATGTTGCATTTCATCCCACCACAATCCAAAACTGTGTGCATGTTACGAACCCCAAATAGGGTCACTTCAGCAGAGGATTTTCCCCGCTTTTGGGCACATACTGATATAGTCAGGCATTAAAATTGTCTGTAGTTCTTGAAGATTTAGAAAGGTTATACAGCTAGGCCAGAAAAACAAGCTATAGGCACAACAGTGAAGATTCACATCACAAACCCACAAAATGTCATAGCCCTGGGCGGTGTCTGACAAGCCGAGTCCAGAATAGAAGATTTTATTTTATCTAGCCATCATAGTTACTGATCTGCATAAATTGTTTTGTGCACACTTGTACTTCATACACTGATGCAAATCTTTAGTAATATTTTGAGAATCTGGATAGGTATTAACCATGGGGATTTTTAAAAATTAGTCTTCTAAAACTTTAGGACTGGAAAACTTCATGTTTTAAATTTAAGCAACATAAAATAATGCAGTTATTTGATATTGAAATTGAATAAGAAAAAAGTGTACCAAAATGGAGAATTTCCCTATTATATGAAGTCATAGTTTACTTTCATAATTTAAATAGAATTCTAGTTGTGTATTCTTGTAATTATACTAAGAAATTTGGTAAAGGAAAGTAAGGCTAAGATTGCTAAGTGCGAAGTAGATGATCATCTTCTAATAGAGAAGAGTTTTTTAATTGGGAATAGAAGAAAAGAAGAAAACTCAGTTGTGATTTTGATAGTCTTTAAGTATTATTTCCTTTTAGCATTTCTGTGTTTAGTGCCTAAGTTCATCATAGACATTGCATCTCAGACACTGATAATTCAATGCAAATTTTGCAATTTACTCTCCCAGTGGAGTTGACCTTCGCTAGCTGTTTGTACTGCACTTGCACGGTTCATATCATAGTGTCAGCAGAATTCTTTCACTGAAATAAAAAAGTGAATTCTATTGAGGTCATCTATAATCTTATATACTCATTTTCCTCTATTTACCGCATAGTATCCAGGTTAAATCAATATTAATTGCAAAGAAAACATTCAAAATCCAACTATATAGCACATATGTTTATATGTAGGATACTAAAATTCTCAAAAATTACTTTGGTCTCAAGATCTGGTGAGGTTTTTCCATCATAAACAGAACTTCAAAATTGTTTTTCTTTAATATCAGTGATGTTTCTCACTCAAGTCTTTACATACTCAAACTCTGTGAAGAACTTGGTTTGCTTATTTAGAGCTTAATTCAAATTGCATTGTGGTAACATAATTCCTTGACAGCAGCGTTGGTTGAGAAATTTGTAGCTAAATTAGACAAATAGTGTCTTTGAGTATTTTTCCACATGAAAAGTGTATTTTCAGAAAATGTAGAAAATGTAAAAACGGGTATCATCTGATAACTCAAAATTTTTAGCAATATTTGCAGTTTAAGTCACTTCAGCATCCTTAGCCAATGAGATCAAGATTCAAATTACACTCTAGAGACCTCCAATATGCTTATTGAGGTAGCTAAAGAAAGCAAACAAACAAAAAACCAACCAAAACCAGGCTAAATGATTTTTACACACATGTTGCTGTACATTAAGTCTTTGTACATAAGCTCTAGGTATGTGGGGAGGCTGAGATGGTTGGTGTATCCCACTTTGAATTTTTGGTGTATGACATTATTGTTTAAGGAACAAAGTCATCTGCTAATGTTTACTTAAGTTGAAAAGTGGAGGACAAAATTTCACATTGCAATGTGAAGATTTGATGTGCTGTGATATAAAAATCAGATATTAACTGTGATCTTACTGTAGATTCTTCTGTAGTGATAGTAATAAAAATAAAATCCACATTATCTGCAAATACAAAATAGATAATAAGTTGAAGATATACAATAAAATTGCATGCATGTTTTGCTTCCTTTTGTAAGTGTTTAGGGAAAATGCTTGTCCACAGGGCTTTTATTTAGTTGGTACACTCTTTGCTGTTGAACTGAAAAGGCATTGTAAAAGTACGGTCAATTTAATATCCCTAGCACACTTTCTTTAATTAAAAATGTGCCTATATCTTTTGGTTACTTATTTAAGCTACAGAGGACATCATGCAGCTCTTTTTAACATATGTATGTTTTGTATATGCATTTTTTGCATCAACAAAAGTGAAAGCTCCAGACTGACCTTTCCAGCTGTGGATCTTCAGGGTTCTCCCTCTACTTTTTCCATTTAGTTTTCATTCCAGATGCTATTTCGGTGGTTTCCTTTTTTAATTTTCCTAGAAACATATCTTGTGGCTGAAAGCTTGCATGCAATTAGCTTTAGAACTGTTATTCTCATGGGCACAGTTGAATATATAATTAGCTATTTTTTTCTGATAAAGTAACTTCCGCTATTATTATGTGGTATTAAAACACTGCTCAAAATTACAGGAATATTGGGGTTTAGGCTGCTAAGCCTATCTGATGATAGGCTATCTAACTACAAATCTGTTCTACAGAATCTTATTTTTATTTCTCCTGTGGGAAAAAACCCGTGGTATCTGTACATTTCTAGATGATAAGGAGTTTAGCCTTGTACTGAGATCTCTTCTGGAAGCTGACCATTGTGCAATGATGATTCCTGTTTTTTTTCTAAGTGGCTGCAGGATATGATCATGCTTTATGTTGCTTTCAAAGGACATGGAATGCAATAGAATAATTCACCTTATGTAAATGCAAAGGATGTGTGAATCTCATATGACTATTGGAGCATGGGTATATGTTTCTACAACCTTGAAAACTAAATTTGCTTCCTCTATCAGTACTCAAATTTTAGGAAGCCACAAATCTACTATCTTACATACTCTTTGTTTACATGTTTGCCATTAGTTCTTTTTTATTTTGTTTGTTTTCTGTTTTCTTTTACCCATGTATTGTCTACTTCTAAATTTTAGGGAGAAACTAGTAGTACCTAAAGAATGCTGTGGTTTTTCATCATTGGCTTTTTTACTCTTAATGGCTTATTACACCTTGAAGAATAAAAACTTACAATATTCTACAATCAACACTGAAGTACATCTTCTGTGTATTATGTATATGTATATGCATCTGTATATGTATATGCATCTGATTTCTTAGTTATTCCTCTCAGTTCCTCAGGAGATGAATGAAAATATAACTTTGGGTTTGTTTTCTTGGATTGGAGTGCTTTTTGATACAAAATCTCAGTATCAAAAGGAATTTGAAATTTTCCATTTCCTTTGCCATTCACCTTCTCTTATGATGTTTGTGTGTTAGCTTGGTCTTTTGATTTTCAAATATTTGTGGTAAAGCTGAAATTATATTAAACTTTTTATAGTTTACATCTCTTGAGACTCATTCAAAGTATTTTCCTATACTAAAAGAATTCTGGCAAAAAAGAAGTAAAATAGAAGAGAATTTTTTCACCAAGCTGCTGTTAAAGCTGTTCATATATATAGTGATAGGTTAAGGGAAACTATGCTGAAGAGAAAATGCTTCTCTACCCTTGTGGCAAAGAAGCTCATCATGAAAGCAAAACTACTGCATGTTTTCTGTTGAAGAAATGAATTGATTTTTTGCAAAAAACTTTTCTTGGAGTAGGTCTCATAGTACAAAGGATTTGCATGTCACAAAGCACAGGACATCCGTAGGAAAAGTATGCTTTTGGGACAACTGCTCAGTATATGCACTACGTTACGCTTTTCTTCTTGTATCTTATTATTAGTATGTAACACCTTAAAACCATATTTTCATTAAATTTTCTTTTACTTTAAAAGTTAACCAGAATCAATATAGAAAGCAGACTTTTAAAACTGTTGGGTTCCATGCATTTTTAAAATTTACTTTATGAGAAATAAAAGTAGCACATAGATTCATATTCAGCACTGCAGAACATGTGTTTTGCTTCTGTCACCCAAATGCAGACACCTAAGACTTCTGTATTAAAGATTATGCCACAGAGCCATACAAAATTTGCTGACTTGAAAGCTGGCATGGAAGGAAGAACAGTAATTAAATCTGTTATCCTCTGGAGAAAGTTAAGAGGTAAAATGTACATAATCCTTCTATTGTATATGGAATGGAGAAGCATGGGCTTAAAGGAGATTAGAGAGTGAATGATGGGTAAATGGAATAACTAAAAGCAACAAGTACTGTACTATAACTGGTAGTTTTTGTGCATAAATTCTCATACATTTGCATTTTGAATTTCAATTTGAAATTTTTACTTACAAGAACATTGGATTTTTAAGCATTTAGGTAGATGAAACTTTTAAAATTACATATTTATACTGCTATATAGAAAGCATTCTTTTCATATTTCCAATTTTTATCATATTTTTATGCCTGTTACTTCATCATGATATTATTTTCATAGCTTTGTTATGAAAATTAATTAAAAATAGAAATATTAACATTTAATACTTATTTAATGCATTTTTTCTTCCCTTCACTGAATGGATGTCCTCCTTATCCTGATATTTTGCTGCAAATACAGTAGATGTTATTCTATATCGCAGTCAAAATACTGCTTATCTAAATTTTTCTTCTTGGAGATGATCTCCTATTGCAGATTTAAATGCACTAGGAGTTATATGACTTAAAATTTACCTGTTTAACATAATTGCATAAAGTGTTTTCCTTATTGACTGTCATACAGATATTTTCCATGCAGTATTACAGCTGCTTTGTGTAGCACAAATATACAAAAAAACCCCAAACAAAAAACCAACAAACAAAACAAAACCCAAGGCCCAAACTGCAAGCAGGCAATTTCTCCTATTTTTGATGTCAGATTTTTCTTTTCCAATAAGCTTGTTGCTAATATTCTTCAGAAAAGCAAGCTTGCTTCCAAAATGAAGATCATGTTCACCATTCAGCTTAATCAAATTTGCTGCTCTTTTCATGACTGGCTCTATTGGCATTGTATTCCTTATATTCTTTGCCCAAACACTGCATAGTTAATTTATTCTGTTTGATAGTCCGTTGGAGTTGATTTCAGTTGTTCATGGGAACAGGGATCCATATAAAACAGCCAGTTAAACAGGTTTAGGTATTCAGACCTCTAAAATGCACTTGATTCTTAGAAGTTTGGCTCAGTACGCATGCCTGAATATACACAGGGAACGCAACAAAGAAATGTATGTTCTTGCATTACACCCAGTATCTCTATTGAAAAGACAGAGAGCAAATTATCTCGTTGCACCTCTTAGTGTAACGCAAAGTCCACCAGTGAACACAAGTAACAGAATTAGCTGTGACTGTAAAGAATATTTTTGTAGAAGAGGACAGACGAGGTATTTTTTCCCTTGAGCAACTGATGTTCTTAGAAGGTGGTAACAAAAAATGGCATTCTAGCTGCAGTTGATGTGTAAGATAGAGCGAGAGCATTTGGAAGGCATTGAAGAACAATAAAAACCAGCTTTGTAATGCAAGGGTGTTAATAAGGGAGGGAGTCAGAGGCAGGATTGTAGCAGAGACCAGGCAGAAATACGGGCAGAAGTAAATCAGCTCTCAGATCTTACAGGAGTCAATGAATGCAATGAATATTTTCTAACCACAGTTTCTTGATTTGTGGTCATTTTGGTGTTATGTAAAACCTGCTCTTTTGAGAACTTTTAGAAAGGTTTGTTGTTGTGCAAGTAAATAAGCACCAGCAGAGAAATAGTTGAACATAAGTTTCTGATAAAAAATTATATGTTAGTGAATATTTTTAACCTTAGTTGAAGAACTGGAGGTACAGATTTGTGGGTTTTACCAGAGCAAAACTGCATTCAATGAATTTTCAGGTCACACTGGAAAATAATTCTGAAAGTCTCATTTTATTTGCACTGGACTTACCAATTGGCATTTAAGTAGCAGCTGGTCAACCTTAAAGTTTAATAAGTGTGCACAAATTCATTTTTCAGTTTTCTGATGATATGTACTTAATTCATGTTAATCTATTGATAAGAATTTTAAAAGGCTTTGAGCTGATTAAATGTACAAGATTTTTCATTTTGATTTTGAAATAATTTGTGTATTTTGGTATGTGTGCCATTTATCTTTCCTACAAAAGTTTAAGGATATAATGAGATTAGAATCAAAAATTTAGAGATAAAAACATGTAAGGGGCTAATCTTTTACTCCTTTTTGATCCTAGATTTTTCTTATTATTTTATGTAATTAATTAAATGATTATGTACTTTGGTTGGTACATGTTTCTGTAGATAAAAATATATAATTTCAATGGTGCTGAAAAACTTAGTGGATTTGAAGAATCAAGGCTTCTGGAAAAATACTGCTGCAAAAATATAATGTCATATCAAAGTATTTTAAAAGTTGTAAGTCTCCTTGCTATAGGCATCTGGGAATGTAGCTGAATTACGTTTCTGTTGAAATAAAATCTGAATTCTAAATGAAAACCAAAATCAGATGTTTAATAATTTTTCACTAAAAACTTGACATTTTCAAGTGTATGTGAACAAATAAAGATTTGAAAGAAACAATAGTACATAAATAAAGTTTTCTATAAGAAAATAGAATTGTATGTTTTCCGCTCTGGTTTGCTTAAATATTCATGAGGCACAATAGTTTCACAACAAATCAAATATAATTAAGTGATGCATTTTCACCACTTACAAAAGGTTTATTAAAGGTTTATTTGCTCATGCAAATTAAAGTTTTAGAGTAAAAATCCACATGAAACTTGGCACCAACAATTAAAAAAAAATATTGGAAGATTTCTTGCCTCACTGCTGTATTTTGCCATGTTTAAACTGCTCAGCTTGTCTCTTAGAATCTTTAATGAAACCAGGGAGGAGGCTATCTATTTGCATAATAGGACATAATTTGCTGTGGTGAGGTTTTAATTATTTATAGGCTGTCTAAAATATTTAAAATGGCATCACTAAGGAGCGTGAAATGCTGGCTAATGCCTTCATTTCAGGTTTCCTGCCGATTCCTTTATGGGTCAAGCATTTTATTTGTATTTAGCATATAAGCATAGTAGCTTCAGAAATATGAGGAAAACAAATTTGTTCCGGTATGTTTGTAACTTGAGTGATTCAAAACCGTCAAAGGTCATTGGGAGCAATCAAAGGTACAAAACATGCCAGAGGGTGGCATCCAGATTGATCAGGTGTGTGAAATAGTTCCACTCAAGTACATCTGTATTGTTATATGTTTACTGCTCCACTTCTGTATTTAATTTTATACAGTATTTGCCTTTATTTCCTCATTATGTGGATACATTGTATTATTTTAGTAATGTATATATAAAACAATATATTTTTTTAAAATAGAAAGTTCTATATTTTTCCTATGTGTACATTGTTGTAAATCATTCCAAATTATTGAAACATTTTGAGGGATTTCACTTACATAATACAGAAAGTGGTGTGCCTTTGGAGTCTTTATTAGAAAGTGTTGAAAGCAAGGATACAAGGGATTAATAAGAGTCCTTGCTCCCAGGGAAATAAAATGATGAGTTGATTTTCCTTGTGGTTTGAACATTCATGTAGATATATGTAGAGACTATCAGGTGAAATAAAATATATTTTTAAAAACTAACAGGGCCTATTTCTCCATCAGACATGTATACAGAGGACGTGAAGCCAGACTAGGGAGAAAAAATTAATGGCTCAGAAATCTTCATGAGACTTCTGTCCTTGGCAATCCCATCATGTGTTATAGTAGGCCCTTCCTTCCAGCCTGGTTAGAACCCTCTGGGTGGTAACTTTTCCCTCAAGCATAGTGGTTACCCCCCAGTTTGATGTTATCTGCAAGCTTTTTGCACAGGCCTTCCTCTATTTTTTGCCTCTAATTAGAAGGGTGTAAAGCAGAGCAGGTCCTGCAAAGGCACCTGTAACAGGCCACTCAAGAGCAGACCTTGACTCATGAATCACCCTTTGAGTCTGAGTGTCCAACCAGTGTTGTCATCACTTGACTGTCTACACATCTAGACTTGAATGTTGTAACTTGGATACAAGAATTAGCTTAATCCTCCGTAATTCAACTGGATGGGACATGTAGGGAATCCTGACTACAATGAAAACATTAATAATAGTTGTAAAAACATAAAACTCTTTCTTCAGAGAACTGCTTAAGAAAAAGCTTCTCAGTACTTACAATATACTATATAGCAAGATGTAAGATAAGAAAGCTGTGACGAGAACAGAAAACTCATTTTATGAAACTACTGAGTGAAAGACATAATCCAAGAATAAAATTCAAATTTTTGGGATTATCCTACAAATCATTTAATTAGAGAAAATGTATTATTAGAACATTTATTTTCAAAAAAAATGTCTTTTGTTCCTCCTCCTCTAGTTTCTAAGCATCTCCAAATTATAAAGTCTGAAACAAACTGCTAAGATTTCTGCCTTTGTCTTGGAAGCCTTGTAGTGTGGCTTCCTAAATATAATATTTCATCCTGTCTTGTTTCACATGTAATCTGTTTTTCACTCATTCTCATTGCTTTTTCCAGTTCCTTAATGACTTAAATATTAGATCAATCCAATATTCAGTAATTAAATCTTTTACTTGTTAGCTTCAAGTAGAAGTATTAAAACATTGTATTTTTTTTTTTCTACACAGGCCTGTCCAGTTATCAGCTGCCATCTTCAAGCTATTTTCTCTTATTTTATTTATCAAAAGAGAATCAGAAAAACATCCCTGATGTGTCAGTTAGCATTAATTTTACGTAATGCTTTTTCAAGGTTCAGTTAAAGTTGTTACATATTCAACAAATGCCTCAGCAATTTTTGGAAGAGCTTCTCGGCTTCTTTGAATTACAAAATTGTCCTCAAAATTCCAGTTGTTTTACAGCTTAAGTTTGCTAAACTTTTAGCATCAGATTGCTCTAGGTGTCTGTCCTATCCTGTTGAAAAACATCAGGTTATTTTCCTGTCTTTTGTTTTCATACCCTTTGCCTCTTAAAAGTGACACTAGTGTCCAAGTAACTTTCTCAAGTGTCCGTTTTCACCATTTTTGAGAGGATATCACCCACTGAAGGAAGATGAATTACTTCTGTAATTTCAAGGTCTCTCTTCAGCCACAAATTCTTAGGTTGCTGAGAGGAGCTGCGGATGCCCCATCCCTAGAAGAGTTCAGGTTGGATAGGGCTGTGAGCATCCTGACCTAGAGAAAGATGTCCCTGCCCATGGCAGGGGGATTGGACTTAATGATCTTCAAAGGTCCCTTCCAACCCAAACAATTTTATGAATCTTATTCTATGGCTCTTCTCTCTGTCGGTGCTTAGAAAAACATGTGAATAATTCTGTTAGTTTTCATCATAAAGTTATAGAATTCCACCTTGATTTTAAGCCTTTTAAGGGAATTTTGAGCCTTTACTTTTCTTTTTAATACACTCTTCCTTCAAAGCCAGAGTCTAGAATCACAGTGACCACAGATGTGCACCAGAAGTCAAATCTGACAGCATTGATTTCATGGATTTTTTCCATATAGAGTAGCAAATTTTGCCCTGGAAAGGTCTAAGATGACAATAATTTCTGTAATCATTTTGATATATAAATAATTTCCTTAGTTATTTACTAGTTCTTTATGGTTTGTTTTTATTATTATTAGTTAGCCAAGAACAGTTTGTCAGTTTTGGCAGATCATGGATAAAATACTTAAACCAGAAAATTAGCTATTTTACAGGAGGCAAAAGAGACTAGTTGTTGTAGCCAGGCAACTACCTCAGTTTCCTAACTCCAGATGCTCTCCAGCAGTCAAGAAAAGTTTCAGAGTCAATTTCCTTCTTAGGTTAATGGCAGCAATAGTTTTGGCCAATTAGCTACACAAATTTCAGGAAAGAAAATGTACATCAGGCAATCGAGTTTATTGCTATGCATTTTTATTCTCTTCAGGGTCTATGTAGCGATACCTACCCCACGTATTGTGAGTGACACTTTGTCTCTAGTCATAATTAACAAATTTGTGATTACCTTGTTAAAAAAAAATCAGAATTTTTGATTTCAACTCTGAAAACTTCTTTCTGATAATTACTCCTTTATGATGAATGGGATTATTCCACCAGACTTCTATCAAAACTGCTGTTGTGTTTCCTGGCAGAGAAACTTCTGGGCTGATTATCTCTCTCCTTAGTAAGTTCTGTGGCTTAGAAACCAACCTTTTTTCCACTCTGTAGAAACTGGAATATATCTCAGGAAAATTTGGCATAACTAAAAAAACAACAACAACAACAACAAAAAAATCACATTGGACACTTAAAAAAAAAGTTTGGGGGCAAAAAGAGATACTTTTTGTAAGTAATGTAAAAAAATTCACACACAATTGCATTGCTATATGTTTATTAAAAATTGCTATTACTTTGTTTATCTGGAGCCACTATAAAAAATGTAGACAATACTGAATAGAATTTGAATTTTTATCCTATTATTGAAGCTGCTCTTTCTCTTAAGAACTGATTGTGTTACTTTCCATACAATTTTTCTTTCTTTTGCATTAATTTCCTTAGAGCTGTCCCATTTTTTTAGATTTTCATTCCCAGTCTACCTTGGAAATTGCCCATATAGGATTATGGAATCTGTAATATTAATATGTAAATTTTTTCTTCCCCTTTCCCCTTTTCTTGCTTGTCCAGTGAGGATGTAAACCTATTTTCACCACATCTGGTAGGGAAAATAAAAGGATTCTTTTGAAATGAGAATCTCAGTGAATAACTGGGTTTGCCTGGGTACTTTTGCAAATAAATGCAAACCCTTGTCATAGTAGTATTTCACTAGGCATTTACAAATTTGTTAATCAATAAAAGCATTTCTAATTATTTTTGCTTCTGTAGTTTGTCAAAGTGTAAGATTTAAATGTCATAAAGCACGTTAGTCTTGTTGTTCACTTTTTTTCAGCTATTACTCAAAAATATTGAGTAGAATAGACCAGCAGTAATCTTGAATCTTTGTGTTGTGAAATGGGTTAAATAACTTACGCCATACAGGAATAACCGAGCTGTGTGCAATTTATTTTGCATTGCAAAAGTTGAAAGTTGTTCCCTATTTTAAAATGACTATTCTATCCCACACAGCTTAACTCTTTTGACACAATGGTAAAAACTTGGAGAAAAATTGATCAAAATGGATACTTGAAAATATAAAAAATTCTAAGTTTAGTTCCAAAATTAGTTGACCTTACTTGACCAAAGGTCCCCTGTCAAGTTAATGAGAAATGGAATAAGAATTTCAAATGTGCTATCATGCTATTTGCTTAACATTTAGGAAATCCCACAGTTGGGATGCTAAACTGGTATTCATTAGAATATTCCATGTGAATGGAGTAAATGTTTGCCTGCCTGGATTATTGTGCTAGCATTTCTCATTTATATTCTTGATTTATCTGATTTCTGTTTGTTCTTTACAGATTTACAGATCTATTACTACAAAGTAAAGTGCCACCATCATTAATATCTGATTAGGTGAATGTAAATCAGACCCCTACGGCAATTAGAGTTATCCTAACTCTCGGGGCAGATGACAAAATCAAGATCATGATGACATAAACCCTATGCATGTTTAGAAAAGCTTTAAAACATGAGAACTAGATATGTATAAAGTTATAATTAAGATAAATGTTAGTGGTGTTTGCTGTTTAATGAAATGGAAGGCATTATGCAGCTTTTAACTTCATGAATTGATATTCACAGGATTTTAAGTCCAGTGCATTTTTATTATTTTTTTAGCTACATAGTTCAATTCTTATTCCAAAAATCCACTCCCATTTTCATTCTATTATCACTTTGATTGTTCAAAGCCTCTGTGTTGCTTTAAATTTGAGCCTTTGCAATTAGCTTCATTGTATTCTTTTTCAATTAAGGTTGCTTCATTTATTTCTTAGGAGAAGCAATTAATTCTCCTAAGTAAGTGAAAAAATGACATTCAATTCCTTTAACTTTCCAGTTTATTCCAAAAGAGAAATTACTGAACTTCCTTAAAACTGTCTGAAAAAAAACCTTCATTGAAATGCACTTAGATTTTTATGCAAGCCTCAAAATTCTTGTATTAAAACTGTGTTTGTTATGATCACACTGGAAGGTTGAAAAGCCTTGGCAAGTGTTGGATTTTCTGTTTTATCTGAGCAAAACCATTAAAAAATCTGTTCTGTGTGTAAGTCCAGAAACAGGGATGAACTACGGCCTGAATTGTTCTGTTTTGATGAATCATAATTTGCAACATGTGAGAGGATTATAGAGGCTTTCTCTGTCCAGAACTATTTCTGTCACTTGGTGAGGAAACAACATATAGAACCAGAAAAACAAGATGTTACTATTTTCATTCATATCCTCACTGAACATTGCACAGGGGCATAAAAATATCCAGGAAGAACTAATTTTGATTGTATTCAAAATAGTCTCTTCCTCTTCAAGGAAGAAAAGAAGATAATAACTGTCACAGAAGATTCACTAACCTCCACTGAACCCATACCACAGTGTTTGATTGATTGCAGAAAATATTTTATTAGAATACAGTGGTGGAAATTCATCAGGGCACCATTTTTCCTTACAAGAAATACACTCGGTTGTCAAGATAACACACTTGTAAAGTTTGCTGCTTTTTGGCTGGGGTAGAGTTAATTTTCTTCACAGTGTCTAGTATGGGGCTGTGTTTTGGATTTGTTCTGAAAACAGGGTTAATAATACAGAAATTTTTTTGTTATTGCTGAGTAACACTTGGAACAGTATCAAGGCCTTTTCTGCTTCTCACCTCACCCCACCAGTGAGGAGGCTGGAGGTGCCCAAGGACTTGGGAGGAGACACAGCCAGGACAACTGACTCGAGGAATATTCCGTACCATATAATTTCATGCATGGTATATAAAGCTGGGAGAAGAAGAAGGAAGACAAGAGAGACTATTTGGAGTGATGGCATTTGTCTTCCTAAGTAACTGTTACATGTGATGGAGCCCAGATTTCATGGGGATGGCTGAACACCTGCCTGCCCGTGGGAAGTGGTGAATGAATTCCTTGCTCTGCTTTGCTTGTGTGCAGCTTTTGCTTTCCCTATTAAACTGCCTTTATCTCAATCCACAAGCAGTCTCACTTTTACCCTTCCAATTCTCTCCCCCATTGCACCAGCAGGGAATGTGCAAGCTGGGTGCGCTTGGTTGCCAGCGGGGTTAAGCCACCAGAGTCCTTGCACCAAAAAGACTTGTGGTTTAACCCCAGTGGACAATCAAGTACCACACAGATTACAGCTCACTCCCCGTTTCACTCCGATCCCAGTGTGGTGGGCAGGAGAATCAGGAAGGAAAAGAAAATTTGTTGGTTTGACTTGTTCTTTTAAATAAAAACAGTTTAATAATTAAAACAGAATTAAATATAATAATAATTATAATACTTAAACTAATAATAGTAAAAAAAATGACAGGGAGAGAGGAAAATAAAACCCAAGAAAAACAAGTGAAACAGTGCAACTGCTCACCACCAATTGACCAATATCTACCTTGTCCCTGAGCTGCAGTCAGCCCCCTTTTCATGTAACTCCTCATGTTTATATACCGAGCATGCCATTCTATTGTATGGAATATCCCTTTGTGCAGTTTAGATCAGCTATCCTGGTTTTGCTCCCTCCCAGTTTCTTGTGTGCCTTCTCACTGGCAGAGCATGAGACACTGAAAAATCCCTGATTTAAGGTAAGTACTGCTTAGTAACAACTAAAAGAAGTGTGTTAGCAGCATTATGCTCATACTGAATCCAAAGCACAACTCTGTACCAGCTACCAAGAAGTGTAACTATCCCAGCCAAACCAGGACGTAAAGCCATCCATACCTTTCTCACACTGCCAGCACAGTGTCACTGTAATTGCCCAAATGTTGGCAACTATTTTACCATAATTTTCTAAACAGCTGTCAAGTAAAAGTCTTTCCCTAAGTAGTTTAAAACAAGTTTCAGTATAGAGTTCTTTCCAAAAAATTTAGTTTCTTTCTATTCTATAATGATCACGTTTATTATAAAGGTCTAAAACTTCTATGCGATGGCATTATTACTATTTTGTATTATCATCTGTTCCCCATCTCCTCAAATTTATTTATCTGATACTGCTTTGATTGCATTTATTTATTTTTTCAAAGATTATTATATCTCTGCTCTTCTCTGCTTAAAGACCTTATATCAGTAGCCACTGTTCCTCTAAAAATCCCTCTGTGTCTTCATGTTACAGGCATATTTCCTCCAGCAATGCTTATCATCTGTAGTTTTTTTAAAATATTGAAAGGTTTTAACAGCAGTAAGGAATACCACGACAAAAGGATATGTAATAGATACTCTTGGTAGAGTTACTGTTGGTAAGCTCTTTGAAAGAAAGATGGTACCTAAAAGAAATGTACTTCCTGAATATATCTTAGAAATTAGATGAAAATAACACTAAGAAAAATACAGAGTTACCACTGTGAAACATTCAGAAATCATGAGTCCCCTCCAAAATTATTTTAATCTTGAAATTTAGCTTATTATGTGAAGGTGTGTGTGTGTATACTATATACATATATATTTGTATTTGTGTGTCTGAGAGGTACAGAGTATCTTTAGCTTATGGAAATTTTAATTTGCCTTCTGCTATTGAGAAGAAGAGGTACACTTGAACCATGCTAGCAAGTATTTTTAAAGATATGCTAATTTTGGTATCATTATGGCTCTAAGGTTCTAGTCTTAGCACAAATACCACTATGTTTAGCAATAGTGCTAACATTGTTACATGAATGAGAGGTTATTTTCTCAGCTCTGTGAAGATGAGAGTTTATTTGAACGTTGTCTAGAAAAATCTGCACTGTGTATCATTATTCTTAAGTTGTGAGTGAGGGAGAAAACCTTATCAATTTATAAACTTATTTCTTTAAGATAAATGAATGTACTTGTGCTCCAGTGGCACACTGAAATAGTAATTTAATTTTTCTACAACAGGAAGGTTTCATACATCTCAGAGAACTTTTTGTTCAGGGAAGTTGGCCTTTGGAATTAGAGAGAGGATGAGAATTCTTTTCAGCCAGAGGCTAAATAGGTACTCCTGGCTATAGAGTGTGCGCAGTGGATATAGTCATTGACATATCTTGCAGCTGCCTTGTCACGTTCTCCTAGCAGCTAGTGTGTTCTTCTCTGCATCAGATAAGCCCCTGTGGGCTATTTATAGAAAATGTGTAGGATCTTTCTGTTGTTATGTCTTTCACATGCCCTCCTGATTCTGGTAAGCTACATCATGGATGTAGACAGCTAGTGGTGAGCAAATAAGGTAGGTGAGTGGGCTGTTCATCCCCAGTGGGACAGGCATGGCACACTTTCCCGGTAGTTTTTGAGGCCCCTGCCCTTAATTCTTTCCATTGCTGAGTCTGGCCCCTGGTTTCTTTAATGCACCTTGCAGTAAGTTGTGCTTACTCATTCTTCAGTGTTTTATAGGTACAGCTGTACATGCTGTTGTCCACTGGTGAGGTGCATGCTGTTAATTTACCTGCTTGGGAGCATGATGCTGCAACCACAGTATCAGAGTCTGTTTGAATCTCTCTAATTTACAGGACAATGTACTTTGCGATTTAGGCTTTACTTTATGAGCTCATTAAGAAATACAACTAGAGCAAACAGTGGCTCACTTCCCTTTGCCCAGACTAGTCTCTCCCATGAATTCTCTTACTCACCACTTAATTCATGAGGTTTCATAATTTATACCTCATAACTCTTAATTCATGCACGTGTGAGGAAAAATTAGTTACCTAGCCAACAGTGAGAGTGCTGATTCATCCTCCTTTGTCACAATGCAGGCACCCCCTCACACTGGGAGGCTGGAAATACTCAGCAGACCAGCTGCTGTTAGATCCACTTCTTAAAAAAACTTTTTTGAGTAAGTTGATATTTCATACCTTTTGGCTTTGAAATTCGGTCTATACCATTTCTGTCAGTTAGTAGATTGTGAGAAAACTGCCAGACAATAAATACGCAAAGATGATGGCTGCAGGTGACAGCAATCTGCAGGTGATAATGGCTGCATTATGGCTTTGTAGCTCTTTCAGGCCACCTGTCCTGCCTACATGGTACTCTCAGATTGACCTGATGGCACTGCTTCCAGCATATGTCAGCATGAGCTGCGTTAGCCAAAATCTGAGCAGTGGCTGAGTGAGCAGTCACTTGGCCGTGGTTCCTTTTTTACTGATGTCAATGAAACAAAGAAATCCAGTGTCTTCGACTCTTTGAAGTTAGAAACATACTGTAATTTCATACAGTCTGGAATACCAAAGAATCCACACATGGGTCTGAGAGGTGATGTAATTTATGAGGAATTAATTTTCCATGATTGTCATTGTAAAATTATTTTACAGTACAGTTACAGTTAGCTTTTTAGTTTTAGTTCCTTCTGAAAAAGCGCTTTTAATTTTTCTTTACCCTTGATTTCACTGACTAAAACACTTAAATATGAGATTATCTCTAAGTATTCAGTTAAGTACTGCAGAAAATTAATACATGTTTCAGAAACACTGCTAGATTTTGTTGCTAACAGTAGGAATCACAAAAAACACTAGAGGGAGAATTTGATATGTGACTTTGTTACTCCTCAATCACTCGCCAAATCCCTCCAGCTGTTTTTGAGCATCTGAATTTTAGTCCTGTGTATTAGATAACGTGCCCTGTACTTAAGACATGTGACTGTGGAGCTTATATACTTATATGGTATATATAATAGAACTACGATATATAGCTGTTGAATTATCTAGATTTCTATAAGTCTGCTTTTAAACAATGATTCTTATTTTCATATTTGATAGTTTTATTTCATTGCAAATAAAGCTATTTTGTTGAAATGTTAGTATACTGCATCTTTTCAGTTAGATTGATATGAAGTATAAAATATTTTTGCTACCAATATGGAATTTGATTTCATTTTTAATCTCATAAGATTGCATTAAGTCAAAATAGCTGACACATAGATAAAAGCAAAGAATAAATAATTAAATAAAAACACCTTTATGATTAGCAGCGCGGTTGAAGTGATGGCATCAGAGTACAATTACGATTCACATAACCTTTCAGAAGTTTACTAAATGTTAGAACTACTGAAGGAATACAGTTTAATATAAAAGGAGGAAGTGCACATACATATGCATATGTGTTTATAGAAAATAATTGATAGGATCAATGAAACATGAATAAAGTATTTGAATTTTTATTTTACGCAATTTTACATAATTAGGTTAGTAAAAGCTTTGTCTATAAAAGTGTAAAGAGGTGTGGATGACAATATTATGAAAAAGGTCAAATTATCTTCCAGTGTCTAAGGGATTAAGATCTTTTCATTTTACAGCTATTCAATTTGTATAATTCTGTAGCTTTTAAAACATTCTTTGTTCTCAGTGTTAGTTGATAATGTTCTTGTGCTACGGTTAGAAGATAATAATTAAGGAACTTTATTCAGAGTTCACTGACTGCTTTGTCAGAGAATTGTGGTTTACGTACTGTTCTGTTAGAGAGGTTTGGGAGTGCTTAGCTAAACAAATCATAAGTAGCTCATAGTCCTTGTTTGAAATAAAGCTCCTTACCACTGTAACTACAAAATGTAAGATGTTAGTGTGATCATGGCTAAGAGGAAAGAAAGAAAATGTGTGTTTTAACAATAATTAGAAGAAAAGGCAGAATTATGGTTTTTTATTACTTATTCATTGGAACATAGTTAAAGCAGCTTAATTTTGCTCTGAACGCTCGTTTATAATTAAACCTCTTGTCGTTTGTTAGTGGTGGTAATAAGGATATAGTTATTTTACATGGAGTCCTTAGAAAATAATATTTTGCATTAAAACCGTATCCTGATTTTCACTGTGAAACTTGCAGATAGTCCTTTCCAAGTCATAATTTTAAAAAATTGTTCAAAGAGGAAATACCAAATATTTTTCATTTGTGGGAAAATTGCTGTGTTAGGAAATATAGACAGATACAGATATCTTATAGCTTTTTCAGAAATAGATATGGTATATGTGTTGCTTTTGACTAAGGATCTGTTTTCTTCAATTACATCTTATTTTTAAGCAGTGTTACTCACATACATACAAAACCCAGTCTGTACGTCCATATTGATTGGACTGAACATTCATCCTGTCATGGCATTAGTTGTTCAGTCCCACAGGATCAGCCCACACAGGATGAAGAATCTCAGGAAACAGGACTCTGAAACAAACCCATTAGGTAAACCTTAGGATAGAGTACTCAGTGTTTCATCCACGTTTTAGGCCCTGAGTGGATCAGTGTCCTTAATTACTGTTACCAATCTGAACAATCAAAATGCTCGTCTTACTAAAGGCCAAGTTTTGGTCCATTTGTGGTTTTTTCTGCAAAGATAGTTTTGACAATAATGCTAGAATTTATAAAACCAGAGTGTTGGAAGACCACTGACAGCAGTAAAACACAGTATGAGAAGCAATGAAAAGGCAACACTATAATTTATGAGCTGAGGTAAGAAAATTTGGGTTTCTACTTTTTCTGCTGTAGGATTCCACATTTCTAGGCCATTTATCTCTGGAGAATACCACAGCTATGCAACAGAGAGATCTTTTTCCATTCCAAAAGTCAGAAATTGTTTTCCTTTAGACCTTGGGGGAGACTGCTTCCCCTGCAAGCTTTTGAAAATTCATTTTTTCTGATTAATATTGATATTTTTAGTAACACTCATACTGTTACTTTTAATGATTAATGTGAAGAAAATCAGTACTTATTGATGATTGCCATTATGTGATATGTTTGATACTTTCTTCTCTTTAAATATTGTAAGAAATTATTGGATTTACTAAGGGACAGCTGTGATTATACGTTTCACACAGAGATTTCTAAAGACATTCTTTCCTTATGTGGGCAATATTTTACAGCTCAGTAACATGAAGCTTTGTTAATTTTAGCATAATCGTAAACAGTTTTTGACAAGGTTTACCACTGCTTGTTCTGACAGATAGAACGTGCTGCCTGCTTATCAAAGACACTTTCAGAAATATTACTATCCTCTATATAAACAGCTTTATTAAAATAAGTTTACCCCGGCTGAGAAATTGGTAAAATTAAACTTATGTATACCCTTATTTCAGCTCCACGTGCATGTGCATTAGAACAGTTTTTAAAGGCAATCCCTCTTTTTTTTCTTTTTTTTTTAAACACAACTCTATTTATGTATGAAATTAAAATGATTACTTCAGAAAAAAAATTCATTATTCAGTTTTTGCTTTTCTTCACCTCTTACACTGTGTCAGCATGTCATATTTATTGTATATTATGTAAAGAATGCTCTGAATACAAAATGGTTAATTCCTTAATAGGAGAAATGTGGCTGTTGTCATGCAAGCGCTGGAGTACTTCATGAACATAAATAACTCTGTAATAAACATAAACATTAATAAACTCATTACTTATGAGGCTAAGGGATAGTCTATTTCACAAGTAAAGAACAGAGAAACCGGGAAATTAAATGCAAAAACCGTACTCCAAATTTAGTTAATGAAATTGAACTGTATAGCATTTGCTTTTTTACATTACTTAACTTTTTATATGGCTTTGTTTTTTCACCGTGAACCTTCTGTTGACACTAGTTGCTTTCGTGTTGCATGGCAGTTTCTCAGAAATTAAAACCCCAGCTACCAAATGCACTGTATATGCCCTGAACATACGAAGTAATAAAAGAAATAATAGTACTTATTAAATCTTTACTACTACAAACTGTGCCGATGAGGAGATGACTGTAGAACTCAGTGGTAATCATTTTCCCACTCACGGGCACCTACTGATAAAACTCATATCACTGATCATTCATTTGTTCAGGTAGCTAATGCTGTGAAAGAGTTGAAATGTTTTTGTAAAAGATTTGGAAATGCTCCCTAGTGTGCAGGGACCAGGACTTTATTATATTTCTTTTCTTCAATACATTTGTTTTGTGATTTAGGCTGACATTAAGTGTTCTAGTATCACATGTAGATAGTCCTGTTCTCAAAAGCCAATAGTTCAGTGCTGATACTTGAGGATTGGCTCAAAATTGAAAACAGCTGACAGTTATGACTGTGTGCAATAGGGTTTTCGCTGGGTTAAGAACTGGCTGGATGGCCAGGCCCAGAGAGTGCTGCATCCAGCTGGTGGCCAGTCACTAGTGGTGTCCCTCAGGGGTCTGTGCTGGGGCCAGTTTTGTTTAATATCTTTATTGATGACATGGATGAGGATATTGAGTCTACTATTAGTAAATTTGCAGATGACACTAAGTTGGGAGCATGTGTTGATCTGTTGGAAGGTAGGAGGGCTCTGCAGAGAGACCTGGAATGGTTGGATGGATGGGCAGAGTCCAATAGGATGAAGTTTAACAAGTCCAAGTGCTGAGTCCTGCATTTTGGCCACAATAGCCCCCTGCAACGCTATAGGCCGGGGACAGTGTGGCTGGGCAGTNAAAGGTGGTTGTAGTTGGGTGGGGTTTGTCTCTTTTTCCAGGCAAGAACTGACAGAACAAGAGGACAGTCTCAAGTTGTGCCAAGGGAAATTTAGGTTGGATGTTAGGAAAACGTTTTTTACTGAAAGAGTGGCAAATTTCTGGAATGCTCTGCCCGGGGAGGTGATGGAGTCACCATCCCTGGATGTGTTTAAAAAGAGATTGGATGTGGCACTCAGTGCCATGGTTTAGTTGAGGTGATGTTAGGGCATGGGTTGGACTCGGTGATCTTGAAGGTCTCTTCCGAACTGGTGATTCTGTGATTTCTCCTGGAAAACACAGAAATGTGCTCAGGACAACTTGAGCAGCTCAGGCTTGACCTTGCCAGTCTTTTGAAGCTGTTTAGGAAATTGTCTTAGAAATCTTACTGTGACCAGGGTATTTTTTTTTTTCCCTGTTATCCTATGTTGCACTGTATTTACTGGCAAGAGATCACGAGACTTCAGCTTTTATTAAGTAGGAACTCTATCTGTATATTAAATTTTGAGCTAAGAATATGATATGGATTAAAAATACTGAACATTATTTTCTTTCTTGGGTTAGCAATCAAACATTCTATTTCAGCTATGAGTGGGAGATGGCATTAAAAACATGGTGATTTCTAAGTTTTGCGTTGCCGTGTAGGTGACTTTATCACTATGTCCCTTTAATTACTTAAATCGGAACATAGCACTCTAATGAATTTTCTTGCACTTGTTTTAGAAAATTTTGGCTATAAAATGCCAGTAGAATTTATAGTACATAAAGATCTACCTCAGGAGGGCAATGAATAATACTTATACAACCTGAACTTCAAAACTTAAAAAAAATAAATCATGTGCTGTGTGTATTTTATCCAAGGATATTATGTGGGGTTTAGTCATTAGAGAACCACTGGGGCATTTCAACTTAATTTTCTTCTCTTCACTGATGCAACTATTAAAACATTTTATAAAATACCACAAGATCCTCAGTCATGTATATGCTTTATTCCAGCTCAAGCTATTTCTTTGTCTGACTTACATAGAGTAGTTGCTCTAGATCTGTTCTATTCTACTTCTAACCACTTGTAGCGATACGAAGAAAGATCAGTCAACTGCTTAATGGTGCTTAATTTTTATAATGTTTATTTTGTTGTAGAAATTCCTTGATATCTGCATTGCTTTGAAAGTGTATATTCATGCTGATATTTATAAAGTATAGATGTTACAATGAAAGGAATCATATTCCTGATACATTGCTGGTAAGTCAACTTCCATCCAGATGCCTGCAGAAAGTTATGTGGTAGAAACCAAAGCAGGTTTGAGGGTTTTTTTACATCACAGTTAAGTATTCATTTTCATGCTACTGCATTAGGTAAATAGAGTAAAAATGTGCCTGTGGTTTTTAAATCTGAGAATTTGAAATATAAAGCCCATTCCAGCAGAAAGCAGAAAAACTTTAGAACTGAATTTGCGCTTCCAGACAGGTGGATAATTTCAGATACTGTGTAAAAAGCATATAATTTATGATGAATAAACCTTTTAATTTAATAGCACAAAAAAACCACAAACAAAAAATTGCTCATTATTCTAAAGAGCCTGAAACTGTTACAAGTTGCTCAGAAAAGTGGATGCCCCATACCTGGAAGTGTTCAAAGCCAGGCTGGAGAGGCATTGAACAACCTGGTCTAGTTAAGGTGTCCCTGCCCATAGCAGGTAGGTTGGAACTAGAGGATCTTCAATGTCCCCTCCAGCCCAAACCATATATGATTCTCTGATTCTATGATTGAGAATAGAAGAAAATATAAGACATAATATGATGAGTTATATTATGAAAAAATGAGCCTTTAAGTTAGGCTTCTAGGAGTTGAAAGGCATTCCTTTGTCATTAGTGCATAGAGTTAAACTTTCTCCCATCTCGGGTGAGCATTCTTTTCTGTCTCAGATACCTAGACTGAACTTTGGTTGAAACTTACATAACTTATGTGATTTTTGCATAAAATTCTATTCTGATTAAAGTCTGGGGTATCCGAGCAAAACTTCTCAGTTTTTCCTCTTCACACTAATCAGAACATTTATTTCTGAAGTATGTATGCACCTAGAGTGTACTCAGAGGGTATATGCCAGTCACACCCCCTCAGTTTTTCTGCTCGCCATCTGTATCTGGGGAGTTGAGCCTTCTGCCTGGAACCTTACTTGTGTTACTTAAGCCTGTGTGGTATTTTTCTCAAAAGATCACACCTTAAGCAACACTTGTCAGCTTCAACATCAGCTGAAACTCTGTGCAACTTGCCCCCCCACTCAAGGCAAAATTTGCATACAGGGTGCTTATTAAGGTAGAACATAAGTGGGCACAATTTCTGCTGTAGCATGCAGGCATGTGTGGATAATGAGCTCCAGGTTGCAGTACAGGGTCAGAGTCTAGGGCCAGTAGTTTGCAAGCCACTTGGATGCTTGGGAAAATATTGCCCTTTGTCTTCTTGAAATTGTCGTCTATTTTTTCATAAATGAACCTCTTCAAGAACATCTTGTATCCAGATGTCTGTTTGGCATTTGCTATGAAAATAATATAGTTACAGATTATCTAGTCTGTCAAACTGCTTCTGGCTGTTTTGGATAAATGTATCTTTTATTTATGTAGAATTCTCAGTTTCTATTGTTTTGAGTCACTGTGTAAAGAAAAATTTCTTAAAGCTGAAACCAGCACATACTCATCCATCCATCTATACACGCACATATATTTACACACACATATGTGTGAAAATAAAAAAGTGTTTGCAATTAAACTGGAGCACCAATAAAGTGAATTCTCAAGTTCTGCACTGTGGTTGTAGAGCAAGATTTCATTTCAGACTGAGTGAATGTATATTTGCAACTTAGAATGAATGAAAAGAGATTATAGCTATTTTTAATACTATTCATTGGGGAAGATAATGTGGACTTTATCCAGCTTTAAAAACTTAAAATAATTTTAGACCTTAATACATTTCTAAAGCATGATGCCTTGAATATATATGCACATAGCCCATTTTAATATGCCTATGCTAGTACCAAGTTTTTAGGAGTTTTTACTTTAGGATGCAACACAGAAAGATAACAACTTCCCTTTAAGACTGGTTTGACTACTTATGGTTATGCTACTTAAGTTAGCTGCTTGATAATCTGTACACAGAAAATGCATTTATTACAGTTTTTCTTTTTGAGAAAGTAAAGGACACATGCTGAATCATTTAAGCCATGAAACTGAAGACAGAACACACAGAATTTCTGAAGAAGTATTATCTCAAGTACATAGTTCCCCGTTGTTTAAATCTCTGATTAACCACTTTAATTTCTGAATTCCATGTATTAAGCATAGTTACACCCATTTTTTATGTGCTGTGTATGGTGGATGAATATATTACCCTAGCACGGAGCAACAAATTCTGTAGAACCACATCTTTGGTCTTGAAAGATGTATTTAATTAATTTCTTCTGTCTGATATGAATTCAGATCTTCAAGAAATCTTCCAGGCTCATGCTTTTGGATACATGGTGATCTCACAATAGAAGTTATGTTTTGTTTCACAAAAATTGCACTTTGCCATCAAAGGGAATAACTTTGTATCACTAATTTACGTTTGAAAGTCTGTTGACCTGACTTCATTGTGAAGTTACGACTTGCATTATTTCATTCTTCTGAAATGTTTTACAGAACTTTGATATAGATGTTTGTCAGAAAGAATTTTTCTGTGAAAATAAGAGACTTTATCTGCACCGTAGATGAAATTTCAAACTGAAAGTAGGGCCAACATAATGATTATCTTTTTATACTTCAGAAAACTGTTTTATATCCACATCAAGCTTTTCAAAGAAATTCAACAGGAATTCGAAGCATCTAAATCAAAACCCCAAATAGTAACATTTAGTGAAGGAATTCATTATTTATCAAGCTCTACTGAAGATTCTCCAGTTCAAAACTAGTAGCATTGAATAGTTTAAATTTCTGTATGTCTTTAAGTTTGTTTAGAAGGCCATCATCAGCCAACTTCATTAGCAAGAACATAAAAAAAATGTGATTTTTATGTGAATACCTCAGCTTAAGATTGTGATTCAGTTTTCTTAGTTTCTTACACTCCCTGTAACTGAGTCTTTGTGTGGTAATTGTAACACTGGTCATTGTTCCTTTCAGAATCAATGGTCATTCTAAGAAATAAAATTAATAAAGTTATAGCAGTCTCAGATAATGGCTAATAAAACTTGATCTTACAATTATGAAAAAACTTTTGCACAAGGACAAGTAGGTTAAATAAATTCTGAGGAAAAGGAGATTGTTGCCTGTGGTGCTGATGTAATTTCATCCTCAAAACAAATGCAGAATCTACCAAAAGGCATTCCATTTAACTGATTACTCTATTACTAATTACTCTATCTAGATGTCAAGTAATTTAGAGTAATTAATACTCCCAAGGTAATTCACAATAAAATGCATCATTCAACAGTATTGGTCAGTCTTTACTTAGGTCTCCTTTGTCACTTCAGTTTCTGGTATATCTGATATTTTTTAGCTTGAGTGGTCTTCTACTTGGTCATTGTACATCTCTGTTTAGCTCCTCTGATACTGTGTATTTCACTACTTTTCCTATGACCTCTTCTGTATGTATTTGAGTTCTTTTCACTTTCTTTCTGTACTCAATTTTAAGTCTTTAATTGCCTACACCATCCACTAACCTGTTACTGTAGGGATGCCAGCACAGCCCACCCTTGACAACAGCAGATGTTAAGACAAGGATGTGGGTGTTGAAGGGTATGCGTGAAGGGGAACACCCAAAACTGTCTGAGGGGGTGTTTGCTTAAATGCTAAACAGGGAACTCTGAAGCAATTTCTGAAATAAAGGAGTCAGCTTTAAAAGAAATGTGTGAAAAGGAAGCCTTTGGCATGCAGGGAAATACCTTGCAGTGGAACAGTGGCGGCTGAGCCTCCTTCCTGCTGCAAGTCTTCCATCATGGTGCTGTGAGATAAGACAAGTAGGGGCTCACACCTCGGCTGTGTTTACGTGTCCTCCATGCGTGCTTTCGCACTGAAATGTGGATTAGCAACCTGTGGGGAGAGGCACAGCCTCACACAAAGCTAGAGCTCTTCTCTCTCTCACGTAAGGTCTGTGTCAGTAAGGGTAATCTGCCCTCCCAGGGGAGGATGTTGTGCTTGTAATCCGTATTCTGTCTCTGTTCCCGTAATTCTGTAGGTGGGAGTGCCCTTTGTGGGATCGGGTAGAGGTGTTTAGAAATTAAAAGGTGTTTATCAACATTTTGTGTCTACTACTGTACTTTGTCTGTTTTAGTGTTAATAACGAATGCAAAGTTCATTTGATTGTTAATTATTGCTCATTAATAAATCAGAAATCAGATTAAATCCTGATTTGAGCTTTTCCCTGAAAAGTTACCAATTTTTTGCATCCAAATTACATCCTAGAAGCGGTTGCAATATAATTTGCAGAGTTTTCATGACTCAAAGAAATGAGCTTTACATGTGAAACCAAGAGGTTTTAGTCTAATTACAGCCTTAACAATCCAAACAGAGACTATTTTCTGGTATCTGTCCAGTATCTCTGTGTTGTGCTCAGGCATCCACTGCTTTTCTTGGTCCTGAGGTCGGTGGCTTGGAGAGGTGGGGAGAGGGAAGAGAACTGATTATGGGAGTAATTAGAATTTTTTAACTTTAATTGTGATTGTTTTGGAAACTTCACGTGTTCTTGTAACACAAGACCTATGGCTTTTTGCAAGGGCTGGTGACACTATATTTACTGGCTTACAAGGATACCTGTTGTGAAACTGAAGAGAGATCTAACATTGTCTTATATAATTCTCTTTATCTTGTCATTGCTTTGTAAAAGTGAGGTGGACCTTCAGTAGGTACTGTTATCTTTTGTGTCCAAACTCTTAAATTTAAGTTTACGCTTTTTTTTTTTTTTGCCCTGGCAGAAGGTTTATCCATGTAGCATTTGTGTAACTAACTTTTTTTTTCTGTTTTCTTCTTGTTGTCTAAAAGATTTCTAATAGTGATAGAATCAGCATTAATGGAGACCTAGTCAGATAACTGATTGTAAACAACCTGTTTCAACAAGCAATGCTTCTGTTTTTAAATGCCTTGTCCTGTAAATTGATATTATCAAATAAGGATCAAGTTTCATCCCTAAGTTTGATAACTCATATTTTTCAACATTATTTAAGTAATTTTGATACAATTTCCACAAAACTATTAGATTGAAATGTAGGATAGACTCATGCTTCCTTGAAAAAAAAGGTAAATGCATAAATATGAAAGCTGTGATGTAGTCATATCGTTAACATATCCACTGAAAGACAGGTCTTTTTACAGTAGCTACACAGTATTCTCCAAAAATGCTGTGTCTGGATAGTCAGAATAATAATTGATAGCCATCTGATTCTTCTGAAGACATAGGCAGTACCATGTCAATATCAGTCCATGTGTGCAACTGTTCCTAGAGCATATGTGTGCTACATCAAAACTGTTTTTTCAAACTTTTCTGCTTCTGAATGCAGCCATCCAGACAGTCCTTAACTCTGTAAACCCTTCCTTGAAAGGGGCATTTTCTGTGGGGTCTCTGACGTGTGTTTTCTCCAAGTCACTCAAAAAAAGAGAAATGTATTAAAAACGTGTATCTCTTTTGGTTTTTGCTGAACACACTAGCAAATAAAGAAATTATATTCAGTGTTCCAATTGCTTTCAGAAAGTAACACTTCAGATGACTAGATTCTCCAGGGAAAAAATACTTCCTTGACTGATTCAGCAAGACTCATGTTATAGTCGAATCCTAAATCTTTTTGAGAGAAGATATTCCACCACTTAGTGCTCTTTTTATTTCCTACTTAAGAACTGCTGAACTAAATATTGCTCAAAGCACTAATACAGCTGTAATAGAAAATGTGTTATGTATTTATTTATGAGAAATATGTTAATTTGCAGTTTGCATAACCTGGAAGTGCAGCCAATTCCTTTATTTCTCAAAAATTAGAAAGCTAGTAACAATTACCAGGACTGATAGGCAAATATGTAACCATACAGTGAATGACTATAACAGGCAGATTACTTCATTCATTAACTTGATATAACAATGTAATCAGCAAATTTTCCAAATCTAACAGTCAATAATTAAATTAGATCTGTGTTTTATAACATAGTTAACAGTCTTCATCAATGTAGCATTGGCACATCATACATTTACTCTGAAGCGATGTCAGCAGTAGCCGAAGTAATTTAATTTTTTAAAAATAACGTATTGATTGTTAATTTTGTGTAGATATATAAGTCATGTAGTTAAAAAAAGTTTGAGACTGTGTTCGCAGTTGGTTTTTCTAAACTTTACTTTAGAGCTACTGTACATACACAGTATCAGAGCAAACTGACATGGTATTCAACTCAAATAACAAAAGAAATATTTAACTACTCAACCTGCACAGGGATAGATAGGTATCAAGTGTATATATATTTTTTATCTTTGTAATTCAGATATGATCTTAATGGGTTTGTTTGTGTGTAAATTGCTCAGCCTTCTTTGGCTTAACTTTCACAATGTTTAATTTCCTCTATTTCTCTCTTATCCTTGAGCTTACATGGGGAGAAGCTGTCACTTTAAGGGAATGCCCACACAGACATTTTCAACTTCACTTGTCTAATTCTTCAGGCAGAGGGAAGTCCATTCTGCTTGTGCACTGAGCCATGAAACCAGATGGCTGCAATTAACCCAGCAATGAAATGAAGTATGATATCTTAGGCTCTGCAATGTGATAACACTCCGTGGTTTCCTTTGGCACAGTGTATGAATGAATACACTAGAAAAACTGCGTAAACATTCCCTTAGATGAACTGTGTTATAAGGTACTTAAATCCTTCACATTTGCTGACCATGCAGAACTCAAAAGTTCACTGAGGGGGAAAAAGGGGTTGTGTAGGACTCCATAACTGAAAACTTACCTAGACATTCTGGAAGCCCAGCATGGTGAGCTGAACCAAACTAAAAAAAAAGGAGAGACAGGTTGTCTAGATGCCTATAATCCATCTGCTTATCGGAAAGAAGTAATAGGTGAATGATAAAACAAATAAATTTCCTTTAATCTTTCTAGTACAAGCTTCCTTATTTTGTTCCTTTTTCTTTATATTCAGGATTTTGAAACATTTTACATTTGTGCTCTCTACTAAAGGCAGTCATCGTTTAGGGTCTGATTCTTTTTAGGAGCTATCCAAGCATTTAGTATCACATAATGTGATTATGGGGTTTGGTTTTTGGTTTCAATTTGAAATGAAAAGGTTAACTTTGTCGTTTACCAACCTTAATTAGTTTTATGATAAAAAATATTTCTATCAGTAAGTAAATGAGGATGAACATTAATTATTAAATATGTGTCTCCTCTGTGCCCTCTTTTGGTAGGAAAAATTGCTGTCCTGAAGGCAACAATTTATTTTAAAAATGCATCTGGGATTTAGGTTTTAATTATCAATCAGCAAAAAAATCTAATAAAAGTACCACACACAAAAACTGTCTTTGCTGGCTACGGTACTGTTGTGTTTACTAAAAAGCTTCTGTTAGAGATCAGAAAAGTGTTTTTTTGTTTTTGTTTTGTTTGGGGTTTTTTTTGATGGAGAGTGCATTTGGATGTATAATTACTTACCTCTCCAGTTTCGTGTTCTTAAGACCACATAAAACATGAAGATTTTTGCTCTTGTTCTATATAAGAGATTAAATAAAGCCTCAGTTGATTACAGTTTATAAATTGACCACATGCCAATTATGCTGAAGGTTTACAAAAGGTAATGAATAGCTCATTGACTGTGTCTGTTTGCTGTGCACTCTGCATCGATTTCTGGTTTGTTATAACATTTCACACTTCAGCACTGGAACCACTAGACCTACCATTCTCAGAGGAACCCAAGAGTGCTGTGGGTCAATACCTGAACCATATACTGTACATACTCTACTTAGTTCAAATTAATCACTGTGGACCAATTTCAATCCTAGCATAAGTGGGTAGAACAGCAGGCCTTGTTTTTGATAGAGCTTTATTGACATACTAGCATATCTTCTTAGAAACGAGTATCATATTGTGCTAGAATTTCTGAAAAAATTGAAGCTTTTCTTTCATATTCCTTACATTTTAATATTTGATAGGGTCTTCTTATCAATCAATAATTGGTCATTTCAAGTTTACTTTTGGATTGGAGTGTTAAAATTTTGAGAGACTTACACTTTCTGCTTACCAAACAATTTAGCTTTGCCATCCATGATCAGCAATAAACATGATTTTCTAGGCAGTCTTTAAAACACTTTGTTATATGGCTGATCTGTAAAATATTCTTCTGCTTATGAGAGTATTTATAAACTTTTCTGTTTAGTGTGGTGGAAAAAACATTTGGGCATTTGTATAAGAATTAAAGTGTGTCATAGACAAGAGAATATTGTGCAAGAATAAAAGACATCTTTAACTAAGCTCATGTTTCTTCTAGCTTAGTACTGTACGTTTTATCTCAGACAGCAGTCAAAAATGCAGCCACTTAACGAATACGTTATTGAGAATGGAATTATTTTCTCTGTGGTGTCCCCTTCCACTTCCAGCCCACATCAGTGTGAGGTTTCCAGAGCTGGACGTTTATCTGCACCATATGTGGTAGTTTGTAACTTCCAACCAGGATGTCAACGTTTTTAGTTTTGAGAGACTGTCCAGTAAAAGGGCTGATGTAACTGAAAAAATACATTACCACAACCAAGACCAGCAGGATCACAGTCACATGAACAGTCGCTCTGAAAAAACAATGTTCCTTTGTGTCTGGCTCATCCACCTGTAGGTGACGAGAATCACAAAGTTCTTGTAGAGTTCACTTCCTGCAGTTAATAAAAATACTCATCCTCCATTTGATTTGTAACACGGTTTAGTTAAGTATATACACTAATCATTAACTCAATATTCATCTCTCTTCTCACTGTTTTTCCACTTGCTACCTTGACTTTACTTACAACATCCACTAAGATGCTAAGCTGCATCAATGTAATCATGTAACCATAACAAAGACCAGGACATTTTATAGTCAAGTGTTCATGGGCAGCATCAAACTTCCCTTATTTATATCTGGATAATTTTTTACATAGATATTTTAATCCCCTGTGTAATCTCTAGCTGATACAGATACTCTGCAAGATAAGTTTTAGACTTTAAAATCATGAATTTCTGTACAGTTAGGCTTTTAAAGCTGTTTATACTTCTTAAATCCATAATGTATTGTGGCAGTTTTGCAAAAGTCTCTAAATCACTGCTTGCTTTTAATATTTCTCAACTTCATGCTGTGCTGTTGTTTTATTAGATGATAATAATTTCATATTCCTTTTCCTGCCCATACTATTTATTTATCTCATACATTTCTTCTGCTGGGAGTATTTAGCCTAGAGAAGAGATGGTTCAGGGGGTGTCTCATTGGTGTATGTAAATATCTGAAGGGAGGGTTCAAAGAAGATGGAGTCAAGATCTTTTCATGGGTGCCCAGTGACAGGCCCAGAGGCCACTGAAGCTTCCTTCCTTTGGAAGTTATCTTTCTTATTGAGGCACATAGCATTGAACATAAAAAATGGAATATGAAGAATATGAAGAAAAACATTATTACAGTCAGTGGAAAAAAATAAAAGAAAGACATGCAACTGTACAGCTTACAGAAACACCTAGAAATACCACAGAAAATATAACAGTAAAGAAAAACCTGGTCTGAATACCTAAAAAATAAGAAAAGATTGCAAAAACATGCTATGAACTTGAGGAAAAAGAGAGAAACATGTACTTTACAGACCTCGTGCAAAACAATTGAGTGTATTCCAGACAGAAACCGTAGCAGTTATGCAATTTATGAATATGGTATAGAACCCAAAACCACAGCAGACCCTGTGTTCAAACTATTTGAGGTCAATAGAAAAAAGGTTCAGATTATATTATGTCATGATGTTATAGAACTCTGTGAAATTATTTATAATGTGTATAAAAATCTAACCAAAACAGAGATGTGCATGCTACTTTTTCTGAAAAATTAAAACCAACTAATCATTGGTCCCTTATTCTTTCTAATTAATTACTAGAAGTAATGGTGTCTAGTGCCTTTGAGAGCTTCCTATATAATGTCTGAAAACATTCAATCATTAGAAATATTCCTTTGTCCATTTTTTCTCAATGATTACATTGACAATATAGTCAGTATTTTTTTTTTTAATTATTAATTCAGTAAGCAGAGATGTTGTGTTCCATAATCACCCAAATTCAGTTACTTCCTTATTTATTAATTCAGGGATAAATTTACTACTAGATTGTAAGTGAATTTTGCTTACTTACTTTGCTTTGTACTTGTGTGACACCCTCCCATTCTGATAAGAATTGCGTCTGTCCCCTTCACTGGTAGGTTTTTGGTTGCTCTCTCAATAGTTCTTTACTTTTGTGTATTCTTACCATGTGTATGTTTGTAAAAGTCTTTTACTGAATTCTTCTTAAAATCTTTCAGCGATCGTTCTTAGAGTTTCAATCAGCCTGATTGGCAATCGTATTTCCATTAGAACTTACAGTACATTTTCTCAATAAGTAAACTTTATTTTTTCTTTTTTGTGTAAGGAAGAACTGTTTACTTTCTCAACTGTTTTCATGCAGTCACAGTGATTTCTTTTTTCTTCTTTCAATTGAATTAGTAAATATAATAATAGTAAAATAATAATCAAATCATGTAAGTAAAGATATTTAGAAGGTTGTTATTAACAGCTGAAAAATATGCCTGAATTAATTAAGGTTTCTAAAGTTCTTGTACAAAACTGAGTGTGTCAGAAGATATTCCTTAAACAGATTACAAACTAAGGAACAAAGAGCTTTCAGCCTTAAAGTTTCAGAAGTTTGTTCAAAATACTGAATAGTCGTTCTTCTTTCTCTTCCAGTTTGTAGTATGGTCTTTTGCTGCAGAAAATGTCCAGAAGCTTTTTGTTTCTGTTTGGTTTTTTTGGGTTTTTTTTTTTTATTTTTTTTGTGAGCCACATTCATAGGCTTCATTTGTTTCAGAGTTTACATGGGCAAACTGCTCTTAGCATGTGGTGCTATTTCAGTTGGCAGTAGATTTTTTGCGCAGTGTGTCAGATTCCGCTTAGATTTTTTGCCAAGTGAGGTGCCAAAGTGAATCACCAAGTGAGGATAACCATCACTCACCACTGAGTTGGTCCTCATTAGTGGCAGAGGAGGGCTTTCAAATGACTCACCAGTTGTTCTTAAAGAAGGAAGCAAGAGAATCCCTATATTGACAGCAAAGGGGTTTTTTGGATTACCATAGCAGAACAAAGGAAACACGAGGTGAGATGTCCCGTCACAGAAAAAGAGAATGTAATACAAATTCACTCTATGACAAAAAGGCAGAACAGTAGTTAGGTAAGATTTAAACAGACTTTATATATGTCCATAGAAGAGTCTTTCCCATATTTTTCTTCTGGTGGTCCTTGTGGTATTCCCTGATTTTATGCTGTTTCCTGATGATGTCAGTTAAGGACATTATTTTTGGTGGTTTTGCTTCTCACTACTTTGTTATTCTTCCAATCAATATTAAAATCTTAGCTGCACTGTAGAAATGATTTCTTCTGTGTAATCTGGGTCTTTGTGACATTGATCACAGTCAGATGCTCATTTCACCTTTCCTCCTACTTGACAACAGTTCCAACTGCCAACATCTAGTTTTCTATCCTACTGAGCAAGGCTTAATGCAGATAATGTACTTTATGTTACAGTGACAGCTTTTCTCAGTTTTCTTGTTTACCAATTTATTTGGTCAGATGACATTTGATGATTATAATATTATCTGAATAACAGTGTCTCACATTGAATATGCTAAATGGATTTGTAATTTATGATGTGCTTCAAAAAAATGTTAAGGAATCTGCTCCTAAAACATAATGGTATTCGAGTTAGGGATTTGGGTTACTATTTAAATGTTTCTTTAGATGCTGATTGTACTTTTAAATTAAGACTGACAAGATGGAGTGTACAGAAAAACAGAATTCTGGAATGTCTTCCAGGAACTGGAGCTGAGTATTTTCTAGTTCTTAGGTGTAATCTGAAGAACATATGTAAAATATAATTTTTTTTCTGCCTTTTTTGACACAAATCCACTTGATTTACATGTAAAGAATTTTTAATCAGGAATTTTTCTTTCTTGTCTCTCTCACCCATAGAATATCATACCCATGTTGTAGTGGTCAACACATTATACAGAAATAAAAACTGAGATACATACAGGACAAGTATTATCGCTGTACTTTATAGATTGTACTGGATATATGACAGAAAAGGAAATAGACCAAATTCTTTTTCTTAATTTAACCACTCATAATTTCTGTCTTGGCCTGTTACCATGTGTGTGTGCATAAAGTTTTTAAGGTGTCCCAGCTTTCCCTCATTAGGGGTTTTACTTCTTTTAGATCTCAATCTTTTTGTCTCTGTGTAGGTGAAAACTTGAATTTACAGAGAGCACTTTGGGCAATACCGATGCCAATTAATCAGAGAGGTTTACATTTAGTTTCTGCCAGCTTCTCTTAATAGATAATTTTTAGAAGGTAAAAAAGTGGGAAGAACACTGAGGTAATCCTGCCTAACTGTTAGTATAAAAATGGCTCAGTCTGTCATTACAAGAAGAGCTCAGTTCAAATGTGGATATAATTCTTTCTTGTAGCTATTCCTTTGGAGAAATAGTTGTTTGATACTCTACCTTTACTTTAATGCAATGCAAATACACATTTAGGAGAAACATTTTCTAAAATAACATATGAAATATATCACATGAGAAATCTTATGTCTTTATTTGCCATGAATGTAACTACAGCTTTTTCTTCAGTGAAATTTATGAGGGAATCCTTGAAAATTGCAATAAAATTAGGCACTGCAATATAAAAAATAAACAATTTCTGTTTGGTCATTAAATGGGTATTTCTCTTACAGTTAAGTCATTCTCATTTGTTGAAATGCCAGTTCTTAATGTATCTCATAATGTCTGCTGGAGGATGAAATTACTCACAAGAGAGGGCCCTCAGAGAAGGATCAATGTTTTTATATTAATGTAAATTACCACTGGTTAATGAATGCTGTAACCAATAAGGATTTAAATCCTTACTGTGTTCCTTTTTTGGAACCTAACCTTCCTGTCAATATTTCAAGTTAGTAGTAAGATTAATTTGTCATGTACAGAAAATAGTAGTAATATAAGCCTAATCAGTAGTATTTTTCTATGAAAAGCAGTGTTATTTTGGAGCAGAGAAAAATAGAAGTTAAGGAATGTACTTAATTTTTGCAAAATAATGTATATGATATCATTTATCCATATCACTGAAATAAATGTCTTTGTATTTATGATTAATTATAAGCTTTTCATCAGTACCTGTTTATGTTATATTTACTTCAATATTAGAACAGTATGAGCTCATGGAAGTTCTTACATAATATTCGACTGCTATGTGTATGATTTCAAAACCATAGAAAATTAAAATATTGTGGACAATAAAGAGAGAGGTGAAAAAAATAATCATATTTACATGCACCTGTGTGTCAGTCTGGGTTTCATAGAACACTCTGTCACCTGAACTAAGGAAAACCAAGTTGTTGGTATGAATATGTGTACGCCACTGCACTGGCAAATGTAGTTGACGCTTGAGCACTTGAATTGAAACCAGGTGGAAACTGTGCAAAAATGTATATTTAACGAGAAACAAAGACTAAAGTAGCAAGTTGCAGTACTATGAAAGAGCAAAGGAGAACGAAGTCTCTCTCATGAAAGAAGTAGCTTGACAACCACTTTTTAGCCATCAGACTAGGAACCAAGTCCCAGAGCTCCAGAATGGAAATTCTCCTACTCCTACTGTGGGTTTGGCAGAAGAGAGAGTGCACAATGCGTGCTCCTTAGGGTGTATTTCTGTGCCAAATGGAATATTATTCTGAAAATCCCTACCCAGATAGCAATCTCTTTATCTGATGGCTTTTTCTTGATCAAATCAAAAGGAAAGAACTGGGGTTTATAGTATTGAAAGCATGATTATGGCAATAATATTCTCTGAGGACCTGAGAAACCCTCATTCTTTGAGGGTCACACATGTATCCTGTAACACATACTCATAATTTTTGCTAACAAATTCTTTTTGTGAGTGCTAAATAGATATGAGTCATAAGGCAGATTGGTAAAGCTCACTTTATCATGCTCTATGACACAGTGGATGTCAAGGATAAGTACCTTGGCAAAGCACATTGCTTAATTCATCAATAGGCAGATTTTTCAGTTTTCTATCAGTTTGAGAAGGGATATCTATTAGTTCATAAATACTCTTAAAAGACTCTTTCCTGTACAGCTTCTTGAAGTTTCTAATTGTCAGAATTTCACACATACACTTCTGAATTGTTATCTATGTTTTGTTGTAGAGGGAAACAATGCAACTACTGTGTAGTTTGAGTTTATATGGAAGTCAGTTGTCTGCTTGGTATATTGGTTTTCAGTTCACTTACTTCAAAGTGATTTTCATGCAGTACTGCAGACTATATCTGCTTGAAGACTACTATGGGAGATGCATAACCCTATTACCATTTTGCACCCACAGTGCATATGTGGTTGCATAAACCAAAAGCCAAAAGCCATAGAAATAATACAATTAGTGACAATTAGTTTATCTCCTTGGGCTGTTACATTATTATATACTATTAAAATAAATTCCTGTGCACATGGTTGAGAGAACCCAGAAATCTGACTGATAGTATCCCCAAAAGGTTTTCAATAAAACTACTGGGATATATCTGTAGTGCGGTCTTTCCTAAATATTCTTTTCTCAATTGGGCAGTTGAATATACAAGTATAAAATCATGGAATAGTTTGGTTGGAAGGGACTTTAAAGATCATCTAGTTCCACTCAGAAAAATTGCATACTTGTATAATGACAAAAAGTTAATAAAAGGTTGGGTTTTAAGTATGTGAATGAAAACCAGAATGACACTCTTTTATTACTTTAGTGATTAGAATACTACAATTTTTGTTTAATAATATATTTACAAAATTATTAAATGGCCAGACTTAGAGGGCATTAGTTCATATATGTATGTGTGTATACATGTTGCTAGTTGTGTGCACTAATAAACATAAGTAAGGAAGCAGAAGCTAAGATTTTTTGGATGCCTTTCAATTGTATTAGGAAAGAGTCTGTAAAAAATAAATACCCTGATCCTCAGTTGCCCTGGGAAAAGAAGCCATCTGAGAAGGAAACTAGTGAACCGTACATTTTTTTTTTAGGTACTTTGGATATTACTTGCCACAAATCTCTTGAACATTTTCCTGAATAAACCTTTGAATTGGCAGATGAGGTGAATTCTGGTGTCTTGAAGCTGATTGGACTAAAGAAGAGTGCAAAGGTATTAAAAAATTAATCCTTATTGATAGCTGAGGGCAAAGCTTTGTTTCCCATTATATTTTTCAGTTGTCTTCTCAGTAAAGGTGGTTTGGACCTCCTACTTCTCTTTGACACTTATACAGGCTTGTTTTATTATGTAGTAAACATGCCCCAGTGCCTGCTTATAAAATCACTAAAGCAGTACTTCCAGTGAAGACACAATTGTATTTTCTAATTTTTCATGTGAATACTTTCTTCTTCGGTAGCCCAGAATCTGTATTTAAAATTTGTGCTGTATTTGTTTAAACACTGCCAGATACTTTGATTGTTTTTTGTTAAACTTTGGTAAGTTCGACTACTGTCTCTGCCTTAGGAAGAGAGGGTTATGCTTAAAATTTCTGTCGCTATATTCCATGTCCTTACCTCATAACTGTAACTGCAGTGCACAGGACATTAGCTTCTGGTGATAAGAGTGGTAAATGTGGCTTCAATTCAATGAGTTCTTAATATTTGCATTCTGTTTATGTTAGAGTCTCAGCATTCATCACTCATTCACACCATGCTTATGTGTGAAAGGAAATACAAGGCGTGCACTGAAATGACGGATCAATGAAGGAGAGGAGGTTTCGTCTCTAGGTTCTTTCTGTGCACATCTCACATGACTGAGGCTCTGCATGATTCAAAAGTGGGTTTTTCAGGAAATGTTCACTGTAGTGCCTTTTGACTTAAAAAGAAAATTTTCATCTACTGAAGGAACATAATTTCTCATGGCTTGCATAATGCATAATTAATTTTTCACTATTATTTTTCTCAGAGTTTCTGAAAGTAAAATCTAAAGAATTATGGAGTTTCACATTTTAATATGAAACAAGATTTTTGAGAAGCAAAAACATTTTGTCTCTTAATGACCCTTCCATTTTGTTTTTAGCTGTGTAATGACAAGTAGGAATAAGCAAGATAGTCACTTTGAAATATGTGTTAATCAGGTAGCAGTGATCCTTTCTGACAATATAAAAAATGGGGAGGAAATCAAACACATCAAAATACATTCATTACACATTGTAATAGCACCAGAGAAGAAATATACACTTATGCCTGTTTTCCATAAAAGGAACATACCAAGTTCTATGAACTTGGAATGTAGGTTTTCTGTGATATATGAAGTCTACAAGCTATAGTTTGGGTTCCAAGTTTTTACCTTTTGTACTGCTGTTTTCATCCTTTTATGTCCTATTCTAAAAATATACTTTTACCTTAACAATGATTTTTTTGAGGCCATGTAAATAGAGTCACTGAAAGCTGTAGTTTTTCAAGGGTGTGAGCAGTAAGCTATTTAAACCAAAGAGCAAAATCAGTGGACCAAGGCACTAGAAAGAAGTTCAAGTTAGTTTCATAACTGAAATGAATGCATCTTAAACATGAAAAATGTCACTGGGTTTCATACGTCATTCTGACTAGAAGTTCAGAATCTTAGCATTTTAAGTGCTGAGCATTTATAACTTAAACTGCGTAATTAAATATGCAAACTGCTTGGTTTAGTGATGGTCAGCCTTTGCTTCTTTCTTTTGTTTTTTGGTTCTTCAGTTACCTGATGGGTGGTTTTATCTGTAGTTAAAATTACAAGTAGCAACTGAAGCTGGCACTAGCCTTTGTTTTCTAATTCATATCATGACCTGAATTAACAGTTTCACAGGCTGTAACTGGATTTTTGCTCTGAGTAACACAGCTCTCACAAGTCAATAAATTAAGCAAATCTGTATGGAGAACTAGAATAAGCTGTTCAGAAAAGTGGTGAAGCCTCTGTCCTTGGCAATGTTCAAAAGCAGCATGGCCATGGTGCTGGGCAACCTTCCCTACGTGTCCCTCACTCAACAGGACCATTGGACAGTAATGACTTCCAGAGGTCACTGACAATCTCAAGTTATACTGTGATTCTTTGGTTAAATATTTCTATCTGGTTAGCAGTATTTTTTTCACCATTTAATGCGGGTGAACTTATATCTCCAGTGTATCTCAATTTAGTTTCAGAATCCTTTGTCATTTCTTGAGCTTCTTCAATATTTAGCACTCAATCTTCTGTGCTTTTTTTTTACAGCCCCTTCTCCAGTCATGGCACTTTCCATATGGTATGAAGGAATTTTATTAGAAAAAAGCCAGGAATTTCTGTCACTGGAGGAATTTGTGGGCATTGCTGTGCTGTTCCATTATTTGACTGCTATAAACACCAGGCCTCAGTTGTGAGGTTGCAAGCGAATAAGTTTTCACAGTGCTGATTTTACTAGAAAGAGGTATATGATCCATATTCCAAATGACTTAAAAGCTCCCAGGACTAAGCACAGGAACTTGGCAAAATAGAATTATGTAGAAATGCTGTTTTAAAAGTAGCATTAGAAAACCTTTGATCTGTGGCAAATGTGCAATCTAAGTCTGGTCCCTGAACTACTTTTGTTTACATAACAAGTCCTCTGCATCAACTCCTGAATAATTGAACGTACGTTTGTAAGTAAACAGGCTTGTTAATTTTTTAAGCAACAGAACTAAATTTTTCCCTTACATGTGACACTTTCTTGGGATGTACAAGTTTGGTTTTGCACATGCAAGCCAATATTTAAAACCAAGAAGAGTTGACACACCTCTGCAGTCAAGAATGTGGGTTGGCTATTTAGAATCGCTCTTCTCCTGGGAGACAGCTACTTCTGCTTTGAAAGAGCATGGTGTATTTATTCATCAATATTTATTCTAGCTGTTATTATTTAATGCTTGTAGTGGGAATATTTAGAGATACCTTAAGCAACATAGAAGGATAAAGAATACTTGCAATTTGAGGTTCTACTGCTACAGTTACAAATAAATAAATAAATAAATAAATAAATATTTGGGGGGCTCAGTGGAGCTACACACCCAGTATTCTGTAGATGTTTTGGTAGTGTAAGCACCTACAAATATTCTTATTTTTATTGTTAACTAAATATGAGGAGTCAAGGATCTGACCCCAGGGCAGCTGAAGACTCTGTGGTAGCTCTGGGAAAACAAACAGAATAAGCAGGCCAGTATAGACACTAGTTTAAATTTTTTAAGAATGACCTAAATTTTCCCGGAGACTTTGAGCCAGTGGTGAGGCTTGTGTGCTGGAGATTGCATCCCATTCTAGAATGGATGCATACAAGAGAAAAAGGTTCCTATGTTCTTTTCTACTTTCATGCTTTTAACTTTTATATAGGTTAATGCATTTTAGTTTCACATGAAGTAATTTTGGCTATCATTCATCACTGTAGTTGAAGATTTGTTACTATCATGTAGTAAAAGTCTAAAATATGACTGACATACTTGTCCTAGAAATCTGAGCAAGCAAATATTATTTTATTAGGTTGTATTTGTTATCCTGGCAAGTTGTTGGGCTGGCAAGAGGGATGACAACAGTAAAATCCTGATTGAGCTCTCCCTACATGTAGCCTGTTGTTTCAGTGCATTGAAAGTGTCATTAGTGGTTTTGTGTATAATCTATGAAGGGTTTTCCGATTATATCAAATAAGTCTGTTCTGTCTTGTAAGGTAGTATATCATTTTCTCCTGTTATTCGTACAGGTAATGAAGAAATCCATCCTTCCTGTGTTGAAAGTAATTTATCTTTTGTACATCCTAGTACAATTCATTTTGCTCATACCAAGCTAACTTCATTCAAGGTTCCAATCTCACGGTCACTGGGTCCCATCACAAATACTTTACATATTTTTATTTTATTTTTGGGGTTTTTTTTGTTAATTTCTGAGACTTTTTGCTAGGTAGAGGGCAGTATGTGCATCAGATCCTAAGCACCTACCTTGGCTCCTGAAATTACTGGATAAAATTTACTGGCTTTTCACTGTATACTAAGTCATTGAGAAGAAAAGAAGTAACAACAATACAAAAGACAGTACATTTTTATTGAAAATACAAATTTTCTATAACTTTATGACATAGAAATCTATCTTTCCTTTAGGGCAGGCAATTAAATGGGCAACAAATACTGAAGATTAAATACAAAGTAACATTATTTTTAATAGATACTGGAATGCTCAAATTTCATGATAAATAGCTAGTGTTGTGTTAATAAAAGAGAGATTTAAGCTGGACTGTTGATTATATTGCTATATGTAGTGGTATGCATTCATTCATGCAGAATTAACCAACTATGAGAATTTATTTTATTGTTCACAAAAAAATTAGATTCAGATTTCCAGAAGAAATGGCCACTAATCATCAGCATGTTACCAATAAATATACTGACAATGTGAAACTTACCTATCATGGACATAAATCTGTTTCTCAAGGCAAATACTGAAGACTTTGAATTACAGCTACATAAGAACACAGACTGTCTAAAAACTGGAAGACTTTGTGCCAAAGGATGCTTTGTCCATCTCTGAAGTGTGTATTAGCACAGAGCATTTGTGAATTATTTCTTTAGGCCACATTTTTGGAACACTAACTAAAATATATGTTAATACCTTTCTTAGTAAAGAAAGAATTATTATACAGTTATATAAATCCATCCAGATATCTCCAGATTTAAGAATTAAATTCAAAAATGCTTTTCATTATGTGTAGATTTCAGAAAAAATGCCTTCACCTCAAATATAAATGGAACGTATTTCTCGTGTGTCTCTGTTAAAGGACTGCTTTAATTACTCTGCACAAGGTAATAAACAAACCTACCATATGCTGCCAAATTAGTCAAATGCCAAGAAAAGCTAAATATAAAAATGGAGACAAACTTTTAATTACACTCTCTGAAAACCTTTGCCAGTAAGTAATATTCTTTACTTGGCATTCTGCTTCAGTGTGAAAGGGCAGAAAATATGACCAAGCTAATATACTAAATGCTAATAAGAGAACTTTCCAAGAAAGAAGGAAAGAAAAATCTAAGAAACAAAACCCTCACACAATTAAGCTGCCATCAAATTTTATTTTAAAATGATTTATAACCCCACTCAACTAAGCTGCTATCAAATTTTATTCTAAAATGACTTAAATAAGAATTGACTCCCAGAATTAAAAATTACTTTTTCACAGAAAAATAAAAATAAGGAAATGAGTTTTAAGCAAAATAATTACTTATTCCAAATCATACTGGGAAAAAGCATCTAACTCATGTTAGTTTTGGACTCTACAGAACCAGCAGCAGTGTTGGTACTTTGAGGGACAAAAAACCCCAAACTGAAAAAAAAACCAGTTTGAAATTATAATTTCTTTTCCTCTCATATGGCAATAGAGGATACTCCTAGAAATAGTGTCAGTGAGGTGAAGAGGTCTGACCTAAACCCACTGCTGCCTTTCTACTTGTACTGTATTCCACAGGAAAAATGGATTATATCCCTATTCCACAATACAACTAGACCAGTAGTTAGCAGCGTTACCTGTCATCTTACAGGTAACAAGAACCAAACTCCGTCACACAAATGAAAGAACTGCAGATTTCCCACAGTTGCTAGATATTCACATGACTACTTTATTGTATTATAGAGAACAGTCTGTCACTTCCTCATTTTTTTCCGCATTTATAGAGGAAGACTCAGTATTAGCTGAACATTTAAATCAGACTTCAGTGGAACTAGTGTTCTGCTTAATAGCCTGTAATTGTATTTATTTTTTGTTTAATGTAAATGTGCTCTAAATGACAGTAACATTTAGAAATAATTACATATATGCCATATTGCATCATAATCTACATCTAGTACAGAACTCTTCAGTGGACAACCCTGATTTTTTATACGAGTAAATTTTAAAGACTGCTTTGGCAATGAGAAGAACAGTGAAAAAGAGCTCACAATACTACTAAAAGACAGCTGTGTGCAGACTGTCTGTTTGGAGTGCTTTCGAACCCATGTTATCCTGTACTGTCCCCAGGAATGGCTGAGAGATTGGGTCTGGTCGGTCCAGGCTTCCAGTGCCTACAAAAATTTACAGATGTACCCTATGTGCTCATGGTTATGAGTGTTGCTTATTACATTAAAGTTAGAATAAAAAGTACATTTCTAATGTATTTACATTAATGACGTAAGTCCTGTTGGCATCAATAAAACAAATATTTCAGAGCACAGAGAGAAACTACAGAAATGTCGTATAACAAGTTCATACAATTGCATGTGTTATCTTAAAAGTATTTCTTTGTACTGATATGCAAGCCATCTATCAACACAATATTTAAAAAGGTAACACCTTTGAAAAATGCCCTCCTGTAGAAATAGCTTTAATTGTGAACTCCTGGTCCTTTTGAAAATTTGGAGACAAGATCTGCAAAACTTTAAGAGTAACCTTTAATATTATTATTTCACCAAAGACAAGTCACTCCAACAGAAGTCTGCACAGTTTTATAGCTGAACATTTTCTTTGGAGAAAGCGTTATGTCCAAATCCTGGGATTCTTACAACTTATTCATTCCTTATTCAGATAGATTCTCAGTGAAGGAAGCACTTCATTGCGTCCTGATTACATTAAGTTAACGGAAACAAAGACTTGGTAAAGTTAAGTAACTCTCAAAATACTACCTAGTAAATGTAATTTGGTTAGTCCACATAAACGAAACTTTAAACTCAAATAATTGAGAAGCTGTATTGTAGGTAAGTAAATATCATGAGAAAAGGTATTTCTTCAGACTGGTTTTCTAACATTATTTTATGGAACAAAAAAATGTGGTGTAATTATCATACACTAAGAGATGCAAAAATGAATAATAGAATTGTTTCCTTGAATGCCCTTCAGCACTACATTTTTTGAAATGGAACAAAATTATTGCTCCTCATTGCTGTCTAAAACCCATTAAGATTATAAACAATACTGCAGCTGACTGGGCTGTTATCTTAATAGGGTATTCATCAAAGTCTTTGCAGATTCGCAGGACAATGTGTCTCAAACTGAAACCAGAGTATTATTATGCAAAATTTTAATTTAATTCATGTTTTATAAGAACTATATTGAAAGCATAGAGTGTTACTTCGATATTTTAATTGTTTTGTCAGTGTGATGACTTGGAGACACATTATATGTGCACTATATCCTTTTCCTGTCTATAATTTTACCTTACCGATAAAAATTACTGTGTATTTGTTCAACCAGGGGAAAATGTTTCATATAATTATAATATCTACAATTGATTGTTGCTATACAAACAGAATTCTCTCTGTTGTGGTTCTCTTACTTACTATAGTAGATTTGCACTTAACATTCATTTGGAATGTAAGGAGATACTCTGAAATTATTTATTCTGTAAGTGTGTGGGATTTTGTAGAGGAGTTGAAGTACTTCATCTGTGGTGTATTCAGTAGAGATGGATCAATCAAATTTATGGGCAGAATTACCTTGCTAGATATACATGTGTGATTCTTATGGATTTCCTTTCTAAGCTAGTGGTCTGGATGAGCAGGAAAGTTATTTATATATACCCATATATATGCAGTTATATATATACCCAGAGAGAAGCCTACCCTAAACCTGGAGTTTTGATAACTTTTTTTTTTCCCCAACGCAAGTGTTTCTGCCTCAGGGCACAATTTCCCCTTTGGTGTTTTAGCAAAACTTATCCACATACTGACTATTATATTATTTTTTTTCAACAAAAGATTTTAGTTATTGTGATAAGCTATTATGTACAGAATAGATTTGACTGATACTGATTTATTTTGTGTAAGATATTTTTGGATATCAGGTAGTCAGTAGTCACTAAGCAAAGAACATTGGCATAGTTTAGGCCCACTTAAAACGGCTTTGCTAATGTAATTGGGAGCAGAATCAAATCTGGGAATCTCATTTTTCAGATTCTCGTGCATGTTTTCCTGTAGTTTAGTAGTCTGTTGTTAAAGTGTGTTGCTTCTGTACAGCAGCTATATTTATCTAATTTTATCTTAAATGACAGCTTTAAATGCAGGCCATAAATAAAAGGTTTGTTATCATTCTTAGCCTTAGGAATAGTCTTTGTATCAGTGATAACATTGATACTACTATTACATTTCTGCTCTTGTCCTAGATGTATTCATCTGTAGAGGAAAATACAATTTTTACATTTAAATTCTGTAATTTAAATTTAAATTTACAATTTAAATTCTGTAATTATGAATTCTGTAGCTTTTCTTATGTAATAGAGTTTTAGCAAGCCTACATTGTCAGTTTAATACTCCCTATATAGAGTTTGGGATTATATCTATTCAGATCTCTGGAACAGTTATTTTTTAGGCAATACATGTATTTACCTTGATTTTTTACATTAGATAATTTAGAAAACCTACTCTTAAAGAATTTCAAGTAATCTCCATGACATATATCTGCGTGCTATACTGCGCTGTAATATTATCCACTGTCTTGCACAATGATGGAACAGGATTATAAAACCATTTATTCTGCACTGATATTAGCAATTGACTGGTTGCAGCTCTTTGACTTAATTCATTATGGTTGTGTATTTTCATAATATTGTTAATATAAAACCAGGGGTTCTAGGTTAACCAGCAATTTTCTGTTGTGATTAACAGTTTTCATATCACTTTTTGCAGGGATGTATTATAATCTTGAAACAAAAAAATCCCTATTCTAAAATTTCTAGTTGATTATTCTTGCCTACCTAACCAAATCTTATGTACATAGCGAAATGATTAATTACTTTGCAAGAAATGGCAGTATCGCCCTGTGCTCATATGACACTGTTGGAATATGTTATAATATATATTATTGAAATACTAATAAACCTCCTGCATGTAATTTAGCAGTTGCTCAAAAGTATGAAATAGCAACTTAGGAAATAAAGCAAATAAGTTTGAGTCATTCATAATTATTCTTCAATATATTGTGAAATGCAAAGTCAATGCAGACACGAAGAATGCTGACTGTGGTCTTAAATTTAATATATGTAAAATCTTTTGGAGTCTATTAAAAAAAATCACTACAAGTATTTAGCAAAGAGAAGGGGTGCTTCCAAGGGCAAAAATAGCTGTTATCTACTTCAGGACAGCTGCCTTATCCATAGTTTTGGAATTTCTTATATTGTATTCTTGAGATGAATGTATCTTCAAAAACCTCTCCTTCACACTCCTCAAAAAAGCCCACACAAACAAACAATGAAAAATGGAGTTTAAAAATCCTACAATGTGGTAAAGAATCACCTTTTTCCCAAGAAGTCATAGGTATGACTCAAGAATCTATAGTTTATATGACATAGTAATATTAATATTAATATTTTGCAGTTTTTTCATTTATTTTTTATTTAACTGTTCCTGTGCCACAGTTTGGGCTTGTTTGGCAATGCTGAAGTGGGGTTTCTTTTTTTTAGAAGGCTGTAAGTTGTTATTGTAAAATTGAGATTTTAAATATGTAATATAGATTGAGTAATGACTCAATATTTTCTCACCAGAAATCACTTCTATCACCTCAAACCATGTAGAACCATCTGATTATCAACTCTGCTTTGGGATGCATAAAATGCACTTGAATGCATAGAATAAAACCAACTTATATGGAAGTGATTTTAAGGATATATATGTCTTTCTTTTTTCTCAAAGGGGATAAATTTTAAATCTTAGCAAAGATCAGTGTTACTCAGGCAGATTCACTTTGATTTCTTTTCCTACCCCTTAATGAAAAGAAGCTGGGTTACCTTTTTTTGTGAGGCTTAAGGGAAGATTATTTTTCCTACATAAAATCAAAAGAAAAAAACCCTGAATTGTATCATTTAACTTATTGTCTTGTTTTTATTCCAGCACACCATTGCAATTTAATTTTAAATATTTTTTACATAATCTCTGTAAAAATATGTGAACTACAATAATTATACATTAAAGAATACCCAATTATTATTTGATTGAATATTATCAAATTTGCAAAATAAACTGATCTTAGTAGCAATTGTTTATTGCAGAAAAAGTTCAATGTGTGTCGGGACTTGGCGTGGTTGGGAACATGAAGAGACATCACAATGATGATTTATTGCAGAATCAGTCCCATTTTATTAGAAGGGTGAGACAAGAGAGATGCTGCGAACAGCATCTCTAATATCAAAAGCAGCAACTGTTACAGTAGCAATAGTAGTATTAGCAGCAACGGGGGCAGCTGCAGCAGGTGCAGATACACCAGCAGCAGGCCCAAGTAGAGGTAGTAAAAGTAAAAGTAAAAGTAGTAGTAGTAAGTAGAAGTAGNTGCATTTTTACTTCAAGCTGTAAAAGCTCATTGTTCCAACCCAGGCAGTCTTCGCCAAGGCCTCAAATCGAAACATGTATCCAACTCCATCTCTTCAAGCACAATGCTGTTTGTGTTCTCTGTCAGCACCTGCAAACTTTCTGTAACTCCGTTTCCCACAATGTGCTTCTCTTATCCTCAAAAAAACATGTCAAGAGTCACATGTTTAAAATTGTTCAGTAGCTTTGCTGACTTGTAATTGCAGAGATAAATGATTCACTTGAAGCTGGAAAATATATTTATTATTCATCAGCATTCCATCTCTCCACCTGTGTTGAGATGTATTTGAGAGCTAACCTCATCAGGAGACTGGATTTGAAATTAATATGCTTACATTGATTTCTCTGTATCCTTTTCTTTTTTTTAAGACTATGTTACTGGATTAAGCATAGATTTTTTTTATTTTCAGATAGTAAGAACCATGACTTCCTGATGTGGGTGGACTATTAGAAAAGTATTGTGAGCATAGAATCAATTTCTTTTTACTTTTGTAGCTCTGGTACCACATATTTTTGCATGATTTTTGCAACAGGTCATGAGATCGGACTGGAAGACTTCAGTTTTCCTCTTGTGTCTCCTCTCAGTTTCTTCCTTACATTTCTTTTTTGTTTTAATTTTCACCTTTTACAAAGCAGGAGTGTCACTGTCTTTCTCTTTTTATATGCAACATGTTTCCTTATTAAAATGCCTTGATAATGGTTGTCACTTATTCCCGTACACTGCAGTCTGGGACAGTCTGGCAAAACCTGTTTTAATTAGGAGGGTACTAGAAGGCAAATAGGGTCTCCTGGAATGAGGCAGAGGGTGGTATATATGCATGTGTAGTCTCCCCAGAAGCTCCATTAACAATACCATTAGTGACTTCATTCCAGAACCATGGGATGTCTAGCTACAACCTGCCTTTTTGTATAGAAGGACCGAATAGGTAATGACAGGCTTTTGTTTTGTTTTGTTGTTTGTTTTTCTAGAAGTTAGTGGTGTTAGTTCCCAAACTGACTTTTGCAGCCCCTAGTGTCTGAAATCCTTGAGATTTGTCATTTCCAGGGTGACTTGGATGGTCTATTGCAAGGAAGCCGTAGGTCTGTGAGATTAACGCAAGTCTGTTATAAATATTACACTGGCATGAAAGGAAAAGTTTGAGGCTGTAAAACTGGAGAGAGAGTGCTATGAGAGAAAACCATAAATAAGAGGTTACACACTTAAAATATAGCTGACTTTTGCTCTTATCTCTATTAGTCACTTGAGGAATAATTCTTAGAGTAAAGCACCCAGAGGTTAGACTGCCTCAAAGCAGACAAGTGCTAAAACAGCAAAAGGGTTCACTTTCATTCTAATTAGGCATAATGATCATCAGAATCCATCTAAGCATATTTAATCTTTAAAGCTGTACCAAAGTACTTTGAACTTCCTTATGTTTGTAAAATTTAATTGTTGCCATGGATTAGACAATGAAATATTGTTCTTGATTGTAAAGCTTATGAAGTGTACAGATCTTGTGATATTTTTACTAGGATTCTCTATTCTTCATGTGATACTTAATTGCTAGCTTTTTTTTTCATGTTAGTATAAAAAACATTATCAGGTATTTTCTGGCTTGATTGCAATTTACCAATTCCATATCACTTAAAGAACTTGCTATATTTTTGCTGAGAAGATACATGAAAAGCAATTTCTTTGCCACATTTATAGTAACATTATAGTACAGCAAAAAAGCTACACCAGTACTGCAAAAGAACACACTCTGAACAGTTTAAAGGCTTTTGACAACAACCATCTCTTAATCTGTTCTTTTTTTCTTTTGCTTGTGATCTATATATTATTATGACCATGAGTCATAATGATTTTACAAAACAAAGTATTTTTTTTTTTTCATTTCAGCAGTACAGAAAGTGGATATATGTTTGTTCTGTGGCCCATTTTAGAAATGTGATGTCTGTCCTTTATAAAATAGGAGACGGTAATTTCTACTGTGTACCCTCAACAACCTCAGTTTTGAACAGGAGACATTGAAGTTCTTTTGATATGGAAAACTTAACAGTTAAACCTGCAAAAGTGATTTCAAGTAAAAGTCAAGGAATGCCTCCCAAAATTGCATCTGTAAAGGCTTATCATAGAAGTCAGGCAGGGGTCTTGTTAATTTCCAGACACTCAGTCATTCAAGAATGCCTAATAATCAAGTTCAGTCCTGGTAAGATTTTTCTGAGAAGACTGTAAGGAAAGGGAGTTTACTGCTTGCAGATCTAATGTGAAGCACTCTGGCTAAAGAGATTTGAGACATTATGGAAAAAAGAGTTGAACAGTTTGTTTAGAGGACAGGGTGTGAGAATTTTATATGCTTGTAAATCATAATTGTGTGCTTAAAAAAACCCACACAGAATAAAATTTTATCAGAAGAAGGAAGAAATTCTCCCTGAATGCTAATTCTGTCATTGTCTTCATGTTCTTCCTACTCTCTTATGAAGTCTGCATATCAGAGAAGTCAATTCCAAACCCTTAATTATTTCCACATGCTTATATCTTTCTTTTGTATCCTAATACAACTTAACTATATTTAATGCCTTAATAGCCTTGAACTAAATTTCATGACAGAATATAATTTTTTAGAATGTAGCTACACTTACAGCAGATCTTGTGGTATTTTTTATCACAATTTCTTGTGATCAGTTTATCACAAGATCTTGTGGTATTTATTCACCATCTGAAGAAAGGATGTGGTTTAGTCCTTAATGAATATGAAAAAGGTATATGGGTAGGCATTACAGTACCGCTGCTGCAATAATGTTTTAGTATTTTGTGGTAGTAGTACATTTGTTCTTGTTTGTGTTGCGGACAAGGAACGTAGCTGGCTATAAGTCAGAGTAATTGTGTCATTTGACTATGACGGCCATTTTGCCTACTTTGATAGGTATTAGTTTTCTTATTTCTTTTGTTGACTGTGTTCAAGTCAGCATTTTCAATGTTTGCTTTTGATGATACATCTTATAATGTGGTACACAATGTGCCTTGATAGCATTCTGTGATCCATCTTCTGGCTTCATGTTTCTGCCTTCTTTATGTAATTGTTGCTTATTGATTTGTGACAAAATAGTTCTGTACTAATTGTCTTCCTCTATTGTTTCAAAAAGCTTGTTAGCTACAAAGAACCCTTTGTTTAGAAAATAAACCTTCAGACACAGACTTTTAAACTATACATGTATTTATATCATCCTTAGTGAATGCCCTTGAAATCTTGTGTACAATTTTTTGCTTCTGACAGCCTTGTGTCCCATTAGCATTCTTTTTTCAACTCTCTGTAAGTGCTAAATTTCCGAAAGACATAAAAGTTTATTGTCTGATTATTATGTTTTTATTCTGGTGAAAGAGAAATGCACTGTTAACAATATTTACCACAAGGCACTTCTTATACTAGATTACACAAGAAGACAAGAAGTCACAGTACTAAGCAGTTACTGCTCAGGACTAGATTTTACATGCCTGATTGTGAAGCAGAATTTGATATTGAATACAGAATCTTGTCAGGTTGAGGAGAGCCATTGCTTTTCTCATGAAAATTCATTCCTTTTTAGCCTAGTTATAAGCTGTAGAAAATCAGATGGACAGTTAGCGTCATTTCTTCCCTGAAAATGACATAAAATGAGGAAAAAACGCATGGAGTCGAGCAGTTGTTCAACAGCAGTAATAAAAGTGTCACCTTTTTGCTTCTTGTTGAATGAGGTTTTATGGCCTTAGTAGAGAGGCAAATACAAAATATGCATCCCTTTTATGAAGACTGTACAAGAGAGAAATATTTTCAGTACCTAGTGTGTGTATTGCTATTATGTCCTATGGACAAGTCCAATAGTATTAGTGGCTCCTTTTTAAAATTTACTTTTAGTAACAGACTATAAAATCCAGATACAATTCTCCAGCCAAACAGTTGCATATTTAGTAATAATAATAATAAAAAAAGCTGTACCACAGCACCACAGATGTAATGCCAGAGAGAAATTCCAATAAACAATGTCAACAATAGCACATCACTAAATTTTTGAGGCAGCACCACTAGGTGAAGCCTTTTAAGAACGTGATACTTAGGCCACACAAAGACTATAAAGCAACAATATGGATTCTATTCCACTCTGAAGAAAAGAGATATTCTGGATACTAAGTAGTATTGGTGCCTACTAAATATTTCTGATACCTCTTTTTTTTTCCCCCCAGGTATTTTTTAAAGTGTCTACTTTATTGGAATGTTAAAAGAAGAGATAAATAGAGCAGTAATGCATTAAGCAGCAATGCCAGGAGGACAAAATAAAAATAAAAATAACCCCTACTGGGATAATATAGCTGTATTTTATTATAGTGGGCTTAGTATGACTTCAACACATTCAAGACGTCTGGTTGAAGATTACATTGCAGCTGTTAATTGATTTCCTTCACCCTTCACTTTACAATTTCTTTCTGAAAACGAATTCATTTGAAGCATGCTTCTCATGTAGTAGTATTTTTTAGCAATTAAGTCTGTGAATTGGTTACTTTGTATTACATGTTACTATCTAGTCCATTTTAAGATGAGATTCGCTTACTAAGCTGGTCACTGAGTTTCAGCAACAGCTCAATTATTTGTATTCCATTCCATTTATCTTCAGAGCATAATTGAGATATGATTGGAATAAATACTGAGTATGCCAATTCAGATATACTCACTAGAATGATAAATCAGGGGAAAATAATGGTATAAACATGTGGTTAATTTAATATGTAGTCCTAAAAGCATACTATATAGTACTGTTTCCATGTTTTTAAGATAGTATCATTGAATTTTTTTGCAATTTGTCAAATTGAAATAAGATTTTAAATTATTTTTATTTAAATCTCACTTTATATATTATATGTAAATTAACATTTACTTATTCTCCAAAAGAAAATAAGTGGAATTCTATTGTTCCTAATGTAAGGTATATGCCCCTGTGAAAGAACTACATAATTACCTATTCCTATCATATTCTGAGCTACAGCTGCTACTTCTATATTCATGCTAAAAGATTGTCCTCTCTGTGTGTGTTATCTGAGAATTTCTTTTTTCTCACCTTCCTACCTGTCTCAGTGTAATCTTAATTTTAAGATGGATAACATCTGAGGGCCACTAACTTAAGAAAACAGGTGAGAAAGAAAGAAACAATTGAGAGAGAAGTTGAAAATCAGTGAACAGATACCAAAAAATAGTTTGGGATTGCAAATGTACAAAAGAAATGTGCAAAGATCAATAGACTGGAACAAGGGAAATGCAAAAATAAAATTAACCATAAAGGAACACAGGAAGGAAGAAAACATTGTGCCTACACAGAATTATCAGCAGCAGTTTAAACTCTGCAGCAGGGAAATTAAATCCAACTGGTATTTCTCAAATCATAACTTCTGTCACTGCAAAAATGAAAAAAGATGGGAAGGTTGTCAGTGAGTGAAATACAGAATCTACCACAGAAGCACCTGCAACTTTACCAGCAGGTTAAGAACAATCAAGAAGACTTAAAATAAAAAGGTGGCATTTACGGAGCCTTTACATACTTCTACGAGTCTAAGCTAGGCAAGTCTATTGGAATTAATCCTGAATTTTTTTTTCTTTTTTTTTTTTTTTTCCTGCTCACATTCCTTATATTTTGTCCTTCCGATGTCAGAATTAGATTCAGTCCTCTGTTGACATAATCACACATAAAATAATCTAGTAACCAGTTAATGAGATTTATAAATCTTACAACAGGTCAAATCCTTTGGAAGAGATTTTTTTTCATTTAAAATAAGATACATCATATTACATAGTAAATTTTTATCCTAGTATTTAATCACTGGACTGAGGCAGAAATTTTTGAAAGCTGTCTATCTGAAGTTTGTGAGTGGCTTTTTTCTAGGGCCAGCTTTTCAAAGCTATCAAACATCCACAGTTGTAACAGATTCAGTGTAAATTCTGAAAAATTATGTTGCTAATTACCAAATCAGGAAAGGCCAAAGGAGATTACAAAGAAATATATACAAGACTGTTCCTTTAAACACCATAGTAATATTAAAAAATGTATCTATTAGCGCATACATAGAGTATATACACACATATATGTGTATATTGTTATGTATGTTGTATATATGTAGTGTATATATAGCATATATTATATACATTTAAATTTCAGAAAGTCTAAAAGGTTCAAACTGGTTTATTGGGATTCTGTGACTATTTAATGATTCAAGAAATACTCTTTTTTAACATAACAATACTGTTTTGCTTATGTTTTATAGTAAGAGGTTGGTCAGTTTTGAGTTACTTTTTGAAGATGTTTTAATAAACATTCTGCTTCAGTTTGTTCCCTATCAGTAGGAAATCACTTGTGGAGAGGTCCTATCCCCATTAAGCACTGGTGCAGAAATGTTCAGTGGTTATAATGTATACTGAGCTGATTTTAAGTTAGCTATGAACAGATACCAAAAGTTATCAGCAAGCACAGTCTATTTCTTGATGATCTGTTGCAAGTAATTTCCCTTCTGTCCAGAATTGCCTTAATTTGACCTGGTGCACTTTGATATTCAGCAGATGTTCTTTTGGACTTAATGTGATATCTTGATGGCAGCAAAGTTTCCTGACAAGGGAAACCTACTGATGTAGTTTAGACGTACTGTAGCCAGTTTCATGGAAATGTACGGAAAGAAGTACTCCCTGCTTAAGTCTTACATTACCCAGTCTTTTGGGAGGTGTGGGCTGAACAGTGAGGTGGATTGAGAACTGTTTGAATGGCAGATCCCAGAGGGTTGTAACCAGTGGCACAGGGCATAGTTGGCGGCCTTTCACTAGTGGTGTTCCCCAAGGTTCAAGGTTTCCTGAATCACTAAATGTTTAGCTTGTTCATCAATGACTTGATGAAGGGGCAGATGCCTCCTCAGCAAGTTCACTGATGACACAAAGCTGGGAGGAGCGGCCGATACCCCAGAGGGCTGTGCAGCCTTTCTGAAGGACCTCGGCAGGCTGGAAAGATGGGCAGAGAGGAAACAACTGAAATTCAAGAAAGGCAAATGCAGAGTCCTTCACCGGGGGAGGAATAACCCCAGGCACCAGGACAGGCTGCGGCCAACCTGCTGGGAAGCAGCTCTGTGGAGAAGGACCTGGGGGTACTGGTGGACACCAAGCTGTCCGTTAGCCAGCAGTGCCCTTGTGGCCAAGGGGCCAACGGTATCCTGGGGCAGAGCATTCCAGCAGGTCAAGGAATGTGATCCTGCTCCTCTGCTCAGCCCTGGTGAGCCCACATCTGGAGTGCTGTTTCCAGTTCTGGGCTGCTCAGTACAAGAGAGATGTGGAGGTCCCGGAGTGAGTCTAGCCTAGGATGACAAAGATGGCTGAGGAACTGGACCATCTCTCTTACAAGGATAGGCTTAGAGAGCTGGCTGGGCCTGTTCAGCCTCAAGAAGAAGTGTCTGAGAGGATCTCATCAGTGTCTAACAGTATCTAAGGGAGGGTGCCAAGAGGATGGACCCAGGGTCTGCTCAGTGGTGCTGAGGAATAGGACAAGAGGCAATGGGTGGAAACTGATGCACAGGAAGTTGCACCTGAATAGGAGGAAGAACTTCTTTACTGTGTAGGTGACCAAGCACTGGAATAGATTCTCCAGAGAGGTTGTGGAGTGTTCCTCACTAGGGATATTCAAGAACTGTCAGTGCTGTGTGCTCTAGGATGATACTTCTTAAGCAGGGGCTTGGACCGGATGACCCACTGTGGTTCCTTCCAACCTGACCCATTCTGTGGTTCTGTGATTTAACTTCTAGCTACCTTTATGGTTATTAAATACATTCATTACATAAAACCAGAGATTAGCAGCTGGAAAAAGGATATTTTACAAAGTCTACTATGGATGTCCAGTTTACAGAGATATTTCATATTACCAGGATGTATGGTATACACATTTCTAAAAAAACCTTTTTAAAATTAGAGTCCTTGTAAATATGTTACTGATGTGTCATTGTTAAACAGCTTCGCAGGAGGTGATGATAAATGTCATTTCAGAATAAACATCAGTGATTGCTATCCTAATCATTAAGAAAGAGACAAGTGTTTATCTATAAAAGTTTAATCACTGTGAAACTTGAATGCAGTATAACATTCTAAGTAAATGCCTGTCATAAATAAGTAATAAATAAAATTATAATTTAAAAGACAGTATTAAACAGAACCAATTAGCACAGAAATGTCTACTCTCTCATCTTAATATATAGTTCTTCATTATATGACATTTAAAGTTTCTGTAACTTGACTCTCAAGTATAATACGTCATGACCATTCTCATTAAAACCAGCTTCTCTTACAGCACTTAAAATGCTGGACTCCTACAGATAACATAATGAGGGTAGAATGCATTTTGATTGAGTTACCACTAGGGAGAAATTTAATTTAATTAAACTGGTCTTCATTAAAGTATTACATTGAAGTAAAGTAATTATAAAAGCATGTACAGTATTAGAGAAATCCTGCTGTTTAAAAGAGAGAGAAAGTTCATTTTAGAATGATCATAATTTTAAAAAATCTTTGTTCCAATAATTATCTCAACACTTCTAAAACCTTCATACCTTTTAAAATCTGGTGATACATATATATCATTTAAAGCTAATGCTATTCCATCTACTTGTAATTTCTGCCAATCTAACTCTGAAAACAAACTTCTGGAGCACCATTCTGCTTTGTACAAACATGTACTAAAATGTCAACATAAAAATGTGGATATTGAATATATTTAGATGTTTAAAAATAGATAAAAACACAGGGAAATCTCAAATTTTTGAAGATGATTTGTTTTAGCTTTTAAAAATATACTCCAACACATGTTCTTGTAAGACATATTTTATCTTATGCTTTCATTTACCATAAATACAATACCCCTGTGCAGTTGTCACCCAACTAATGCATGCTAAAAGTGCACAGCCAGCACATCCATGTCAAGAAGTCCTTAAGAAGATTAGGGTAGTTTTCAGATAGAGTACAACGATATTCCTAGTCTTTTATTGATTTTTTTTCTCAACTCCATTCACTATTGTTGCTTTCTTATTTCTGTGGGAATTGTCCCACTTGGTTCATTTTACCTTGTTTTGGCATTGTGGCTGTCAGTTTTCTTGGACAACAGCATAGGCTGGATTTTGGATGCTGCATGTGTTCCAAGAGAAAAAAATGACTTTCCGAAGCAGTTGGTTTAGCTCCTCACCATTATGAAGGCAAGATGAAGATTGTGGGTCATAGTTGTTTTGCCCACCAGCCCAGGAATCTCAGGTCTCATTGGCTTCAGCCAAGAGTCCAGGTACAGTAGACACCAATTACATCTTTGAATGGAAGCTGATGTTTTTTCTATTTAACTAATTTTTAATTTGAATTCTCCATATTAATTTATTGCATCTGCTTTCCAATGCAGCATATTACATTTTACTCCAACCTGTTGTGTATAGATCTGGAGATTTCTTTTTTCTTCTTTATCTATTGTAACAGTTTCATCTTTTTGCGCAGCTTAAATGTAATCCAAACTTCACAAAATTAAAGGCAGAATTGGTACTGCTGATCCTTTTGCTGACTGCATCATGTCAATCCAATCTCTGTCGCGTATTTGACCTTCCTGCTTAGTCTAATAGGATGGAGCTGGAGATTTTATTATAGTCTCATCAGGTAGCAATCATTCAAAATAACACATTTTGTCCTTTTGCTGTATTCATTATCTTGAAACGCATTCCTTGTATTTTATATTCTACGTAACTCTCAAATTGCCTAAAGGATTTACTGCATTCCCTAAATAAGGTACTTCTAAAATATTTCCTGATCATAGTTTTAGAGTCTGATCTTTCATTGTCTTGCACTCTCTGCAGTAGTGCTGCATGTCCTGTGTGATTTTGTGAAGACAGGCTGGGTATACAATGTTATCGAATCAGAATATGACCCTAAGGTTTGGGCGGTGAGAACGTGCCTATGTGTAGTTGCTAAATTCTGACTGGAGGGAGGCCATTGCTGAGCTGATACCCGGCCTTCTCACAGTGACCACTGCTTCATTTTGAGAATTTCTTATGTGCGATTTGTGATTGCATCTTTGATAGTAAAATAAACAATTCCAGGAACGTTCCTGGGCACTTGAACTTTATCACAAGTACTGCTGAATTGTTATGATGGCCTCTGGAGTATTTTCCAGTTATGGCTTTTGGCTTGCACCCTTGCACTTGCTCCAGATGCTGTACCATAGGCATAAAGCTCTGACCGCTGGTCCTAGCCCAAGGGCTGGCACTTGTTGTCACTCACTGCCTGGTCCACTTGGTCACGGGGACCCAGCCTGTCGTACTTGTGTTCTCCTCTGGAGATGGGGACAGGCCTCTGCTGGATGGATGGCTGGTGATGGGCCTGGGAGGAGCTCCTCTGACTTCTCATTATCTCCCTGGTCACCTTTGTGGGTGTGCAGATGAGCTTTTGCACATAACCTAATGATATTTTTGAATGGTAGAGAGCTTTGGTTGTGTAAATTGTTTTGGAGACATACATGTATGCAGCATATAAAAGGTTGAAGGGACACACAAATTAATATGATTTTTTGAATATGATATATGAAGAAGTAGTTTGAATTTGACTTAAACATGTGTTCTAATTTACCAGTTTTCTTTGTTTTGTTGTACCAGTGGCTGATGGCATTGCTAGATTCAAGATACAATCATTGCAAGATGTGAACCTTTCTCCTGAATGTAGAAAATTACTTTCTCAACGCACAGCTATACAGTATGTTTTCACACAGGTTGAAAACTTCATGTCATGCCTCTGCCAGTGCCAGATTCACAGTGGGAATTTGGTTAGCGTCTGAAAATCCTGTATCTGAACCCCGTTAGCTTCTCTGTAACAAGAATTATTTGCTTTCGTTTTGTTATTTGAACAGCAGAAAAAAATATCATTATTGCGTGTACAGAAATACACACACACAAGCATTTATTCTCTCTGTCAAACCAAGACTGCAAATTTTATTTGAACTTTCAAAACCTTTCATTTCCTTATCCTTCATTTTTCTTTTCTTTCCTATAAGACTTTCTGGTAGTTTTACTTCTAATGCATATTTCCAAATATCTCTGTTGGTCAACATGAGTGGTATTTATGCTGGCAAAGCTTAATTATATAGTTACAGATAGGACATAATGTAGAATTCAAGATTAAAGTCATTGACTGTGAAAAACTAATAGAAACCTCTTATGGACGCTATTTTAAGATCCTGCTGTAATCACATAGTGCATGAATTTTGTGGCTGAAAAAAATGTTAGCTCAAATTTTAATTTAATCATATTTTAATACAGACCAAAATAATGTGGGTGGTAATGTGGGTTACTCTGGAGAAAAGTATATATTGCATTTTCTAGACTGAGATACCTGGGGATCCTTGGTTTAGTACATTCTGTCTCATTTAGAGAGGTTCTGAGATGTCTTCAGCTGTAGGCATTCTTAATCCTACTCTCTTCACACCAAAAATTCCATGTTTTCTCAATTTGCCCTGGTACTTACAACATGTGTTATCTGCATTCAAACTAAACTCTGTAGGGAATGTTCTGAAACATGGGCTGGAAAGGATATAGTGTTAGTTAGTTTCACTAATAGATAAAAAAATTGCTGCCATCAGAGAACTTCTGATGCTTTGAATGGCTCCATGTAATGATCATTCTCAGATGAGTGCATTGCAGTTCCAGTGGAAGAAGTTCTATGTGACTTGCTGCCACTTGTGATTTGTTTTTTGGGTATTTTGTTGAAATAAAATGGGATTCTGCCTACAGATGTGAACATTTGCTGTAAGTTTAGATCTCATTTACTCTAAGCTTTTAAAATGATCAAATTCTAATAAGGAAAATACAGCTAGACATATCTCAACTGAACTCTGATGCAAAAGTGATGAAAAATATTTTAAATAAGTGATGCAATTTAATTTTGCCTGTGAGATGCACAAAGATACAAGATTAAAAATACCCGCTCTCTATATGGACTTGTCTAGTATCCAACAGGTGCCTGATATCCTGCAAAAGTTTCAGTTACAGTTTTCAAAACTGTAGACCTATTACTGCATTTTACATGTAATTTAAAGTTGTCATTTACCATGAAATAAAGCCTATTTATGCTTTCATATTCAGTTTTCATGTAAAGAACCTTAAGACAGTTACCTTCTCTCATAGTACAATAATAAAAAATAGTAAAATGATAGCTTCAATTAGCTCAAATTACATGCCAGAAAAAAAATATGAGAAAGCTTTCAGAGCATTACACTATCATTAGTGCATCTTTATGGTTCTCAGCTGTTACTTATGTGGTATCCTGTCTGTTCTCCAGACAAAACAGAGCCATGTCCCTTCTTTCTTACTGTTTCCAGAGGAGTAAAGGTCTCCCTGTGCTATACTGTTGTCTCTCATGCTAGCACATATGGGAATTGCTTAATCCTTATTTATAAGCCTTCTGAAAATGCCTTAGAACAAACCAACCAAATTAAAGTACCAAAGCACAAAGTAAGAACCAAAGCAATAGGCACTAATTGGAGTATTTCAATATTGCATGGATCTAGGATATTAGGCGTATGCAAGAGAAGCAATTAGAAGTCTGAAATGAAGTCTGCTCTAGAGTTTTTTAAACTACTGTTTCACGTGGTCTCAGGGTACTGACCCTTTGTCATTTTTTAAAAGACTCTTACATCTGACAGCCTCCTGTTGTATGGTTGGGTATGGTTTTTCTTTGGTTTGGTTTGATTTTTTTCAGAGTGACATCACATTTTTCTTTGGTTGCTTCAGTGACTGCTTGTTTTCTCTTTCTTGTTGATGCAATCTGCATTACGTGTCTCTCAGCTTGTTGCTTCAATTAACTTCTCAATGGACCCCCTGGTAATATGCATTGTCTCCCGGTTCCTATTTCCCTGCTGCTTTTTACCATTTTGCTTGTATTTTGTGATCACTAACCGGCTGCTTAGGCAGTTGTTTGGAGCAGTTGTGATTCCCTGCTGATTTTAGCACTTACTCTGTACGGATCTTTTCTTAAACTTGTGTTTTGTTCTTTATCCAATTTTGATACTGAGTTTCTGTCTGTGGGACTCCATAAACCAAATCCAAAGTACACTACTCAGAAAAGATCAATCTATTTGGAAAAAAATTACTTTTCTTTGAATTTAAAACATTAAGTCTCCTTTAACATTCTAAGTAAGAAAAGCAAATTAGGCAGTATTTTCTTTCAGTATGGGACACATACTAACCAAAAGTCTGCACTGTTCCTTACCAAAACATATAGAATCTTCACTGTCCAAGTGAAATCTGACAGGAAATAGTTTGAGTACTATGAACTTCACGATTAAATCTCAAGATGCTTTAAAGACTTCATCTGACAATACGTTTGTAATGTTTTAGAAATGCATAACGTTACCATGTTTTTGTTGTTGAGGTTGAGAGGGGCTTGCCAAGGTGAAGTGTTTTTTTAACTGTATGAGTCTAGATTGTCAGATCAAATATTAAATAAATGGCAGATGATGGTTATAGAGTTCTATCCTGTGGATTAACTTTGCATCAACCCCAATACTCAGTTCCTTTGTTAAGTATTACCATAAGCTTCTTTCAGAGCAGAAAGAAGTCCTTTGCTGTACTTCATTGTAAATATTGAGTGAGCATGAAATCTCAGGTCAGTCAGGGGTAAAAACAGGTAATAATTTACGTACTACCCATATTCTACATGAGTTTGCAATGACAACAGTATGGGTCTGAAAGTGTTCAGTGAATGTAAATGGAAGGGATGAGGAAATACATTTGGTGATTGCAGTCTCCTACCAGTTGAGAATACTGATAACATATGAGCTAGGCAGTTTGCAGAGTCCTCCAGTGTAGTTCTTATGTGGTAATCTGTCTGAAATTTCAACTGGATTTTATTGATTGTTTATCAGCCAGTTTTCACAAAAATGCCTCTGGATTCTATGAATATGACATGAGAGGGTGATAGTATTTTTTTACTGAAGAATAATAAAGGAACAACACTGTCACTGGGGAAGGACGCACCTATGGAATGAAGAAAGCTCAGATTGAGAATAAAAAGCCAGTTCAGGTTCTGTCGATAGAACAACACATCAGATGAGGAGCAATTTTGTGTGTATATCAAAGTGACTCCAACAGTTTTAGCAAACAATAATCTTAATTACTCTCGGCATCTGTTTTCCAATCTGGAAAATAAAACTATCTCATCTTCTGTAATATATGTGTGTATTAAAACTGTCTCCCCAAGTTAGTGACATAGAACTTATTCTGTATTTTTGAATTTTGTTTGTAATAATGGCATTTATAAGTACCTGTCAAAAAGAAGCTATTGCATACACAATACTTTTGTATGAAATTAGTACGTTTGATAGATACAATTGCCCCTATTTTCAATATTGTGAATGGTAACAGATATAATTCAAGTACATTTTATTCAAAACAGAAGGCTTTTTGTAGAATTGGATGGGATTTTATGTTTTTCTGTGAAACAAAAATATTTTAAAACCATCAAAAAGATAAAATTACATTGGTCTGTTATTTATTTTGTAGATATCTTGAAAATATTAATCAAATGTGAAATCCAAGATTATGTTATTTATCTGGCTATTATTATGTTATATTAAGAAAAACTGAGTTGCCACATTAAACAGGACTCAATTATTTCCATGTGCAGTTATGAAACCTAGTGCTCCAGTAGAAGTTCTGAGTCTAAGCTATCATTGCTGTTATTTCTTGGTTAAATGTAGAAAGTGAAGAATAGGGAAATTACTCAGAGTTTGCAGAAACATAAATTATCTTGTCTACACCTGTTGCTACAATATGATGAACATTAGTAACTCAGGTCTAGATACAGCCACGGTAGTAAAACCTCGAGGCTAAGTATGTACTTCTTGTATAATCTAGCAATAGATCAATGCAGCCAGTTTGCATCCAGCCCTCACAGATTGTATATGAGGCTGTGCTCAGCTAAACAGATTTACTGTCAGTTTAGTGCATTTCTGTGCGGATACTCATACATCAATAATGGTCCCTGTCTAAAACAAGTAAATGTCAATGTGTTTAAGGTATATTTTCTATCATCTACTGCTATCAACTATTCCTGTTGTTACTTGTTATACTTCGTTTTGATTTAAGCTTGTTTGAGAGTGGACACTACACTGTAGTATGTATATCCACCACACTGAGAAGTCCCAGAATTCAGACCCACAAAATTACTCAGAGCTCAGCTTGATGAAATTTATTTTCCTGCCCACATCCTATTTGCACCAGTGAAAAACACTACTTTTCTTCCTGTAACTGAAATGAATTCTCCATCACGTTTCCTATTTGCATTTGTTCTCCTTTTTCCTCTCTGAGCTTTTCCAAACATCCAAATTTTTATTTTTATATTATGTTAAAAGAGAATACGTAGTGGCAAGCACTTCAAAGAAGCAGAAGCCACAGTTAACAGGGACTCAAAGAGTCCTACAGTTATGACTACTTGTTCTGTTAGAGTAGGGTTTGAGATTTCATTGTTTGTTTGTTCTTCTTGGAGCTATGAAAATGGGTGTTAGAAGAGTAGCTTTAGTATGAATGTCAGCCTGCACCAAGTGCGGTAACACAGCTACAGTGATAATTGTTCAGATTTTACTTTCACAATAAATAATGACAAATTTGGAGTAAATCCTCTGAAAGAAAATGAACTTAATATAGTTTTATGCCATTGCTGAAGGTGAGGTCAGAACACTTATATTAGCTAATTGAGTCAGGCTGGACAAAAAATAAGTAAGCATGTGGAAAGGGAGAATTACAGATTTTCTCCATATAGCTTAAATATGTCAAAAGATGTGTCATAGGACTTGTAAATTGCATTAATGCTATTGGTACACTTTACATTGTAACTTTACTGTAAGAAGTATGCTTACATTTCTGTATGTTTTTCTTTAAAATTAGCCGTTTAAGTATATACTTCATAATAGCAATATTTGCATTAAAACATGTGGGTTGCATAGAACAATTTTCACTCATCATAAAGAGAAAATAAGTGCTAACTGAATTCCGATACAGAACATCATACAGGATACAAGTTGAACTTTAAATTGTACATCTCATTTTTTATGGCATGAATTGTAATGATTTGGGAGTAGAAAAGGATTTTAATAAATACCTGTTCCAGCATGGATTCTATAAACTTAAACATCAGTTGCACAATGCATATTTTCTGATTTTGAATTTTGTGTATATTAGACTTAGACTGAACAAATGTTCATAAAGCAGTTTTTAATAGAAAAAGATAAGTAGAACAGCAGATGTTGTTGAATCACTTTCTTATACTGAAATATAGGAAGGAGTTAAAAATAGTGATCACAACTAAACTTCACTGTGTAGGTATGCCAGTGTAACTTGAAAACAGTAGGATCATGTTTTTAATGAATACTGTGGATTAATTTGGAAATGGTTATAATTGCAGAAATAAATTTATGCTTAAATAAAAATAGTAAAGTTCTAATTGGTTAGTAATAGAGGTCATATTCAATCTTCAAATTTGCTCTGTTTGTATAAGTGTTGCTGAACTGTTGCCAGGAATGCTAAGTTATATTTTAGTCATGGTTCTTGTGTCTTGTCCTAGAAAATACAGTTTTGTCAAATAGTAGCCACTTGCTCCAGAACTGCCAATTTTCCTCTATAGTTGCAAAATAAAAACCTAAGATTCTTACTCTGGTTTTCCAGACTAAGAATTTTGCTGGTTTTCCAACATAAGTACAGTGTTGGAAAAACAGACCCAAGACATCTAGTATCAAGTAAAATCACAAAAATGAGAACACTTTTTTTTTCCTCTTATTGAATAAATGTATATAGAAACTTGCAGAACAAAGGCATGATACTCAAATTGTTCTTTTGTTACAGTGAGAGCAGATGTTTGCATAACCTTAAAGAAATACCAAACTTAGGCACTTAAGAATTCTTTTGTCTGTGGAATAGAACATGCAGAGAAGCTTCTGGTTCTCTCCTCCTTGAGCTTCTACTTTTGTCAAGATACTTTCCTACATACTCTGAGATAAATCTCATCGCTTAACCAAATCAGAAACTTGTCTAGCTCACCAGGTAGGGTTTTCCCTTTTCTTCTAAATTGAAAAGTATTTTCTTAAACACCATCTGCTTTCTCAGATAGTCTCATTACTGTAGGAGAAGACTCTCCTCACTGGAGATGGTACAAATGCCTCATCAGGACCAAGCTGAGTTGAAGCTCTTCTTAAAAAGCAACAGTGATTTGAAAGCATCTGTTTTTTGTGGAGGGATATAGCTCTGGCTCAAATATTGTAACTGGCAAAGAGGATATGGGAAAATAAGTACTAAATTATGTACTTTTGGAGTTTTGCCCAGTGCTTTGGTGAATGCTGTAGGAATATCTTTGAATTTTATCTGAACAAAGCTGCGATAACATATTTAATCTTCATAAATGGTCATGATCAAAATTCTGTGGAACTGCATTGTTCTTTTAGGTATATGCTTGCACAGTAAATAGTAATGCAAAATGCTTTAAAATTATTTCAGCAGAATGTACTTTCCTTATCAGTTTTGTATCTAGAAATTAAATAATCCCAGAACACTTCACTATTTTGCTTCACAGACATAGGCAAAGCATAAGCTTTAGATAATTTTCCTTTTTTTAAAATTTCATTCAAGTCACTCTGTCCTAAGATGCTTCTCATTTGTATAGCTTGTAGATAGACAGAAATAATCTTATTACCCTAAACCTTTAATAATGTATGGATTATAACTGATATTCAGTTTTGATGGTAGAAATTGCTGTGGCGGATCTAACAGAAGATTCCAGCTTCTATTACAGACAATTTTACAGTATAGAAAAATCCTCCACGACTAGTTGCCGTATTATTATATAGTAAACACAATGTTAATTCATTCACAGTTTCATGAAAAAACTGTAATCCTACTCACTAGTTGAATATATCCTTTAAAACTCCTGTCAGGTTATTGGTCTGATGAAAAAATCCCAAGTCATCTTTATTTAAACAACCCAGTAGTAATGAGATGGTTTATTACTATTTATCACAAATAAATATTATATTTAGCATTAGATAACCTTAAAATCATTGCAGATTGTATAAATACCTCACAGCAACCCACTGATGTTATTACAAATCCATTTGACTTGCAAGCCTTTCCTGTGGTTCGAAATACAGATCCGGTGTATATTTTATTAAGATATTTGGAGAAGAATTAATGAATGAAAATGAGACCTTAATGTAATACCTGCAGGTGTACGTTATAAACTTTTATTAATAAAAATATGTGCATAGGAAATTGAAGCAGTGTGGGTTTGTGAGGGAGTGGACTTGCTATAATGGAACAAAAGTAGGTGTTGGATGGGGAAAGAGGAGTGCCCCAAGAAGTTCATATACCTCACCTCACAACCACAGTTCTCAGTGTAATCAGCTTGATATCCCTTAAGCCTCCCTCATTGTTCTGGAGTCCTTCCTCCACTTCCTTTCTTCCCTTTCTTCCCTTTCTACATCTCTTAACCAGTTCATTTGTCCTCAGCAATCTTTTTGATGGTGCTGTCAATCCAGGTTTCCCAAGATCTGCTCACATTACTTCTATAAGGTGTTTTCCTCTTCCTCCTTTTGCTTCTATTAAATATCCTTGCTTATCCTTTTATAGTGATTTTTGACTGCAAGGGGTATGACCACCTTGCAGATCAAAGTTGATCAAAGATCAACTTTGAGACATTTCTGAATCTGGCTGTCTTCTAAGTCTCATAAAAAGAAAGCTTAAATCACTGATCTAATTTTCCCTTGTGACTCCCAGAGTAATACTTCTATGCTGTTGTTCTGTTGTTTCTCTTAAACTGTCAGCTTGTTTCCATGGGGTCATGTGGTCAATTATGTGATTAGGCTGAAAATTAAGTTTAAACAACAACAAAGAAATCTTCTTGGGTGAATCAGCTTCTCAAACACAGGCATGCAAGTGCTTACCATGAGAGCAGCTAGAAATTCACAATGAAGGAAAGAAGAAAGATTTTTATACTCAGTGTATTCATGATTTTAAGAAAATGAATTTGATTTGTTTAGGCCCAACAGTTTATTTTAGCCTTGATATTTCCCTGTGAGAAACTATGGTTAATAAAATGAAGAATCTGCTATTCGCACAGGGCTTCAAGCACAAGGATTTGGTAAATAAATTAAGCCTTCCTGTCATCTCTAAAAGAGCACACACAGGAGTGTAACATATTTAACATACAGGAGTGTTTTTTATGTTTTTACTAAATTGTCTTTGATCAAGAAAGCTTGTCAAGAGAACAGTTGTACTACTACAAGTGACATTTTTCCTAACTTAAATTTTAAAGTTGTTGAAAGTAACCTGTTTTTGTTGCCTGTTAAGAAATTCAACCAGGTTCAGAAAAAAAATCGCTCTTGAGAGCATCTTATCTAGAATCCAAGAAAATGCTTAAACCAATTTTAAAGAAATAAAAATTGCAAAACAAGTACACTTGTGTTGCAGTGTAATCCCTGGAAAATCAGCAGAAATGCTTGTGAGACTAATGTGTTAATGTCATAACTTGGGAAATAAAACTTCATGTCAACATAAAAGACTAAAAATAATGATCTAAGTAATACATAATTTGTGTGGCAGTGCTACTAGCAATTGAAAATGATGAAGGAAAAAGGGCTTCTGACTAACTTGGCTACAGTTCTGCATTAACTATATTTCTGTCATATTTAGCAAAAAGAATACCTTATAGCTCAGTGTGATCACAGGGCTCAAATTAATCTAAGCAGTTATATTCTCTGTGTATGTATTGGATTTGCATGACAAGATTTTGGTCATAGAGAGCAGGGAGGCTTCAGGGGTGGCTTCTGTGAGAAGCTGCCGGAAGGTTCCCCCATGTTCGATAGAGCCAGAGCCAGCCGACTCCAAGAGGGACCCGCAGCTGGCCAAGGTGGGGCCCAGCAGCAGCAGTAGCAACACCTAGAGGATTACATTAATAAGGAAGGGAAAAAGTTATTGCTCAGGAGCAAATTGCAGCCAGTGGAGAGAGGGAGAATATGTGAGAGCAACAGCTCTGCGGACATTAAGGTCAGTGCAGCAGGAGTGGGAGAGGTGCTTCAGGTGCCAGGGCAGAGATTCCCCTGCAGCCCATGGTGAAGACCATGGTGAGGCAGCTGTGTCCCTGCAGCCCATGGAGGTCAGTGGTGCAGCAGAGATCTGCCTGCTGCCCCCCAAGGACCAGAGGCTGTGATCCTGTGGGAAGGCTCCTGGCAGGACCTTGCAACCTGTGGAGAGAGCAGCCCACACTGGAGCAGGTTTGCTGGCAGGACTTGTGACCCTGCAGGGGGCCCACACTGGAGCAGTTCATGAAGAACTGTCCCATGGGAAGGATTCAGGTCTAAGAACTTGATGGAGAACCATCTCCCATGGGAAGGATACTACACTGTTGCAGGGGAAGAGTTTGAGGAGTCCCCTTGAGGAGGAAGGAGCAGCAGAGCCGGCTTGTGACAAACTGACCACTGCCCCCATTCCCTGTTCCACTGTGCCACTGGCAGGGAGGTGTTGGAGAAAATTGAGAGTCAAAGAACCCAAGGAGGGGGGAGGGGTGGAGGGAAAATGTTTTTAAGATTTAGTTTTATTTCTTATTATCCTACTCTGATTTGATTGGTAATAAATTAGTTTCCCCAAGTAAAGTCTGTTATGCCCATTTTGGTAATTGCTGAGTCATCTCTCCCTGTCCTTATCTCAATCTGTGAGCCTTTCATTGTTTTCTCTTCCCTGTCCATCTGAGGAGGGGAGTGATAGAGCAGCTTTGGTGGGCATCTGGTGTCCGGTCAGGGGCAACGCACCACAGTGTAATTATACTGTTTGAACAGGGGATGAGAGCTGTACTGAAAACTAAGGCAGGAAACAAATATATATGTTGAAGAAACACATTTGGTGTTGCTGCAATTCATATTAAGATCGTTAATCTACCTGGTAGTTGAAATATTTTTATGTTACTGGAATGAAAATGATGTCATTTATAGATTGAATGTACCTTTGTACTTTGAGTCTGTCAGCAGCAATGCACGTTTGAGTTGAAAATTGCTTTTTCCAGTTTGAAATTTTGCCCATGAATTCACTTTCTGCTTTTATTGCTGATCTTACACTTAACCTTTGAAGCTATTCAATCCACTCCTGATACCTATGCTCTTATTTTCTGAATCCAGAAGTTTTTTCTGAAATTACACTTAAGTCTTTGAAGAATAATGGTTTTATACCTTCAGTTGCCATTCATCTTATGTATTTTTGTCTTCCAATTTCTTTTGAGAAAATCACATGCAGTATTAGTTAGATCTTACTAACAGTAAAAATGTATTTGCTTTTGTATTTTTGTATAGAGTACAGTGGGACATTGGCATAATTTTCTTGTAGTTCAGAAGAGAGATGCAGAAACCTGTGCTATTTTCCTGAACAGTAGAGTGAGGGGCAGACTGCCTTCTTTGCACAAGAACCATGGCAACTGCATTATCCCACTGATAGTCCTCCTGCAATGGGTAACTGAAGATTTTATGAAACTGGAAAGGGCTGGTGTGAAACTCAAGAGACATCAACTGAAGTGTCCAAGAAATATTTCAAATCATCACTGGAATAATGTGATGCATTTTAGAGCATGAAACAATTATTTCTTACCAAAAAAATTGGAAAAGTGTACACACTGGTAGGATATAAGAAACTGATAACTGTGTTTAGATGATCTATATCCAGAAATGTTGTTTGTCTGTCTCAATTGTGTCTAAGCTACTTTAGTACCTCTGATATGAAATGTCAAATACATTAAACTCATCAGGATGATTCCTATCATATCCATTGCACTCTATTACAGACATTATCCGACACTTTAACAGATCCATTAGTTTTGAATTTAAACAAGAATCATCAGTTTTCATAGAATCATAGAATATCCTTAGTTGGAAGGGATCCACCAGGATGATTGAAATGCAGTTCCTGGCCTTGCACAGGACAGGCACAAGAGTCACACCATGTGCCTGAAAGCATTGTCCAAATACTTCTTCAACTCTGTCAGGCTTGGTGCTGTCACCACCCCTCTGGGGAGCCTGTTCCAGTGCTCAGCCTCTGAGTGAAGAAACTTTTCTTAACATCCAAATTAAACCACCCCTGCCACAGCTTCAGGTCATTCCCTTGGGTCCTGTCACTGGTCACTAGAGAGAAGAGATCAGTGCCTGCCTCTCCATTTACTCTCATGTGAAAGTTGTACATTCCATTAGGGTTTCCCCTCAATCACCTCTTCTCCAGACTGAGCAAGCCAAGTGCCCTCAATTGCTCCTCACATGTCTTCCCCTGTAGACCCCTCACGATCTTCATAGTCCTCCTTTGGATGCTCTCTAATGACTTAATATCCTTCTTATGTTGTGGCACCCAAAACTGCCCACAGTATTTGAGCAGAGTGGGCTGATTTCCTTCAAGTGGCTGGCAATGCTGTGCCTGATGCCCCCTTGGAGATGGTTGGCCCTTCTGGCTGCCAGGGCACTGCTGACTCAGATTCACCTTGCTGTCAGCCAGAACCCCCAGGTCCCTTTCCACAGCGCTTCTCTCCAGCATCTCGTTCCCAGGTTTGTGTGTACATCCATTCCCCAGTTAGTGTGTACACCCTTACCCAGAGGCTCTCAACTGTGCCTTTGCCAGCTGTAACCTCCATAAATTCCAGCCCTTCCATTACGTACAGCACCACCCCGTCTCACCTCCTCTGCCTATCCCTCCTGAAGGGCCTGTAAGCATCCAACACGGCACTCGTGTCACAGGATTCATCCCACCAGGTTTCACTTATGCCGGTGAGTGGGCTCTGGGGCTGGGCCAAAGCTTCAAGCTTCTCTTGCTCCTCATGCTGCTTGCATAAGTATAGAAACATCTCAGTTGAGATTCTTTCTAGCCAACACTTCCTGAAACAGATTGAAGGATTTCAGTAGAGCTCAGTTCTTCAAGTTTTGGTGTGGTCTCCTATTGCTTATCACTGGCAAGCCTGGTTTTGTTCCTTTGCGCCTTTCAATCTAGTTTAAAGCTCTCTCAATGAGCCCTGCTAATTCCTGAGCTAAAATCCTTTTTCCACTTTAAGACAGGTGGACTCTGTTGCCCACAGGCTTGGTGTTGTATAAACTGACCCATTATCAAAACCATCAAATTCTGCTGGCAATGCCAGTGTTGAAGGCAGATGTTCATCTGCATGATCTTCCTGGTTTTTGCCATGTCATTCCCTGCAACTGGCAGGGCAGAAGAGAACACAACTTGTGCTTCACATCCCTTGACCAGTTGTCCCGAGGCCCTGAGGTCCCTCTTGGTTGTTCGCAGCCTTCTTGTTGGGATGTCTTTGCTGCCTACGTGCAAAACCAGTAGAGGGTAATAATCAGTGGGCTGTACCAGGCTGAGAAGTTTCTTCATCATGTCTCTTACCTGGGCTCCAAGGAACTAACACACCTCCTGTGTGCTGGGTTCAGTGAGCATATCAGACGTCTCAAAAGGGAATCGCCAGTAACTACTACCCTTCTTTTTTCATTAATTGAGAAGATTGTGATGATTGGTTTCACCAGTCAATCTCTTCCTCAGTCTCCAGTACTTAGTCTTTCCAATTCATCTCTCGGCTCCACCACTAGGATCATCCGCCTGATGACACCTCACACAGTTGTTGTCCCTGCTGCCCTCTGGGGGCAGCACCAGGCTTTGGCACTCCCTAGAGCGTGAGACCTGGACCACCGCATGCTTTTGCAGGTGTTCCGTCCGGGTCACCAGATCCTTTCTTGTGTGCGCAGAGGAAGGAACTTTTGTCCAAGTGGGCAGCATACCTGAGCTGTCTTGGCTAGGGCAATGGCCACCAGCTGACCCTCCTTGCCCTTCCTGCTCACCGCCCAGCACAAGCTGCTATTCCCCACTCGCAGTCACTCATGCTCTTTGGAAGCAGTTCTTGTATGGATGTTGGTGGGCTCAGTCTCTGCTGGCACCACCCTTACTGGCTCAGAGCTGCCTCTCGAGTCAGGGCTCCACTGCCTCATGCTCAGGATGGGGTGCTGGGGAATCTCTTTTTGCTCTAGTATCAAGGTCTTGCTGGCTGGGAAAGCTTGCCTCGTCCTCAGTGGGATCCTTGGCTCCAGAGCACTTCTGTCGGTGCAGTTTCCGTTGGTGTGTTCACTGGTACTTTTTATCAGAATGTCAAACTATTATCAAGACTGATAATTCTATCTTGCCAATATCTGTCTTGTCACCTATTAATACTCCTATGAAGTCATCTCTGAGATTCCTTAATTTCTCTTTTTAATATTTAGGGTTTTTTTTTTTCCCCTGTGTGAGTAGCTCAAAAAATTATCTTATTATCATATGCAAAAAAGTACAGTCATTTTTTTGTGTGTTTGCCTACAAATTGTTTGTGTACAGTAGAGATATACTTTAAAAATTGTATGGTCTACCTATGACACTATGCACACTGGAAAACTAGATGCAAATACTGAAGAGCTCATTTTCAGAAGCACCTGAATGTTTCAAGTTTACATAGCATCTGTTCCTTGGGTGAGAAAATATGGATGTACAGGTGCTTTCATTTATTGCAATTTAAATGACTTATGTGCACTGAGGGCCTTGTTTTTTCACTTTGATTTTGTGGTTTATATTTTCTTAAGCATATACTTTCTTTACAGTATTTATTCCTCCCTATGTGGTAAATATTTAACAAAGTACAAAATTAACATTACAAGTTGTGAGAACAACAAAAATGGATCATGTCCAAGTCTTCCGTTATTAAATGCTTTTTGACAGTCCTTGCTGAGAAGCACAATTATACATCATTTCCAGGCCATTGACTCAAACATACAGTTGACAATTGTCGAGACCAAAATAAATGCACTTTCATTTTCAATAATAATCTTACATTCAAAAAAGGTACATGTTCTAACAAAAACAGTACAGGAAAGTAAATGTTCTTACAGAGTCTGGCACCTTCTCTTCGCCAAGTCTATTGGATTCTGCTTTTCTAAATATTGTGTACAAATTGACACAGTAAACATGTTAGTCAAAAATATAAACTGGCTGCCTATTTTTCTCCACAGTCAATTCAGACATAGTAGTAAGCCAAGGAAGTCCAAAGTTAGAATGCAAAAAATCACTTCATTAGCTCTCGGCAAAGATGAAGTTTTGTTAGTTTTCACTAATGCTCTCAGTGAGACTGTTTTTACACAAAACCAAAATAAAATCATTTTATTTTAAGGATGCTGTAAACATTGACTATTGGTGCAAATACACCACAAACATGGAAAAGAATGTACACAAACGTGCACTTTTTTTAGATTTTTTTTTTGTTTAGGCGTTACTGTTTTGTTAGAATAAGAATTAGATTTGTGACTCTTTCCCCAGAGATCAGCCATAGAGTTCCAGGGAAAAATGAAGGGGGTTTTATCATCTTCTACACCTTATACTTTTAGAGAAAAATTGCTATAAAATTTATGTAATACATAAAGCTAAAATTTATAGAGAAAATTTACATGAGTATTTCCATCCATACATCCAGACATTGTTTATTATTTTTTTCCTTTTATCCTTTAACTCAAGTAGAACTGCACATCTTCCTGTAAGTTACCACTTCACTGATTAAAATACTGCCTTTTGTTCATACAGTTTGTAATACTGCTTCTGCAAGTTGGAGGTCTCTTGCTATTGTCAATGGCTTGGGTTTACACAGCTGTGTAAATTTCAGATTCCTCCTGATAATGTGTAGACTTTTTTTTTAATTGTTTCATGGGTATTGAATTCTTGAGAAATACAACTCATACGAAGTTAACCTACTGCACTGTTTTGATCAACTTTTTCATTCTGCAGTGCACAAAACATGTTTTCAAGAAAATTACAGGGCACAAATTGCAAGTGAACATTGAATTCCTAATTCAGCAATTCTTCAAAAGTTCAATGCAGTAGTTGTACCATGATCTTTTTATGGATCTGGTCTTACTTGTGCTGAGAAATTTCACAGTAATTCCTGCAGTTAAGACCTTTGCATTTCAGACCCTTGCTGAAATCTCTTCTGCTTTATTTTCTTGATTGACACTTGTACTTACTGCTCTTTAACACCAACATTTTCCTGGTGGGTACATATGTATTCACACAGTAAAGAGCTAAATTAATTTCCTTCTATGAAATTTCACTAAAGCAATGGTTGTTGCCCTGTCAAAACCCCATGTTTATCGATGAATTTTCTGAACTTCAATAACATGAATAAACCTATGATGATGGCATTTGTATTTGTTATGAGTTCTAAAGATTGAATGAGAGAAATCAGTTTAGTAAGACATTTCAAATGTTTAATCTATATTTATTCTTCCTGAACACTCTGTAGAGTTTTTTTAAACATAGTTCTGAGTTTTCTGTGAAGAGTTTGAAATACATATGCGGAAAGACGTTTGGTACCTAATGTTTTCCTAACAACTATTTAGAGATTCAAATAGCTATATTTTAATTTTCACTCACTTTTGTGGCTAGAAACAAGGGAAGCTATCTTTGTACATTTATCATATTGCCTTCAAATCCAAACTTTTCCTTTGAGTAATTCCCACAGAACAATTTTTGCTTTATTTTTAGCAAAGATTCAATGTGCATCAGCAGGAAAGTGATGACAGAAGTCTCATTTTCTGCAAGTATAGCCTTCACTTGGCAGCATGCTGAAAGGTGAAAGAATTTGATTCTTCATCTTCATAAATGTCCATCTATTCCTTCAAAACTACCAAAACAAATAGCAAATTATTACAGGCATGTGTGAATGGCCAACAAGTTTGATTGAAGTGGGAAATAGAGCTATTCTTGCCCAAAACAGCATCCTCCTAATTTATGTCAAAATGAGATTAATAGACACAGAAAGAATTTAAAAAGTGCATTAGACTGATACTGTGTGCATCAGCAACAACATATTGTTGCTTAGATCACCTTGCTGAAATGACAGTTAAGATTTTTCTTCTTACTTACCTGATATCTGAATATCTTTGGACAGCTGAAGATGTGAATTAGGGACACAGCCAGGTATGAATTGCAGATATCCATGATTTTTGCCCAAAGACGGAATCACATAACAGGAAACAGGTTGGATTTTCTTTTTTTTCATGGCTAGCCTGTGAGGCAGCTATCATGCTATGAAACTAAGAAGGAATAGCAAAGCAAACACTTGGAAGGCAAGTTTCTTTTGAATATGAGAGTGTTTCTGGCGATGATAATTGCAATTCTGGCCTTAAATCGGTAAAGCACCTAGAGCAACTAAACTCAAAACTTACGTTTACAGTGAAGTATTTGTTGAGCTGGGGCTTCAGCAGGTGGCACTATTCATTCAGGATAGTTTAGTGGGAAATAACATCGTTTTGAACCTTGTTTTCATTCAGTGAAAATTTGGAAAGTTCAATGCAGATTCTCAGCTGGTGAAGCTGGCAGAGCACCATTAACTAGGGCTATGACACAAACTGTCAAAGGGTGTGCTTGGTATTTGATTTTGGAAACTGGCTGGATTCCATACTAAAATCAAAGTGCTGAATTTGGAAATCTCATATTGAAACAACCTTCCCTGTTAGTTTTAAGTAAAAACCCCACACATTTTAAAAAGACAGAGAAACTCCTCTTAGTAAAGTATATAATATTTAAGAGTGTGTCAATAGAAGAAATATTTTAATTACCATAGAATTTTCTCTTTGAAGTATCATTAACCCTAAATAGTTGGGTTTGTGTCCTGGAATTAATGTTGTAGCTACGACATTTGTTTTCAAAGCCCATGCATTTGTAATAGTTATGTATTTTTATATGCGTTCATACTACATTAATGTCTATCTATCCTTTTATAAATATCTGTATACTGTAATTTTGAAGTCACTGTTTATATACAATGTGCCCTCACTTGTAAAAAATAAATGAAATTTTAAAAATTCACCTAGACATAAAAAAGAAGTGTGAAAATATAATTTTTAAAAATAGCATTTGCTTCATTAAAAAGGATTAGGGCTTTTCTTATTGTTATAATTTTATATAAAGATCTGGAGTTTGAATGTGCTCTTGCATTTCTTGCACTTGTCTATCTTTTAATAATAATAATCTCTGCACATCTTTAGTAACTCGTCTGAAGAAGCAGCTTACAATGTATTTCTTCAATTGACCTAACACAACATGGATCAAAATAGAGGCATTTAGTATATTGACCTAATATTGAAATTCTGCAACAGTGCTTTCTAAGTCAGTAATTGCAATTTCTTTGTAAAGTATATGGAACTGTATTGATCCAGGGCCCATCACTTTTGTCTAGTCTTGCATCTGAGCCTGATGATGATAACACTGATATCTGCAGCAGGTAAAAAGCATTAGAGAATATATGGTTTCCTTCTGGTTTCTCACTTCTTGATCTCTTGATCAGTAGATTAGTTACGTGTATTTCTGTAGTGTCTTGGGACACAGAGGGCTGTTTCAGTTGCAAAGCAGTTTGTTAAAAATGTGCTAATTTATTAAGATTGCTAGACTGACGTGATACTAAATAGAAAAGTTTTTGTTTAGGATATACTGTGGAGAATAACTCTGGAATTGTGTTTAATGCTTGAAATTTAGCATTATAACATAAAAAGAAAATAGCGAAGTCATATTCTAAGGATTTTATGCATATTCAGTTCAGCTTTTCAATTCATTATTTGAGATGAAATATGCACAGTTATTACTGTCTAAAAAAGCTTTTCAACTTTTTATTCATTAGCACAATTAGATTAATGTCATAATTTGTGTTTTAATTGTATACAGTTTATAGTATTATGATAGGGTGGTCACTCTTTCCTTGGCAACAGACTCTGCCTACTTATAGACAGGTAAGAGATTTCTACATATGCTATATTTTGTATAGCAGCAATGAAATAATTTTAAAGAAATTATCCTTTTGAATTTGTGCCAGGGAATACAAGAGATAATATGTTTGTGAATCTAGAAACTAGAATATTCTGGAAGAGGATTTTAAAGAAGTTGAAGGAAAAAAATGGAAGAATTGCTAGAGCACCTTTAAGGAGAATGCGTTGTCACTCTTGTTTTTCAGTCTATTATCAGATATCATCTGGTCAGGTTTCAGTAGGTTTTCTGTGATACTTGATAAGAAGCCTTTGAGTGTTTTTGAAAAAATTCTCAGAAGAGTTTTTCATGTAATCTGACCTGTATTGATCTGTGCAAATTCTTTTGTGTTGTTCTTTTCATTTTCCTGAATTTCACTTACTGTAGTCAGATCAATTGTGAAATAAATTAGTAAATTAGAATATATTTTAGAAACTAGGATGGTATTATAGCTACAGTTCAAAATATGACAAAGTTCTGCCTCTGGTATTAAAGTCTAAATGACAGAAGCTTATAAATAGATTTGTGTGTCTGTTGAAGTGTCTGTTGAAGTATGTCTTAAAAGTAAGTTTGGGATATTTTCCGGCACAGCTGGATTTTCAGACCAAAGTTGTCTTGTCGTGAATGAGTAAAAAGTTCACTCATAAAATTATTTCAATTTATGTATTTATATTCAGTTTTTTATATCAACTTAGTTCACAACCTTATGTGAACAGAGATACTTCATCCTGAAATGTATACAGGAACAAATCGTGCTACTTACCGGGTCAAGGAATCATTGATAGTTGAGTACAGTAAACGTCACGTAAACTTCCATGCTTACACTTCCAGAAAGATGATGATTATCCACTGGTGCAGAACTTCTAAATGCCTAAGGAAGAAATAAGGTTTCAGGAGACTACATGAATCTAACTTCCTCACATTTGAGGCAAAAACAAATATATGAAAGAGTTGGCTACTTAGCCAGTCGCTTCAAGGAAATGCAACCAGAAATGGGAAACAAACTGCAAAACAGATTCTTTGATAGTGGGAGTCAGGAATTCTGCAGGTTGCCAAACACTGGAGCAAGAGATACCTGGTGCAGGAGTTGTAAAATTGTGATCTTTCAACACCATATATAAAAATTTGCTGTTAAACAAACACCCGAATTTGCATTTTGCAATCATTTGCCTTGTGTTAAAAATTATGTCGAGATAAATGCCCATTCTTTCCCAAAGATCAAAGTTTAGGAGTGAAATTGTCAGGAAAGTGCCACGGGAGCACATATGAAAGCAAGATACTGCAGAAAGGCTTACACTTGTTGCAATACTGAAGCTTTCTCTAATATATGGAGGATTTCTGCATCTTACTGCCATTTTGTTTTTTGGGTTTTTTTTTTCTTATGGCAGCCTAACTGTTGTGGAAGTTACCATCACCCTGGGCTTTCTGCTTTCATAAAATCTCCATGGCAGCAGTGTTCTATAATAGGGAAAGGGATTGCAGGAAAATTCCTCCTAGTCTGAAATAGAAGGTGCCCTTCTGCTGGACTGCAAGTCTCATCTTCCCAAGCTCCGTTTCCTAAAAATGATGTAGACTTTTTCCTCATTAAATACTTTTTTGCAATGAAAAGCGCTCGTGTTTCATGCTACTGTTGTTGCATGTATCAGTCATACATTTTACTATAATTAATTAGAGATACTGTAATAGGTCTTACAGTTATCTCTAGCTAGCCATCCCAACACCAAAAATTGCTGTTATATTACAGTTCTTACTGCCCTGAGAATATAACATGTAACTCTTGAGTATCTCATTGGAGTACAAATAGAGTCATAAAAGTGAAAAAACAAATGAAATAGTTAAAATGACCAATGTAGACTTTAACTGCATTCTTTCCTTTTTTTTTTTTTTTGTTCTTTTTCTCTTGCTTTCATACCAGTTGTAAGAGACAGGTAAACATCAGGTTTATGTGAAGTGATGACAGAAAAAACAGATTACGGTTTGATATTGGATGATAAGAAATTTGAGGCTTTTCTTTCGTCAATAGCATGCCAAGAACAAGTCATAGTTCCATGTGTAAAAGCATGACAAGAACAAGTCATAGTTTCCATGTCCCTCAGTTTAGTTCAGACTAACATTACAGCTAGAACGTCTGCCTACCTCTTAGAAGTGCTTTAAAGCCAAATTAAAAAACCCTATAAAATATTCTGATATATTTATATAAAGTGTATCAAGGTATCTTTTAATTTTATTTTTTTGTTGAGAAATGATAAATTAAGCTTACTTTAATATGAATTCTATTTTAAGTAAGACGACATAATTAATTTTGGTTGAAGAAGAACACAATACTCTAGATGCAAAACATTTAGGTATCCATTTAGTGCAATAAGAATTTCTATTATCCTGTCACTCACAGAATTTAAATCAGGATCATGACCTTAGAACTCATTAACTGCTATAAATAAACATGTCATCATCACATACTTTTCTTTTGAGGATGAGATTTTTTTCACCTGCTTAAGGACATAGACCTAAAGTCAGTAACCACATTCCTTTCCTCCTAATGTAACTTACTTTTATAAAATCATCTACTATTCAATCTCAGTGACTGCTGCTCGACATTTTAATAGCACTGAAACTTTTGTCACAATGAACATTTTTTTTCTCCCAATAAAAAAGTTGCCTTTGTTTTAGATTTTTACTGTTCCGACTTCTACCTGTATTTTATAAATGTAGACATGTTACCTAAAATGCCCTACTACTGCAGTTAACGTTAAGTGATATGAATCACAACACTGTTTTCTTCACTCATATTTAGTAGATCAATGTATTTACTAACTGTTTCCATGCAAGTATTTAGAAAAACTCAACAGGCACTAGAGGACCCTAAGTTTTAGAAAAGAGTTCCCACTCTCTACAGTTTTCCCTTTTTATAAGTCTTCAGAAGAGTAACATTTCAGCCATGCTTCCCCCATTAGCTGCCCTCATCCTAGGTGCTGGAAGAAGCAAACTATTTTCCTGTGAACTATCAGTATCCTTTCCATTGTTTGATATTCCTCTTCTAAATCATGTTCTTTGGAAGGACTTTGGGAGCAAATAGGTTTTCTATCCTCTGTAAGAAATCCACTAAACCTCCTATACTGGTAAGATTTTATGAGATTTCTCTTGACTCGTGATGGTTCTTCAGTTTTGAAGTGTGACATTTGCAATTGATCTTCTGTTCACTACCATTTCACCTGTATGTGGAATAGAGTTGAAGTAAGGGTAATTGAAGAATCAAAGTGGGAGCAAACAGGCAGGAGAGTATTTTGCTTCAGCCATTCCACAGTGTTTTGCTGCCCCTCTAACCTTCCCCACACCAACCCTCTCTTCCTTCTCAGTCTATCCATTTTCTCCAGTCCTCCTTTTAAAATACCTTCCTCCTTGAAGTACTAATATTAGCAACATTTTTCACAGGGAAAGTTACGTATTAAGGATTTTCTACAGGATGCTAACTGTGTATCTTTACTGGGCTGACTTTATGTAAGCACTGTTTTGCAAGCCAGCTTGCCCTATAGTCTTTGTAGCAAGTATTTGGAAGTAGTAATAACCCACAGTCCAATTCACAAAGGAAGTGTGACTCATTTCTTGCATCAGTTTCATACATGTTTTTTGATAAATGCTCTGAAAAAGTACTCCATGTCTTATACTGCAAAGTCAGTCCTCAATCTACATAATGCAAAAATCATAGCCACTAAAAAAAAATTTAAAGTAGGAATACATGGGATTATGCATTTTTTGTGCTGTAAAAAACAAAGCTTTTTTTTTGCAGTAATTCATGTTATATCAAAGTATTGCAGGATTATTATAACTTTAAAATATATGGTATTTGAAGAAGCATCATAATTTAAACTGGAGGGAGAAATTTTTTTTGCTGCAAAAATCACTTCTGGGATAAACTTATATTGTAAAACATCTTTTGAAAAAAAAAAAAATGCTGACTTCAGTAGCTGATATCACCAGTAGCTCATCAGTTAAATTTTATTCATGACTGCCCCACATATCGATCAAATTTAGCTTAGCTGAGACATTAAACCAATTTATATCCCTATATTTTACTGTTGCTGATATTTCTGTATTACCAAGAAATAAAGATAATGCTTAAGTCTTGGTAAATCGATACTGTATACTTGTTTTAGGCAAGTGTCTCCACCACAAGAACTAAACACAAAAGATGTAAACAACAGTTGCATTTACTAAATGCATAGTATTTATCTGAAAATAGAGTTTTATTGTTTCTTATAATGTAGTTATGCAAGTTAATTGGAAAGAATGGATAACATTTTTAGAAGATGTCATACCCTGAAAGTAACAGTATCTATTCCTTTGGAAAGTATCAATTACTGTTTCTGTTGCAGAATTTATAAAACACTTTCCAAAGCTTCTATTTTGTTGAGAGGAGAAACTTACAGTATAATTAACAGCTTTGGGGGAAAAAATTGCTATCTGCTTTCATTTCACACCGCCCAGGACATAAAGGTGGCAAACCGATTTTTTTTAAATGCTTTTTGTGAAACTGATGTTGCTCTGCCACAAGGCATTTCTTTATCATATTATGGAATTAAAACAAAAGAGGACCATGTGGACTTAACTATCTGAAAACTTGATTTCATTTTGGAATTGTATTGAGTTGTTAAAACAGTGCAAGTGATCCATTCTTTCTCTGATAATTGCAGTGTTAGGGTGAGCTACTACCTGGCCTCCCATCCTGCCCCAGCTTATTAATAGGGCTCCAGAGCCCTACGTCTTACTTGTGGAAGATATATAAAACAAACAAACAAAACAACAACAAAAAAAAGAACGTGTAAACATTCCCCTCTCACGTAAAGTTTAAGTGGATATTAGCAAAGGGATTCTTCTTCACTATCAATAGGTAGAAAACTGACTAAGTATTCCCAGCTTTCTTCAGAGCCTTCCCTTTCCTCCATTTGTAACTCTAGGTTATTAAGGAACTGGTTTCTGTGGGAAAAGTACTAGCAATGAACACCTGCCAGAAGGACAATCCCAAATTACCTTGTTAGACTCTAATCTCAACCTAAAATTAATTTAGGTCTTGGACACTTAATAAATCTCTCTTTCAAACCATCTGTTTGTTGCTCCCAAACAACTAGGGGTATGCCTGCTCTGCAAAAATAGAGGTCCCTAATCGTTTAACCTAGGAGAGCTTTAGTGAAGAGCTTTAGGCAGAGATGTATAGTTATTATTCTCAAAAGCTGGTAGAGGAATTTACTGAAAACTTTGGCTCACTTGTATCAGTCCTGAAACCACTTGAAATACATGGTTTCTGTTCCTTCTTCACTGCCCCACACCAGTGAGGACTAGTTCGTTTTTAAACACCAATTCAGTTTTTGATTGCTGGGAAAATTTTATCATCTAACACTGATTTAATAATGCTGTGCTAATTGTAATGCCCAGTGTTTTTCCGAACCTTTGCCTTCACCCATTTCAAAATCACAATGAAGTGACTTATGTTGTCACCCTAAGACTAATATCTCAGGAATAACATTCCTTAACCCGGCTTTTGATAAGAATAGTCCACTGATTATTTCCTAGGTATTTGAATACATGTATATACTCACATACAAATATTTACATACATATGCACATCTTTTAAATATGGGTACATGTTCAAAAATGGATGTTAAAATTGTATATGCATTATGTGCAATTTTCTATTCTGTCCCTTGCTGAGAGTTCCTTTATCTAAGTGATCTGATTCTTTAACTATGGAGAGGAGAAATTGCAGCTACAATGTATCCGGTAATAAATCTCATTTGTGTACTCAGTTCTCCTCTGGAGAAGAGAACAATGTATAACTTGGAACTGAACATCCTTAGGGACCCCTGACATTTTTCCCAGGAGACATATTGCTGTATGACCTACCAGTGTTCAGAGCACAGACTCAGCATTCTTTCTGCAGCCAGATGTACAGAAATTTCTTTGCTATTAATAAAGCATAATTTTGCGTTCCATCACTGATAATCTATGAGAACCATAAGCAAATATGTTTCATTCTGTGTAGTGTTTGCACCAAGTACCTACTACACCTTGAGAGTGCCATTAGTCTTTTAACAATATCTGATGCTCATGTTTTTCATCTCTGGTTCAAGCTACATGTGATTCCTTGAAAGCTTTTTATTAATTCCTTCTAACCCTAGAAGTTATCTGTATCCTGACTATTTTTTGTTATACTGGAATATATGTGTTAACTCAGAAAGAGTGCTAATACTGAGCAACTTTACTGATGCTTATATTGGTACCCCTTCCCAGACAAAAAGTGATTTATTCTGGTTTACACAGCTGAGGCTTGGTTCTATTATTTTTGCGATCAGGTAATGATTAGTAAGAACTCATCTTGGAACTAATTAATGAATGTCAGGTTGGGAATGAAGCTGAAATGGAAGTTTCTTCTCTCTTACTAGTTTGAAAATGCCTGCATGTACTGTTCCGTGAATTTCAAAGCTTTGTTCTCATATTGTTATAGTAAAGTGCAAGTTAATTGTGGATGAACGATTTACTGTTATTATGAAATGCTGTCATTAAAAGATGTCATTTCTCTTTATAAAAGCAGTCTGTATATGATCAGTTTTTGAATTCTGTTAAAGGCTCAGAGCACAAGTCAAAATATGCCCTGCTTCCTCTTGGCCTGGCGGTTCATGACACCAGTTTTATATGAAGTGAAATGATTTCAAACTCAATAATGTTTTCAGCTACAGCTTGTGGGAACTCAGATAAAATACCTAAATATTTTAACAGGAATTAACTGAACATCTTTAATATGTTTTTAGATATGTTTTTGGCAAGACAATTTACTGCTTTCAGTACTTCTTTGTCTTTGGCAAGACAAATTACTGCTTTCAGTACTTCAATATGAAAATAAATAATTTCATATTGACAGAAGGCCTGTTTCATATTAGAAAAAAATGTAGGGAAACAGTGCATTAAAATTGGGTTGTTTTTTTTTCCTTGCAAAGAAGAGGTGATTGTTAAACTAGGTAAACAACTTACATGCTTTCATTAATGTAGTTGTTTTCTAAGCCCCTAAATAATATAAATTATGGTACATTTGAAGTGAATGTATTAAGAGCAAAAAGTAAAAACTACAAGCAATAAAAATATGAAATGCAATCTTAAAGCAATTTCCTTTAATCTTAGTCCACTGGGATTGGACTTGCTTGGGAAGATTTTTCCTGTGTCAGATGTGTATTAAAGTATGAATGTCAGCAATATTTGGATCCTTGGTCAGCATACCTATTTGACGTAGAAAAGAGCCTACTGGGCTCCATGACTGGGACTTATTTGTCATCAGCCTTTCTATTTTGAAAAAGAAACTTGTTTTTACAAAGGTTAACCAGGTGTGATTGGAATTAAATTCACGTTGGCAATGCTTTAAGGCACTTGATTTGATTTTGCCCTTCATCAACTTGTGAATCCTATTTAGCAAACAGCAACACATTGCAGAATGCTGCAAATGTGGAAACACCAATTTCCAAATAGTAAGTACTCAAATTGACAGTTGCAACAAAGAGCTTCTAAGTAGTACAAAGATTAAATGGATTTAAATTAATTTTTTGCCAAATAATTTTGAATAGGGAACACTTTGGGGAATATCAAGCATTTCATGGACAATTGATAAAGAGAAGGAATACATTCTAAAAATCTGAGTTGCTTCTGAGTGGATATGTTGAGCCATGAAAAATTTATATTTGGTATCCTTGTGGACAAAGTATCTTTTAAATAGGAATTTTTAGTGTTCCAAAACATAGAAGAATATGCTTATTTAGTATACAGGACTGCTATTACTCAGGCTTTGTTTTAAAGTAAAGTTTGCTAGCTTTTCTATGGCAGTGGTTGTGCATCGTTCATTGTGTACATTAACCACATTTATATTTTATTTCTGTTTCACTTGCACTTTTTGACAGCTTGAAAATTTCTACCTTATCTTAAAGTTTCATTAGGAAATATCTGCAGGCTACGGGCTGATAGTCAGAAATAAGAGGAGCCCTATCATTCTGACCTTATCAGGCTGCTGTAGACAATTTTTCTTCTACCAGCAGTACTTGAGTCTTTTAATCTGATGGTTTTTATATTTAAATTTAGCATATCTACTGAAAAAGCAAAGCTGTCTTGAAATAAGAAATATTAAACTAAATAAAAATTTCCTTTTATCGTATAGCATGTGTTTAAGGTTTAGCAAGATAATAATTGAGATATCCTCCTCAGCTGCCCTATTGGTACTCTTAAAGAATTTTTAGTTATTGGCATGCCTTTTTTATCCTAGTGATAATGGAGTAATATATGCAGTAGAAATGAGTCCTTTTCACAGAATTGTGTGGTGGTGGGTCAATAGAATGAAATGCATAAAACACCATGCAGCTCCTTGAATGGAAAGAAAACTGTATGGGAATGGCTGTTAAATGAGGTGTACATTTGCAAGAGCATATTCTCAAATTAGTGTGTTTGTTTCACTTGAATACTCAAAATAAGCATGCAAGGGTTGTTTTTGGTTTTTTTAATAAATTAAACACATGTAAACCCATTTAATATAATTTAAAGCAAAAGCAGTAATAACATGAGTTTCTTTATGTACACAATTAATTTCCATTAAATTCACCACCATCAAGATATTCCAAAGTTCTGTTTGTCAATTTGGTTTTTTTTCTAACTCATATTTCAGCAAACAGTCCATGCTTTGGAAACAGCATGGATTCTAACAGTTCTGATAACAGTGTTGATACCAGGTGCCTGTGTCAAGGACATAGATGTTTGGGATGCAAGTGAATAAGAAGCATGAATGCATCTAAAATGCATTCTGTGTGGCATTTCCTTTATGCAACATAGCTTTATACCCCCTTCTCCATGGTCATTAGAAGAAATTGCCAATAAACATTGTCATAGGACTAGAGGGAGGAAGAAAAATATCATCTTGCTGTGGGTTGCTGAAGTTTTTAGTGTGTAAGTTTAGCCAAAAGCCGAAAAGAGTGGGTTATACATTTGAGTCCTTTCTATTACTGAGGAAAATTTTGTGAACATGAGAAGCTTGAACATAGATTTTATTGTCAGTGTGATGCAACTGATTTTAGAAAGATCATACTAGTAGAAAAGACTGGTTTAAAACATTTCTTCCAAAAAATGAAAACATTTTAATATCAGAATTTACTATCTTCTTTGTGGGAATTTTATTTTCTTTGTAGTTTTTGTGTGCTAGTTGTTTTCCACAGTCAACAGAAAACTAAGTAGAAAATCCCAAAAGGTGATTTTACAAATATAATATTCTAATAACTTTTTACTAGAGAAGAAACTATTATATCTGTCACAGCAAGTACAGCAGTGTTTTGTTGAAAAATATAAAAAGAATGTAAACTTACTTTATATCTTATTAAACAAACATGTAAATATATACAGGGCAGTATCAAATTTCAAAAATCCTGAAAATATAACCAAAGAGGCTGATATAGTACAAAGAGTAAAACAATGTGACATTTACAAAATAATTTTTGTTTCTTCAATACTGAAAAAAAGATGTAATTTGATTTTTTTGGTACTTTTTATAAGCTTTCTGTTTATCCTCCATTTTGGCATGCTATCTGTATGTAACATACGGTGCTTTTTTAATGCACTAATGACTTCTAAGACTTTAATTTTGAGGTGCTATACCCTATTATACCTGTAGTTAGCCTGGAAGTACTTCAGTGATCCTTCAGTTCTGTTCAGGAGAGCTCTGCTTGTAAGTTAGTTCAGTCCTGCATCTGTTGTATACATTGATTTCTTACCAGTCAAAACTGAAATTTAGTAGGAGAAATGTCTTGGTTTGATAGATAACAGAAAGTGTTTTCTAATTGGATTAATATTTTTTAGAATTGTCTGCATAAAAGGGTTTTGATAAGGGAATTCAGGAAAGGAAAACTTTGTGCTTTGTTGCTAAAGTAGTGTGTAGGAGCAAGTATTGGTAAGACATGTGAATGCAAGTGAGGCTTTTTGTCCAGTGATCCATGCTGGACAGCTGATCTGTATTGTATAACTACATTTTTAAAAGAATGATGGCTGGTAAAATTCATTTTTAAATGGACAAAACACCTCAAAGCTATCACTCATATTCATTTTGGGTATTCAAGTGGTGATGTCATGCCAGACACAGTGAAGTAAATTTTTAAATATAGGTTATAAATTTTTAAAATAACTAATACCCAGACTAGGAAGGAAGAAACTCTGAGCCTGTTTTTTACACAATCGATCTCCTAAATATATGTGGCTGTTCTGTAATTTATTTCTCAAGTAAAATTTTTCCTTTTGTTATCATCATTACTACCTAAGAATACTGTCCATGACAAAGTTTAGCATTCTGAATTCATTAGCTTACAGAAAGACAGTGGTTCTCTTACATGTACAACAGGCAGAAAACAATCCTACAGCAACACATAATAAAACACAAGAAATATCATGTTTACCTTAATATATCATATATTACCTTAAATTATCTGTTTCTCTTAAAACTGCTAGACCTATGCTGTATCAGAAAATGATGAATGAAATTGCATTACAGCAATTACTGTAGAATGGTGTTAACTTAAAAATGAACAACCCCCTCCCCCATACCTGTCCTTTATTAACAGAACCCCTATTTTTCACTGTATGACTTTAAATTGAGTATTTAGGCATTTTCTCTAGCCAATTTTCTCAGTGTCAGAACTTTAGTCTTTATAGTTTATTTCAACACTTCCTCTGGATTTTTTTTCCATATTTCATGCACTACATTATACCTTTTTCTGTTTCAACAGCTTTTTTTTATGAGTGCCAATTTTTTATTTAGGTTAGAATAATTCAGCTGCTGTACTGAAGATTGAAGTTCAAGACTTAACATTAGGCTAAACTTTATATTAATATTTCTAATAATATTTCTGTCATTCAGAAATATATCAGGTCACCATTATCTGCTGCCCCACAGGTGTAAGTTTTATATATTTTACATAAAATTCATGGAAAATTAAGTTAGGGGAAGGTCATTCTGCTGTGTGGGACTGTCATATTACGCTTGATGTGCTATGTGAACTCCAAATAAGTAATCAGATTTTCCATAATAATTAATAAAACCTTTAAAGAAAGGATGACAACTTAAGGCACTGAGCTTACGGACATATTTTTCATATCTTGTATCTGTGTAGTTTTTTTCCAAATAACACAGAGCACAGAGGAACTGCAGAAGCTATACAAGAAACTGGGTGCACTTCAAGCATGTGTTGCTGTCATTGGTTTACTGTGACACTATACACACAGGTGAAAGAGAAGCAGCTGGCTTCAGACATACATCTTCATCTCTTACCTCACTCCCTTCCCCATATGTGTTACAAATCTTACCATCTCTCTGTGCTCTGTGGCAGTTTCTTCTCTGCTCTTTCAGCACTCCCATTATCTTGTAACCTGGTGAAGCTGGAGAGGAACATGGGTGATCCTTAGAGATTGTATGCGTCACTGAGGTTCTTTGGGTCCGTTCCTTCTGGTGTCTTTCTGCAGTCATCTGCACTAGGGCTGTAAGGGAAGGGAGCCAGGAGAGCAACTGGCATGGTGGAAACCAACTTCTAGTCCCATCCCTGAAATTAGAGACCACGTTTCCCATAGATCACGTTTCACAAAGTCCACGTTTGCAAAAACTATCTGCTAGATTTAAGCTTTTCAGAAAACCTCATCCCTGGAGAAAAATGCAAACTTCATTTTATGTAGATAATAGAACTAATATATCCTGTCAGGCTTATTCTTTTTGAACACTGTTTATCAGTCACCACCTGATTCCACTGATTTAACTGGATCAACACTAAGAGAATAGAAATGCATGTTTCTCATCAGAGACAAAGGACATTTAATATTGTAGAAGTTGTAATTCCGGATAAAGTGCTTAATGCTAGACAGACTCGGGTGCAGAATTGCCTATCTTTGTGCACTTTTTATGATATTTGAAGATTTAAAAAAAATATGCTCTGGATTACCCACAGACATTTTCTCATGTAATTGTTTTTGGGGTGGTTGTCATCAGCTTTGTAAAGTGATTTAATATTACTGCATGGAATAACTGCACAGGATGGAAAACAGCTTAATAGCAATGAGATGATGACTACAAATGTGGTTCTTAGAATAATAGACTGCTCTTGTTATCAAATATGAATGACAGATTGAGACCATCATTGTTTGTATCACCTACCTGCATAGCATCTCTCAGGCCAAACCTTATGATTCGGGAGCCCATGCTTCAGACTATGGCACTGGCAATATTCTTTCATAATGGTGTGGGTGAGGAAGAGCAGCACTATGGGCATTCCAATGGCAGCACAAGTCAATCATTCTGAAAATGTCCTTTCAGAAAGAAGCGCTCAAATCAACCAAATCAACTGATCTCTGGGTTTCTTGGCTGTTGTTTATTCAAATAATATGTTAATTTCCTATTTGTTTTTCTGTTAAATGACTAATTTAAGCTGAAAGGGCTTTGCTGTTGTGAAGTTGTGATGTGTTGACTCTGGCCTGCAACTAAGAACCCACCAGCTGCTCACTTATTCCAGTAGTTTGGGGAAGAGAATTGAAAAGGCAAAAGTAAGAAAAATTAGTGGGTCAAGATAAACGTAATTTAATAAGTGATGGGAATCAAAGAAGGAGGGGGAGGGGGAAGGGTGATGCAAAAGCGATTTCTCACCACTTCTGACCTGCAGACCAATGCCCATTTCTGTATCCTCTTCAAAGAGATATTCTGTTAATCAACATGGCATGTTTCATAAATTGCATTTCTGAAAGAAAATGTCAGTGCCAACTTTCTCATTGCACTTTAATCTATTTATAAAAACCTTCTCTCATAGAATAATAGGCATTTAATTCCCAATTCCAATGAACTGCAAGGTCTTTTAATGGTCTTGTTGCTTCTGGATTATGTACTAAGACCAGTAACTTATAAATATCTGGCCTATGCTAGAAGCAGTATAGAGTGCCATGCTGCCTTTGTACTCTCCCTTAAATATGTTGCTGCTTAGTGAATTTAGCATTTAAGATATCAGTAAATTTCCTTCAGCATATTAGGCCAATTTTTCACTTTAACTCTGGGGTAAACTGAAAGCAAAAATAACTTTCAATGTGGAGATCATATCTGTTCACTGGAAAACATTAAAAATCTTTCAATTTCTGAAAACGTTACAGTAGCTGACCTCAATATTTTCTCATTTTATGAATTAGAAGACTGTGATTTTACAGTTTTATTTCTACATATTAACTTTTTTTTTTTTCCTTTAAAGAGAAGATCTTGCAGCCTAAAAAAATGAATTCATAAGTACCTGCGTAGGTACAATTTACTGAATTGTTTGTAGTGCTCTGGCTATCACCCTTTTATTTTAGCATGTTATGACTGCTGTGAAATAGATATGAAATAGAGGTTAGATGCTTTTCCAGTTAGTCTACTATGCCTTCCACAGACATTCAATCAGTGTCAGAGAACACTGTGGAGGTTACATGAAGCCACAAGAAAGAGTGTGAAATCACATTGAATCAAATTAGTAAAAAAATTAATAGGGTGAGAATGATTAGCTTTATACCCTAGCTGTATTTTGAGAATCCTGTTAAAACTGATATGTACTATCACACTAAATCTTTTGAGTGAAGAATTGCGCTGTGCAAGAAAATTTCTTGATAGAACAGCACACTGTGTTGCCTCTTAAACCTCCTGAACCCACGAGGTTTAAGATAACTTCATGAAGTCCTCACAGTAGCTCAAAATTTTAAGGATGTTAGATTGTCTACTTAAGGTTGAGAGCATTATGAAATATATTTCCAATGCTATTTTACCAGGCAGTTCAAGCCTCTCTTATATTTATTTAGAATCCTACACAACAATCCTGCACAATTTGAAGAGAGCCAATTTAACCAGGTGGAAGCCAGCCATTTGATAATAACTCAGCAGTCATAGCAACAGACTCCCAGCCATGGCAAAGAATTTGTCTGTTATCTTGCCTCAAAATACAGCCTAAGAATTATTAGCTGACCTCAGCATCCATATAAAATAATTAAGAGAGAAATGAAAGATTTTCTCATTTTTTTTTTCCAAGATCTACAACAGTATTAAAAACAAGTATGTGATACAAGTCGAGATGCCAAACAATTGTTTAGGCTGTAATACTTTGCAATGGTAGAAATCCTTTTTCTTGAATTATTTCAAATTTTATTTTAAGAAAAATGTTTCCATTTACAAATGCTGTAAAAAACAACCCATTTAGTTTAGGCCTGTTTGTATATATAGTTATGTATGGGTATATATGTATGCATATATTTTAATTTATTATTTTGGACTTCAATAATAATTTTTTTCACCAGTTTCCATTTGAAGCAAGTACTTTATTTTCACTAATTTCATGTGTTGGGTATCCTGTTAGTTGATACCTGTAGTTCCTAAGCACAGGCATATGATCCACTTTTCAAAAGATTGATTTTCAGTTCAGACTGGTTATCTGCCACTGCTGAAACAGATGATCATTTTTGTGTCCCAATATGAGCAATAGGGAGGGAATAACCATAATATATTTTTAAAGAGGATTTTTTTAAATAGATTTGCTTTAAATTTGGAGTCTCCAAAATAGTGCCTGCTGATACACTGCCAAGATGCTTATTCAAGTTACTAAACTTGTTTCTGAAACATTTATGATAAACAGTATCAACTGTTGTGAATCCTCATTGAATTAAAAAGGAGTTTCTGTGCTTAAAAATAAATACCTTCTTGTAAGAAGGAATAATTTTAAAGATCATAAAGTTTAACCTGGGTTCTTTAGTTTTATTTGTTTGAATGCACCAAGCATTTTCAATGTTCTGGTAAACTATGAGCTATAATTTTATGGGTTTGCATGGCAGGTGTTTGGTAGCGGGGGGCGGCAGTGGAGTTTCTGAGAAAAGCTGCCAGAAGCTTCTCCAGTGTTCAGTGGAGACAATGTCAGCCGGCTCCGAGATGGTCCTGCTGCTGGACAAAGCTGAGCCCGTCAGCAGCATCGTTAGCACCTCTGTGATAACTGAGAGTGAAGAAAGGGAAAAAAACCCTCTACAATTAGAACTGTAGACAGGCGTGAGAGTATGTGCGAGCGACACCGTGGCAGACAGCAAGGTCAGTGCAGAAGCAGGGGGAGCAGGTGCTCCAGGGGCCGGAGCCGAGATTCCCCTGCAGCCCATGGTGAAGATCATGGGCAGGCAGCTGTGCCCCTCAGCCCACGGAGGACCCGGCACCAGAGCAGGTGGGTGCCTGAAAGATGCTGTGACCCCGTGGGGAGCCCCTGGCAGAACCTGCAGACCCGCGGAGAGAGCAGCCCACACTGGAGCAGGCTCCTGGCAGGACTTGGACCCCATGGGGGACCCACACTGGAGCAGTCAGTTCCTGAAAAACTGCATCCTGTGGGAAGGACTCACAACGGAGAAGTTTGTGGAGGACTGTCTCCCGTGGGAGGGACCCCACACTGAAGGAGAGGAAGAGTGTGAGTGAGCAGTTCTACCTCTGAGGAGAAAGGAGCAGCCGAGAAAACATGTGGTGACCTGACAGCAAGCCCCATTCCCTGTCCCCGGGTGTGGCTGAGCAGGGAGGAGTTGGAGAATTTGGGGATATAGTTTAGCCTGGGAAGAAAGTAGGAGCGGGAGCAAAGGTGGTTTTTAATATTTGGTTTTATTTCTCATTATCCTACTTTAATTGGCTTGGTAATAAATTAAATTAATTTCCCCAAGTCAAGTCAGTTTTGTCCATGACAGTGAGGGCTGAGTGATCTCTCCCCACCCTTATCTCAGTTCATGAGCCATTCATTATATTATCTGTCCCCTGTCGAGCTGAGGAGGGGAGTGATAGAGTGGCTTTTGTAGGCACCAGGCATGAAGCCAGGGTCAACCCACCATATAATATTATCATATTATTTTAACTATTTTTTAAGCAATTTTTAAGTAAACCCCTTTTTTCTGATAGGCGAATCATTAATCTTCTGTTATTTACACATACTACATTTTCACCAAATCTTAAAGATGTAACTTTAATTTTTACACACTCCCTTTTGTTAAACTAGCACCAGAATGAGCATACTAGAAGGCTCTAATGCAGAAATTCTTTATCTTCATCAAGGTAAGATTAAAAAATATTTCCTTGATTAGGAACATCCATCAGTGATTTATGTAAGAATAAGATAAAAAGTGAACAAAAGGCTAAAATATACGCCTTGTGAAGCAGAAACCTTATTTTAAGAACTGGGTATGTAACTAACTCATTGTTCCAATGAGCACCTCATGAAGTTACTACACTTCCACCAAATTTCATTGAAATCATGACTCCATTTCCAAGGTGATCACCAGCTATGAGATTACAACTGTGCTCTGTAAATTCCTCTCTGATACAATAAGGGGTACCCCAAAGTTGGTAAGCTTCTACACAAAGGAACCAGAGAACATTGCTTCAAAATCCACACTGTTCAGAGGTAACTGGATTCCTGTCTGCTCACTTCACATAAAGCCCTGAAGTCAGGTTTTTTTCATGGATTTTCTGAATAGGTGGGATTTCAGTAAGTTTCATGTGTTTCATCTGTATTCTAGCCTGGACTTATAAAAATCCAAATACAAGGCAGTTTGAGTCAACGTTTTTGCTCTAGTATCAAGCCATATTTGGCTGATTGTGTCTGGAATATCCTGAGTTCTTTGTCCTGCCCGTGTATTTAACCTGCTGGTCTAGGGAAGTTGATGTGCGAGTGCTTCCAGGGACACTTTTTGTTTAGTCTCAGAATAAATTGTATCAGCACTGTATCTTTTTCTCTATCTTTAGAAAGATCCAGACAGGGTCTTCTTTCACACTACTGGAACTATATGCTACTATTGTGGTTTGGGAATGGATAGCTCTGAAGTCTATAATATCCCTAATGTGTCTTCAGATCATTGGTTGAATGCTTGAAAACTATGAACTGAAACAGCTTGTGGCAGTGAAGCTTAACTGAAAGCAGGCCTGCCCCTGTTGAGAAGGCTGTTTGTTTAAGACTAGTTTTGGTGTTATCTTTTGACAAAGGTTAAGCAGCTCCCTGCTAAGAGTGTTGGCTATTACAGACCACAGTGTTTAGGAATTTTATTCTTCCCTTGCTAATACAACTGCAGAAGAGAACCACCTAGCTGCCTAACTTGGACATAAGCATTCTGCTAGAGACACGAGAGTACTATTCCTAGATAATCAGTGAACAGGAATTTAACCCAAAGAGATTTAAACAGACATTTTTCAGCACACTTAGGAATGGTAGACAATTTTCTAGTGATTCATATGACTGATACTTTCATTAATTTATGGATATTTCTATTTTTAAAATACAGTAGATAATATATTAACTATACATTCGGAAAGAATGCTGCTCACTTTATAAAGCACTTTAATATTAGAAAAGCATTAAAAATAGCTATCAATAATGATGAATTTTTATGCATCCCTAATGAGTTAATTAAAATGACAGTAATGTTTCAATTTTAATAAGAATTCTGCTGCCGTCCATGAGATGAAAGTATTTGGGCAGATTTTTAGCACCTTACCTTGGTGCCCAGTGGACATAACAAATGAAATTAAGCACGCATAATTAATACCAACAGAAAAAAAATAATTGTTAAAAGCAATAATTGCCATCTGTTCTTGTCAGTATTATTAATGTGCATAGAATAGCCTTTATTGCAAAATAGCTTACAACTGTAATGTTGACAAAACTAGTTTCTTTCAAAGAAGCTGGACTTGCAGTAAAGAAAGTAAGGTGAGCAAACAAATTGAAAATGTTAACACAGCCTGAGAGTATTGGTGTATCAGGCAATTTATAATTAGTTGCAGCTTGCAAGGAATGCAGACCACATGGGAATAAAACCACAATACTTGTGGATAAGGTGCTGAACCATTCATGTGTTATACTTTGATATCTTGTAACTGTTAGAGTTAATCTGGCAATGTAAGTTTGATTTCTTATTTTCTGAGGAAAAATTATGCCTTGTTTCAGTTTCCATGGCTACTAGTGTTCAGTTGATGTATTTGCTATGCAAAAATAAGTTTTTTTTCAGTTTTGTAAATTTAGTATACTATATATTGTAAGATTTTTGAATAATTTTCTTGGCCTAGAAGGAACAATTTAAGTCAGTTTAGTAAAATGATACTTTACAATTAGTTATCATCAGATTCTCTTCTAACATAGTTTCCTATGGCTTATTTGTGTTCTCAAGTTATTGCCAGATCCCTATAGTCTCCTGAATCTCTTCAAATCTGGTAGCTAAATCCTGCAACTTGGCAGAGGAGTAGAGGTCTAAAATAATAGCTTTTTATACGGTTCAGGTTTAGGTAAAAGAAGTGTGATTTAGGTAAAAAAAAAAAATTTAGGTAGAAATAACATGATTTTATTCTTCATTCTCCGTAATACAGAGGGAGGACGTTGTGTGAGCTGAGGCAGAACTGACAGCAGAGCGAGCCAGCTGCAGATGGCCTATGCTTGTAGCTCACAGAACGTCTTTTGTCTAGCCTTAAAGAACCAAATGTTGCTAGTTCCATGGATTAGTGAAGAACGTGTGCTGGATTTTTTTTGTTTGCACAGGATTCAAATTATGGTTACTCTTCGTTTGTGGAGGAATCAAATATACATTGCTATTCAGGGTGGTATTTAAGCAAAGGTATAGCTTTAGCTAAATGTTTATACGCAGATTTTCCCATGCTGAAAAATGTTTGAATTACTTTCTGAACTGAGGCAATAGAAATTTGTCTCTTGAGGCAGTGAGCTCTGCAATTCAACAAATTCATAGAGAAGTTCAGAGAGGTATCAGTTTAGATGGTGAAACTGAGAGCCTTGATGCTATCTCTGAGCAAATAACAAATAACAAAATCAGACTTTTTGCTAGATTTGAGCAATAATAATTTCTGTTTCAATAATTTCTGTTTCAAATGTAAGGGAGTTTGGTTTGATTTGTGTTTTTGATGTGTGTATCACTTCACTTACTTCTGCATGCCCATTTTGTTATTCTGGTCATATATTACTGTCATAAATTAATTTTTTTTTTCAGTTTAATTTAATTTTAATGCAAATAGTTCAAAATAAATGCTTTTAAACAACGGGTCAAGAAGTCACTAAGTGTGTCTTGAAATCAACTCTCTAAAACTCTCTTACATGTTTTGGTTTTCTCATAGTACCTTTAAGATTTAATTTTTCAAATTGTTCATCATTGGGAGATCACCGTCCATTTCAATACATGGAAAATATATGACAGGGTTTTTTTCCTATGATTTTCACAGGGCTATTCAATTGCTGTTTCTAAGGCATAGTTTGAGAAACGTTAAGAAAATTATGATATGTTAAGTTTAATTAATCCAAAAAGATTTTCAGATTAAAAAATTTCACTTCAAAATACAGAGGGTGATGACCAGAGAAACTTAAAACTTCAAGAAATGCTTTGTCTTCATATGGTAATTTCAGCCACAGATATAAAATGGCAAATTTCATGCGAGAAATGGTGAAATTTCTCAGTTCAGCATTCAGAATCACTGGACATAAATATTTTGCTGATGCTGACAAAGAATTTATATATTCCTTTTATATTTTTTAGCTTGCAAGGTAAGAGTAATGACTCTCAGCAGTTTATAATTCTTAAAGCTCTTACCAAGAACTTGCCTGTGATAAAAAAAATCTTAGAAAACTTAAGCTTATTCAACGGTTTTGTGGTTTGGATTTCCCCTTGCACTGGGACTGTTGATTTTTATTATTTGCAACAACAAATGCATTACTTTAATAGATCATAAAATAAATGCTGACAGAATATTTCTGATTAAATTACATGAGGAGATGTCAGTAGACTCACTGGTCTAACTGATCCTAATTATAGTTGTATGTGTACAGGTTGTCCCGTCTACCACAGGATAATGACTAACCCCACAGTTATGTGCAGTAATTCTGTAATAGGATACTATACTAGTTTCTTAAAACATATGACACTAAGTAGCTAGTCTTTAGAAGTTCATAAATCCATGTATTAAAACCAGTACAACTATGAAATTATCTGAGTTTGAGGCACAGCCAGCACAACTAAGAAGTTATGTGAGATAAAGGCGTATACTGTCTTCCTAAAAGCCAGAATGCATGTAAAGGGAAATGCCCAGACTTATGACTTGGAATTCCATTATAAAGTTTTTTTCCTAAGAGCTATGTTTACATAGGTAGTGCATTTGACATTTAACCTCAGTTCTTTAAAGCAAGTCTCTTCTTTTGTCTTGAACACCAGGAATATCACTGGATGATCTTACAAGAGAGTCTTGGTTTGGATGGTTTTCAAGGTCATCTGTTTTTAATTTAAAGAATTATATCTGTAGATAAGTTCCTATAACTGGACCAAATTCTAAATGAAGAGAGAATTCCTCGATGTTTAGCATCCTAAAGAATTATAAATGCTAGACTGGATTCATAAAAACTATGATGCCATTCTTTATCAGACCGTACTGTTTGTTTCTTATACTTAGCATAAGTACAAAAAGAAAAAATAGACTTGCTTTTATAATCTAAGCATTCCCTCATTTTCTCCAGGAAGCTGTCTTGTTGCTGGATGCCATTGATAAAAATGAAGGAAAAATTATCAAACTTTTTCTATTTACTAGAACATAAAAAATAATTGAGAACTTCTGTTTGGACTCTTCTGCTCCTGCTATGCTGAACTGATCAAAGGGGAAAACGTCCAGGAGGAGTCATCTCTGAAGAGCACAGCAATTTTGTTTGTTGTCAACTTAGACAGATGTTCATTTTACATTAATTTTCAGTGTTATTCAAGCAGCTTTCAAATTAATGTAATCAATGACATTAATGACCTTTAAAAAGCAAAGGAAGTATTAGCAATGGAATATTAAATATAGAAACCTCCTGTATTTGATATCAAGTTGTCTGTCAAACTACAGGTATTTCTAAAATGGTTGGCACTGAGAGAGATATTAAATTTTTTAACCAGACAATGAAAAATCGTATGTGTGGCAATAAAAACTTCCTTCTCTGACTTTCTCTTCATTTCTTCATACCTACAAATTCATTTCCCCTGTTAGCTGTATGCACTGATACAAACATCTTTTGATCATAATTTCTTATGTGTAGTGTGCAAAAATGCTGTGCAAGTGCTGGACTTAAAATTGTCACTTCAGCTACCATTCAAATGGACACAGGAATGCAATTTCATCAACACTATAAGTCCTTATGCTTCCATTGTCTTTATGCAGCTGTCTTGAGGACCATATGTACATGTAATTATATAGCTGTATTACACATGATTTTTCTTCCTGTTTTCTTCTGCAGTCACTTAATTCTTTTTTCTGACAGGTCTCTGTACAAACTGAGACCAAATACTATGACTTTTAGAGAGAGACATGGATGGAGGCAAGATATGATACTGAATCAACATTGGAATATCAGTTACAGAAAAAAAAATGTAATGACTCATTACTTAGATTTTTGGAACTTGTGTTTTCTTCATTGTCTTATATTTTTATCATATGAATAGTGATTTAAAAGACTTCAGAAGAATATAAATAACATAATTACAACACTGTTTCTGTACTATAGTGCGTGGGTCAAGTTACAGTGATGGTGAGCATCTTTGTATTTGGCTTCCTGTGAGATAACTCTTATTCATTCATCATCTCTAACTTGTATTTTCTAATTGTTTAAGTGTTTCATGCATTTTTACTAGTCTGTATCTGGGTTGTAATATTTATGCTAACAGTAATGTATAGATAGATGTTTTCCTGTAAGTCTGATCCTCAACATTTCTATACTATTTTACTGTGTGTAAGCTAAAAGAGAGAGTAAAATAATAATAAACATCCCCCAAAACAAAACCCAACAAATAAAAAATCAAAACCAAGCACAAAAAAGCCCATAATAATGTCCACAAATGTTAGTTTTCATTGTATTGAGTAATGTTTTATTTTTCCTTGTTTCCACTGGAACTAGAAGATATTTGAGTTGAAAAATCAGGAGATGGGGAAGATGGCAAGAACAACTTCAGTGGAAATATTTTCCATTTTCTGGTAACTTTTTGGTAGTGGTAGTGTAAGGGGGTGTGGGGCTTTTAGTGTTTTCTTTGTTTTGAGATTTCAGATAGAAAGGCATTTAATATTAGTTATTGTACCATATTGTACCACTGTGTGTGTTATGATCATAAGGTTTTTTTCTGAACTGATAGTTGTTCCCCCCACCCCTCCCAGCCTGCAGTATGTGGGAATTGCTTGTCATTCTCTTAGTTTTTAAATAATCTAGACAGGTACAAGAAAGTCCTCTAAAGCTTCTGTAGTATTAAAAGTAGGCTTCTTGTGCTTCTCTATGGAAAAACAGGCAATGCTTTGTATGTTATGTTTATCGTTCTTAAATTTTGTTTTCCTTTTAATATGTAAACCATTTTCCAAGCGGAATTATCATTTAATTCTTTTGCTTTCCACTTACTACTTCATTTCAGTTTTAAGTCATCAGTGCATTTGGCAATTCTACAGCTAGTTTCTCTATTTTAGTAATTTATGCAGATTAGAAGCAATGAAGATCTGAAAACTGACTCCCCTGTGGCCCTTTTCAGCACTTTACTTTCTAATCACTTTACTTTAATCAGTTCTTTATCTGTTCCCATGTTTAACCTGAATCTTTCCTGCTTTCAGTTTAAGATGAAAACTATCATTTGAGACACTACCAAAGACTTTATGTAGATCCAAATTATGGTGCTTGTACTCCTATTATCAATTGTATTTCTAATCTTCTCAAAAATAAAAGATGACTGGTTGTCAAGATTTAAATTTCTTTGAAAGTATTATGAAGGTAAACTGTATTTCTTTTAAATTATTGACAATTATTTAACTCTCATCATCTTTAAATGAGTTGTATGCTATTGTGTAAACTGAAACTTTTTAAGGTCAGTTCTCTCACTTGTTCCCTTTTAATGCCACCATGTGTCACGCAGTGTGTGTGTGCACTCACACACAAATATTGGCTGTAATGAGGCAGGCAAAGCAAGGAGTAGGAATTATTTTGCAGTTTCAGCATATGCAAAGCAAATTACTGTAGAACTCTTGAGGCTTGCAAGAGAGTTATGTACCTTTGGTCCTGACAGATCAGATGAGAACGACTATTTAGACAGTCAGAGAAATGAACTTCAAAGCTTTTCTCCTCTGTCCATTTTCAGTCTTCGTGTTAGAGAGGTAGTAAGATCACTCCAGATGTTAAACACCTTACTGGACTTTGAATGTGAGTGATCTGCTGAGCCTAAGAATGATGTCTGTGATTGTAGGTCGTAATAACCCATCACTATTCATTAGATTTTTAATTCTCAAAACATACTCTAGACCTAATCATGTTTAGAATAATATCTTATGTAATACATGAATTTTTCATCTATAACTGAGAACACTTAAGACAGAAAAATTGGAAAGCTTAAGGAAAACCAGAAAAACTTAAAGTAAGAGCTAAAATCACATATATGTATTTAAACTTTTCAGTCTAGTGGTTAGTGTCTGATCTATTACAAAAGGATTTTTCTGTTGGCAGCTGCTGAAGCAGGTTGACACTGATTAGTTCTGAGTCACTTAAGTCAGATTTTCCTACTTAATTCTACCATAAATGTAAAAGAACTAGTTGAACTTGATGATCTCGAAGGTCTTTTCCAACCTAGTTCATTCTGTGATTCTGTGATTCTGTGATTCTGTGATCAAAATTATAAAGATTTATTTGAGAATCTAAGGATTAAATTGAAGATAATGGTTGTATTTTTCTTATTTTGATTACAAGTAAAAGTAAATGGAAGAATGGGCATGTGTTTGGCGTTCAGGATAAGCATGTAGTTCAGGATATGTTGCCACTTGCATAAATTATTCTGATAGATTCAGAGTTAAAGAGAATTTAAAATGCAATAAAATGAATACAAATTGATTCAGTATCTGAAGGGAGCGTACAAGAAAGAGAGGGAGTTTTACAAGTACATGTACTGACAGGACAAGAGGGAATGGATTCAAACTGAAAAAGAGTAGGTTTAGATTAGATACCAAGAAGAAATCCTTTACTGTGAGGGTGCTTAAGGAACTAGAACAGGTTGCCCAGAGAAGTTGTGGATGCCCCCTCCCTGGAAGTTTTCAAGGCCAGGTTTAATGGAGCTCTGAGAAACCTGGTCTGTTGAAAGGTTTCCCTGCCTGTGGCAGGGGGGTCGGAACTGAATGGTCTTTGAGGTCCCTTCCAACCCAACCCATTCTATGATTCAATGAATCACTGCTAAACTATCAGAATTGCAGTGTATACATTGAAACAGCACATGTAATCAAATGCATATTGAAGCAAAGACACCGACAGTGTTCAAATTCTACTGTCTCACAGTCACCTACCCAAACAGACTACCCTGGGATGCACTCTGAAGATTAACAGTTAAAAAACCCCACCAAGTAGTTCAAGTAGTAGCTGTAGTTCAAAAACTGCCATTAAACAAAACAGATTATCTTTCACTTGTAGGGATGCCTGAGTTCCTCAATGTTTAGTGAGGCATGATAGAAAATCTGCATTCTAAAATACGGTAGAAGACTTTGCATTTCACAGTACGTAAAATGAATGTATTTGACAAGAGTATTACAGATTAACATATTCTGAAATAACTCAACAAAAACTCATCAAAATGTTTGAAGACAGAAGAACTTGGTAATGTTTTAGAAAGGTCTTTTTGCTCACTCTGCTCTGTGTACAGGGAGTGGCTACCATGGTAACATACTTAATTTAGCAATCTTCAGATCTACACTGGCCTCAGTTTTATGAACATCTTTTTCAAAGAGCAATGCTAGAATAGATGTTTGCCACTCATAATTATAGCTATTGATCACTTTAGATAATACAAGGATGTGTCAGCTCTGTATTTACCTAGTATCATATGCTTGTGTGATGAAAAGGCCCATACAACCAAAAACATATTCAAGTTTGGAACAGTCATATCCTTACAGTGCGAATGGCGAAAGATTAGTCAATATTTACAATAAAAATATCCTTTCTGTTTGCTATAAAATAAACTCCAGTACCCCCAAATAGAAGAACTTCAATGTCAGTATCAAACAGTCAAGAAAAAAATCAGCAGGGGAAAACAAATGGAATTTATTGTTCTTCTAGTATGCAACTGAACAAAAAGAGGAGGTAACTTTTATTAAAAATACTTTCTTCCTTTCAAATAAGAAAATGGCCCAAAAAAGCGTGAATTTCCCATGCTATTTTTCATCATATGTTTATATGATTTTATCTTTCTTATCCTTTAGACTACAATATATTATTTTAGCACATAACGCTTTGGACAGAATATCTTTGCTTATAGCTGAGAGTGTATGTAGCTATCCATTTTGCAATCCCCAAAATGAGCAATTTATCCCTTGTACAGTCTCCAAAATAAGGAATTATCTGCTCAGAAACCACTTCAGATTATCATTGCTAACCCAAGGAGAATTTGTAAGGCTAAAACATGACTGATTTTAGTCCATAAGCAAGTACATGTTTTTCCAATAGTAAATTTTTAAAACTTCATGAAATATGCATAATCTGTAAATTTCTACATTTTTGGTTTTGTGAACACTTGTTTTTTTGTTTTTTGAAGGTTTGTAGGCAACAAAATACTTGATTTAGAAATACATGGATATCCCTTTCAAAATGGTGCTTATACCCCAAACTATAATTCTAACACTTGACTTCATCATTGGTGCATATCTGAAGTTTCAACTCAGTATTTTCTGGTTATTTTTTAATATCCAGTAGCAGATAATTATGTTACTGCAGTAAAAGATTATAGACATTCCTAAGGTCATGAATCCTTCAAAGACAAGGGACAAAAGCTATGTTAGGTCATGAACAGGTTTTAGTGCTGAATGTCCTTCTGCCAAAATACAGTTCTCAAACTTTTTGAACAGAGGTGGGAATGCAACGTATCTTTTCATGACATTCAAATTAGTAATAAGTGTTTTAAATGAAACTAAACTCCTTTTCCTTATCTAATATTTCTCAGTGTTTCAGATTGTAAAGGCTGACATACTGCCACAGAGTAGTTTCTACCCCATTTTTACCCACAGCGGTAAATCTGCCCCATGTTTTACTACACAATAATTTCTTTACTAAAGATTAGTGACTTAATTTTTGAAGTAAGTTTTGAACAAAAGATATTTAGCTGCAAATTGTTTTATGGGATTAATATCCAGTCTCTTACAAGTGTAGTAGATAGTGTAGGAAAGAATGCAAAACTTTGTTCATTCCTTATGTTTACAAATAATTATTTTTTTTCTCCCCCCTCCTTGTACTTTTCCCACTCAACTACTTTTTTTTTTTTTTCTGCAATGAAACTCTGGGAACACTGTCACTAAAAACTTTGTTAATGGCAGAAATAAAACCAGAATGTTTCTTACCAAAAGGCTCTTTCTGAAAATTTTGCTCTTGAAATAGAGTGAAACGCTGCTATCATATGCGTATGCAATCTTGGGGGCATTATTTCATGTTTTCACATTGAAGGCAAAAGGAAAGTTTCAGTTATCATTTCAGTACTTTTAAAGTACTGAAAAGAAATGAAAAACAATAGATGCACTGAAATGAGACAGTAAATTTCATGTGCTCTTATCAGAAAGCTGCATTTATGAGAGTTCCACTCTGTTGGGATATGCCTCCAAATGCTACAACCTAACAGGAAATAAAGTGAGATTTCTACAAAATATGTATTCTGTGATCACTGCAGTCATGAAAAGAATGAGAAATAAGTTGATTTTAGCTCTGGAAATAGATCTGTTTCTTTGTGTGTTTCCTGAGTTCGTAAGTTAAGAATAAGTTATTCGTTGCAGAAAATGTAATGAACTTTTTAAAATTGATAACTAAATAGGAAATATGAGCTATTAATAAATATTTTTCTTAAGTCTTTGCATGTACCATAAACCAGTACCATATGCTAAATTGCATACAATATTTATTTATTTAATGTCGTAACACCTCTGAGTCAGAATGCTGTTGTGCAAGACAATGTTCAATTAGAGAAATAAAAAATGGCCTTGATCCATCAGAACTTAAACCAGAAGTTCTAAAGAAGAGACAGCAGATGAAGAGGAAAGGAGCAAGATACAAGAAAATGCTGGACTGCAAAATTCTCTGTAGGCATAGTCACTTGGATTTCAGATATTGTTGAAAATTCTGTAGCTAGCACTTAAAACAAGTACTGAAATATGCTTAGGCTATATAAAGGTGTTTTGCCCATAAATGCAAAAATAAGTGGGAGGTCAGCACTTAGGAGCTACCCAAATCACATTGAGATAATTTCTTTTAACCTTTTTGAAATTCTCAGAGCATATCACATTTCATGAACCCTGCAGCTTCCTTGATGAGAATCAGAGAAATACACAGAGGGGAACATAATTAAGATTAATCCATATATATTTAACTAACTAATGAATGTGGTTTGCTTACGGTGTGTATTCTGAGATATCACTAATAATACCTTATCTTCTTTGAACAGGTAAATATCCCATTTCAACAGATTGCCAAAAGAAACTGCAAAAGAATTCCAAGGTAAGGACCTCCTTAAAAGTGCTTCAAATGATAATTCCTTCTGGTTTATCAGAAAAGAAAATGGAGAATGTTAATTGTTTTTTACTATCTGGCTGATAACAAAGAATTGCAGATGGCATTAATCAACATAGACTTCCTGTTCTTGAAGCTGTTTACATATAAAAGACAAATTTTCACTTTACTCTTATTTAAAAGGATAAGCTTAATTAATTTGGTAACTGCAGAAAAAAAAAAAAAGGATTCATGTGTGAAAATAAAATATTAAAAGCTTGTAATATTTTTACCATATTTTTCTTTGTGCAAGATTAAAAGAATACTGTTAAGCTACTAGAAAATTAAACTTGGTAAGGATTCTTTTTTTTCAATATGAAAGCTTTCTAACTTCACTTTTTAAATTTTTTTTACTTGATACAACTTTCTTTCATTCCTCTTAGAAATATAAATTTGACTTTAGTTTCAAAGATTTAATTAATTTTGAGAGCTCTTTAGATTGAGAATACATTTGGTTTGCTTTCAGTTTTGGGGAATATCTCAGTGTCATATTGTGTCCAGACTTCTATTTGTGGTACTTCATTGTTCTTCAACTATGTCTCCTGTAGCAAATAGTTGATTTTTAAACTCTTCTGTCCACCCTTACAGAAAATATTCTTGTCTCTCAAGGACATAGGTAACAGAAGACAAGTTTTCACTAAAATTGTTATTTTTAAGTCATCAGGTTAGAGAGGATGACAAGGGCATTGTGGTCTGCCCTAAACTCAGATTTGTTAACCAGAGAGAAAGAAAGAGCAGTAATTTATTGTTCCAGTTATCGTCTCTGTGCCTGCTTTATTTTAAAACACTTGGTATTTTAAGAGCCTGTCACATGTCATTTATGCTTATGTTTTAAGGCATACACTGACAGCATAGGAGATCCGATGTCAATTAATATTTAGCCATACTTTTCTACCCTGCCTTAGAAAAAAGGTCGCATAATGACTGTGTCTTCCCAAAACATAGCTTATTAAGAACAGATGTTAATGGAGAAGTTCTGAGAAAGTTCTACAAGGTTTTGGGGATTGTGCCAGATATCATCTGAGTACTGGACTTTTATGGGACAAAAACATGTGGGTGGAGTATCTAAGCTGACACAAAAAGTCAAAGGCTCATTTCAGAACATGCTGTATTCCCAGACTGACAAAGGACTTCAAGCCTGGTCTTATGTCCCAGAATTCCTGAAATATGCAGCCTTTCACTATTTTGTCTTTGGTCCTCTTATTCTTTTTTTTGTCATTGTTATTTTTAAACTTTCTTTCAAAAAAATCATTTAGAAATTATTTTTTTCTTTTTGATTGAAATCCTGGGGCATTCTGAGCTATGGGGAGCCACTTTCATGATGCCTCAGTGTGCTATCTAACCCTCTCTTTTTATTCTTCCAGTACACCTGCAATGCTTAGATTCATCAAAAACCTCCAAATTCAGTATTCTATTATACTTTGGAAATTGTGAAGGAAAACATATTATAAAATGGCTGATGTTTTTTATGTGTGCTGATGTGTTGCCAAGTTTGTTCCATTTTTCACTCTTGCTTTTCAGATCTTGTCTTTATATAACAATATAATTGATGAGGTAATTTGTTACTTTCCCAAGTACCTCAGGTAGACTTTGACCATGCCAAGATTTAAATAGTATTGGCTAAGTGAAAATATTTCAGTAAAAGTAGGAAAGAAAGAACCTTAGAGGTGAAAAATATGGAAGGGTTAAAAAAAGCGTACTTAAAAAAAAGCACAGAGGGGGAAGAGAGGGTGCCATACTCCAAGGTCCTATTTGAGTGCCACTGAGGGTGCCTAGGAGAATCATCATTGAAGGACATAAAGTATCAGGATGAGAAAATACATGTCACATTTCTGACAGGTACATCTAACTATGAAAAAAAAAAAGCCCTATTCAGCATAGGAGGTTAAGGGAAGAATAGAACTAATGACATTACAATCCTCTTGAGAAGTCTTGTTTTGTTTATTAAATAAGCCATTCTCATAAGATAAGTAAGAAGAACTGCTTAGTCTGGCAATGTTAATTGATGCTGTCCTGGGAGTTTATTGTTATGTATTACTCTTTTTGTCCTTTCATGTAAAGATGTCAGCGCATTGTACCTGACAGTATGTACTGTGTATTATAAATTATTCTAATTGGGATAGAAAAATGGCCATCAATTCTTGCCACTCTGTATATCTAAGGCATGACTTTAATTTGTATATAATATTATTTCCCAAGTATGAAGTTTATTTTAGAATGTACTTTAAATGAGTACTGTTTCTATGAATTCTCCACATGCAAAGTAGTTTATTCCATCCGCTTAAGTTTTGACACATGTAGATATATTTCCCTACAGAAATACAATGAACACGTGTATACGACATGTACATGGTAGGAAATGAGGACAAGAGGTAAAAGGAATAGAGCCTTTCAAGCCTGACATGAGATGCTTAGAAGAGAATTAAACAGAATCTTTCACTCTTTCTTGAGCACAGCTTGTATTGACAGCAGTGCTACAATCCAAAGATGGGGACAGGAAAGGGCAAGTATTAGTTTTATTCTATCTTTCATATCATGTCATGAGTGCGTGGAATGCAAGGATGGGCAGACTATCTTGTACAGGTGGTTATAGCAATGTGGGTTTTCCCCTTCTGTATTTCTGGGGCATGTAAAGTTCTAGAGATAATTTAAAGAAAACTGAATACATTTCATTGCAGTGAATTACTTCAGGGATGCTATTTGAATCCTGAGGGCAAGTATTTTCAAAGAAGATAGCTTTCTATCCTTCTGAATTCCATTATTATATTGATGGAGCTTGTAGCCATTTCAATACATAAAACAGTTTGGGAGAGAATTTTTACCTCTTAAAAAATACTGGTGGAGATTTTTTTTCTGAATTTCAGTAAAAAATTGAAAAATTAAGTACTGTTTTTAATCCTATTTCTGTGACACAACTGAGCAATCATGTGTGTTCAGGTTTGGGCCAATCCTGTCTATATTGAACACTTTAAATATTGCTCTTCCTGGTAAAATGTGATGAAAGTACCTTGAGGGTATGTGTGCTAAATATTTATTTATTGCATGGTTTATTGCCTCAGTTTTTTTCTCCTTAGAGACATGTATATTAAGTACTAGAGCATTATTTAGCCTATGCATTAGGAAGAATTATGAATTCAAGCGTGCATCATCCGTTTTGTTTAAACCTTCATTTGCCAAGAAGGTGTGTTTCTAATAGGAGAAAAATACAGTTCCCAGCACTACCATTTTCAGCTATATGACTACTTCTCTTTCTTTAAGACAGAAATAGCTGTTGGATGAAAAAGAGTGAGAGCCAAGAGAATGTCTTGAAAGACTTATGCAGTGGTTTTCAAAGGACTGAAGTGACTTGGAAGACTAGTTTCAAGAAAAATCAATGCAATTCAGGAGATGACATCATCCAGCACAAAAAATTACTTCAGGGAGGATCCATAAACACACTTAGACATTTCAAGATCTAATATTCAGAACCATCTGCAGACGCCTACATTCCCTATATAGTGTACAAAAAGAGTTATGCCCCGCTGAATGAGATCCACAGTCAAGAATGTATGGAGCAGACGTATACATATAGTTAATCCTCTCATGATTTAGGATTAATGGTACTTCAAGTGACTAAACCTTGTTTTTGTTTCTTTGTTTAGGATATGGAGCTGAGGTTACCTTTTCAAAAATGTAATAGGGGATCTGTCACTGAGCGGCACAATTAATATGCATTCTACTTACTGTACTCCAGAATCCTGTGACTGACTATAATAGGACCCTGACAAGTTCTCTATGCAAACGGAAATTCTTACCTTCCATCTAGTGAGAGTCATACTCATTAGTAGAGAGTTATACCAGGCAACACTAATTTCTTCCTGTCCGGTTGAATAGAAGTTCCAGACAGAGTAAACTGAAGAGAAAGAACTGGTTTGGTCTCAGTGGTTAAATTCTGAGAATAGAATTAGAGTTCAGGTCTATTGCCATGCATATGGATTCAATATGTAATTTACATGAAATATATACTAAATTACAAAAATATTCACTGATTACATAGTGAACTTCCCTTGGCCTGTTCTTGGACACTCAATCCTATTTAAAAAAAACCTAGATTTACAGACAATCAATTACTTTCTATTTGTGGTATCTCTACATGCAGACACTACTTGATTCAGTGTCATCAATCTAAAATATGTACAGTTAAATTGTTTTATCCTGACTCATTCAAAGAGAAGAAATATTCAGGGTTTTTTTGCTTTTGTTTTCTGAACTTTGCACAGTCTAACATCATGCTAACATTGAGAGCTGCATAAAAATTCATAAATGTTTTCTCACTCCTTATCTATTAATTAGGCTTCTTAGTAGGAAAATTACTTCTTCTTTTGGAGTTTTATAAAATAGGAATAAATCCCAAAGCTTCTGCTACTTTTTCTATTTGAGGGATTTTTTTTTTTTTTTTAAATATGAACTGCTGCTTCTGACGACTTTGTCTCATTAGCTGGATTTGCAAAAATCCTCTCCTCAGGAACAGGAATTGACTATAGAAATTCTCCTGCTAGCCTCACTTGCCCAACAGTAAGAAAAGACAGAAATCTACTCTGCCTTTTCATGTTGGCATTTGGCATGCCAGCTGAGAGATTAAAATTTAAATTTCTGCAATGCATTGGGAGAAAAAAAGTAGCAGTCTCTGTCAGTAAGCAATGGTACATTACTGATCTTTTCTACTTGGGGTTTTGCTTATTTAATCTCTCTGTATAATTATTACCGCCATCCCTCCTGTCTTTGGGATTCAGAATGTGTGCATTTTCATATAGTCGTGTCTGAATCTTGTCATGCACCGAAGTTCCAGCAAGTGTTATGGAGAAAACTGGTTTGGGGGCTGCTGCATATTCCAGGAAAAAAAGTGCTTAAATCTTCTGGCCATTTTGTCTTTTCTACACCAAAAATGGTTGTCAGGCTCTGGAACAGGCTGCCCAGGGAAGTGGTTGAGTCACCATCCCCAGAGGTATTCGAAAGACGTGTAGACATGACACTTGGGGACATGGTCTAGAGGTGGGATTAGCAATGTTAGTTTTGTGGTTGAACCTGATGACTCGGTCTTTTCCAACCTAAATGATTCCTACTGAATGCAACTGAAGCGGGAAACTCAGCAGGAGACAGAAAACCTCTAGCTTCTCCCAGAGGAATTGTACCCTACTTTCTCTCCTTTCTAACCCCTTCCCACATCTTTATTCCTCCTTTCTAACCCCTTCCCACATCTTCATTCCTCAGTCTTCATCTTGTACTCCTCCAGGTACAAGATTTCAAATTTTTTTTTTTCCTTACAGAATATCACCTTTGGCTGTTTTTTATCTTATACAGTGAGGGTTTCTCTTTGAAATGCTCTGCTATCCTCAGTTACATGTGTGTCTCGGAGCTTTCTGTTATTTCATGGTTCAGCCTTCTGGTAAACCATTTTTAAGATGCCATATACTAATTTATAGAAAAGGCTTGAGAAAATGAGTGTAGTATGTTTCAAATTGATAAAAAATTTGTGGATTGTTGCTGTCAGTAACCTAAGAACACAATAATATATCAGAATTAAATGACAAGCTATGCTTATTTTATGGTACATAATTTAACAGTTGAACTCTGAACTCATTTAAAGGTATTACATAATTCTAACTGGAAAAAAAAGTATTAATATTGGAAAGTTCTGTTATCCAGTCAAAGTGATTTAAGGAGATAGAATAAAATATCCAACTGAAAAAGTTTACTCCTGTGACTCTTCAAATTGAGATAAGAATTGTTTTTGCCAAGGCAGCACTGTATGTAATTAGTCACTATTTAATAACACAGGTAATGAAGCAGCTCTAACTTTGCTGCATTTCAAAACCGCTACATTTTCCAGTTTATTTCTTCAACTTCTTTTTGCAGAAGTGAATTCTTGCTTTCCACCCCAGGTTTAAATTGGTAAACCAGACAAGTTTAATAATGTGTGCCTGAGATATTTTGGTTTATAGGGTTTTGACATTTGATTCTTATGCTGTCTTTTCTTATTCATTCTATCACGTGTTTCAATTGAGCAAAACAAATTAAAGCTGAACACAAGCTTGCTTTTCCTCCCTTGTTGTTAGTATCTGGAGGTCCTATTTTCAGAGTCATGCGTCTGTTTCAGAGATTGTGCATCTCTGCTTCACTGATGGTTGTAAGAACAACTTGGCACACTATGTAAGCTGTCAAGAGTGTCTGTCAGGAAGAAATGGAGCCATAATGCATAACTAAATATGAAATAAAAATCAAAGCAAAGCAAAAATGAAGGGACTTGCTTATTTCAGACATAGGGTGGTATTTAAATTCTCAAAATATTGCCTAAATATGAGGTTTAGTCTATCATTATCCTCTTGCCCGTCCCTCCTTCCCCTGATTCTAATTCTGTAACTGACACACACAATCATTGTAGCTTCTGAGGTAGTCTTTTATACTTCCTGGTATCCCAGGCACATTTCTTTTAGTCAATATTGTGGTTTGAGATTTGATCATCAAAGTGTCTATTAAATTTCACATTTCATTATCATTTACGTCTGCCAAGAACTGATTTCTGTAGTTGCATTGCATGGTGTTTCCTTCTAGTAACTAACAGGAAATGTTGTACATAGCATCAAAATTGTTGTAATCTTGGTATTTTAATGAACATATTTTCACCTTATATTCTTCATACTCTGCTGGCTTTCTATTCTTTTATATAAAATTCTGTTTTCACTGGTATAGTATGATTATACCATATGCACTACATGCAAGGCTTAAAGATCACTTTCTTCCCGCAGTCTGTAAATAGTAAAGGCATACTTCACCCCCTTTTTATGTGATTGGTTTTGTTCAGATTTTGCTTCGTTTATGTTCCTATTATGATCTTCCTCTTTAGCATTAAAAGCATGTGCCTCTCATAGCTGACATATGTTCTCCATTAGGTCAGTTTTTCCCTCTCTTCTGTACACAGACTTTGTTCACAAGCTGATAGTTCTTTTCTTATAAAATTTGTTTCTGACAACCAGTTGGTTGTCTCCCAAGACTAGGCTATGTGGGTTCTCCATCAGACTCCTGCACTTAACCTGCTGCAGTTTGTGTGAGGCCAAAGGAGCACACCAACTATGCAAAGCAGAGAATTTATTATCTGTTCAAGTCTTAAAAGTTTGTTCAAAGCCTTATTATTAGTCCATTTATGTTAGGAATGCTACTATTTTGACTTAGATTCGCTTAAGACTAAAAAAACTCTTTCTAGTATCTACCTCTTTTCCTGGTGCTGTGTTCATCAGTCCAGGGCCACTCTGGCTCCAGAGGCTGGTGGCTTATGTCTTAGAGGAAAAGGTTGGTATAAGTTATCACCATCCCAAGTCCTCCAGCAGGTGAAGGCTGATTTTCACAGTGTGGAGGTTCCTCCCCTCAAGGATCTATAATGTTGATGAATATGGTTTCTTCTTCTCTTCAGTGTCACCTGGGGGGCATTATATTTTTGTTAGACACTCTCACTCTATGTGTGTGCTGTGTTTTACATACTTGGGTTCTTGCTCTTTGTCTGCTTGTTACCCTTGAAACTGTTTTTCGCTAATGCTGGTTTTTTTTTCCCTAATAACCAGAAGTTGACTGTGGTTGAGTTGTCCATAAGCTCCTGATTTCAGTCTGTGCCTTTTCTTCAAGGCTTCTGCTGTCATCCTGTGTGTGTACTCCTCGAGACAATTTTTTAATGAAAGGCTGTAGACAGGTCTACAAAGAGCAAGTTCTTGATACTACTGTTAGCTATGAAGCATTTGTGACACTGGGCATCACACAACATAACTGTGCACAGTGAAGCAAGAGCTAAATCAAGTAGGTCCTACTTATTTGGAAGATTCATGACATCACAAGGCATTTGAATTCTGTGTTAACCAAGGTATAACCTTTCCAGTTAAAAGTACATGGCAGTTTATTTTGCAAGCAGTGCTGGCAGGTGGACAGACGCTTGTTTTTGCACTGTGGTAAATGTACAGCAGTATTTGAATTATGCAGAATTCCTTTTTTTTAAAAAAAAAAGAAGGATGCCTGAGCCAAAATTCCTACATTTAGATTTGCATGCCAGAATAACTGTGCTTGAATTTAGAAGTGTTAAGCAGTTAGCATCTCCTGATGAAATAAGTGAAAGTGACTGAATGTATTCTACTAATAATAGCAGCAATGTTGTGATATGGAAGAGGAACATAGCATAATGGTCTGAGCTGTAATTATTATTCAGACAGCCAATTGCAATTAAAAAACATTAAATAAATCATGTTTTTTAGGATTATACTATATTTTAAAACGGAAGCGGTATTTACTATTCCTAGCTTTACATTGAAAGTCTGGAAGAAAAAAAGAATTGCATTGTGACACAGTGAGAAATACTGGATTTTTGGCTTCAGGAATCAAAAAGGAATCAATTATATTTTTCTCAAATTTTATTAATTTTTATTTCTGATCAGGTTAGTAGTTGGGTTTTCTTTCATGTATTCCTTCCTTTGTCTTCTTTCCTTCCCTCCATTCAGGTCGGTAATATCCTTTAATGGACCACAGTTCAATTACACTGGAATTTCAGCTAATTATGATGAGGGGATGTTTTCTTTGCTCTGCTTATGGGAATTTTAACACTTGACTGTTCAACTGTAGAAAAGAATATCTACAATGGAATGGTGTCTAAAAAATGTTTTCAAAGAAATATGATATGTACATCATGGAAGTGATATAGAAAAAGCCTCTTTGGTTTTTATGAATTTTTAAAAAGTAAACTTGTCTCTAACAATTCATTGTAGAATGTTGATTCTCTGAAATTTATCAAAATACTGTAGGTCATGAGTGTTTATCAGCATCATTTACTACCATCATCTGTAGCACAGATCTGTATCTCCACTGTGTTTTGCCAGAATTTTCTGGCAAATTAGCTGTTGCACAGTCTTTGAGGAAAAAATCAGGGTGTAACTTATTTCTCAATATAAAGCATCATAAAAAAATTATTCATAACCAACTCTGAAGTGTAGCATTTTTCAAATTCTTCAGTTGAGTTGGAATGCATTACAGTAGATGTTGAAAGTCCTGAAGATGAAACAAGGGCCAAGAACTTGATCTGGCTAGTTGAGTCCCATCAATATAAACTTAAAGGATTATGCCCTTTCTTGTGTTCTCTTTCTGCCCTTCCCATAAATTAAACAATGACATCACTTCAGATGTGCATGTATATTAAGAGTCTTAAAAAGGATTTTTATACTAATTCAGGAGAGAGACAATTGTTTCCTGGTCTTTCTCAACACATCTACTTATCTGAAACCCCAGTCTCTTCAGTGTCTTAGAAAATTCAACATTGCTGTGGAATGATGTGTTTGAGGAGCCATAACATTAAATGGAGGAAAACTTTGGGGTAGATTAATAACTGAATTGAGGTTTTTCAGGGCAGAGTTACCATCAAATATTTAAAAGCTCTGTAGGATTCTTGCTTGATCTTGGGATTTACTGGGTTTTTTTTTTTACAGAATCTCCATTACAACTGTTTAATTTTAGTACAAAGCATTTGGTCACAATAAAAAGGGTATCCTTAGACATAAAATTCATTTGCTAATGGTGCTGATTTTTCTGCAGACATATATTTGTACAAGTAGTGAGTATATACATGAAGGAATGTCTTCCTGGTTTTGCTTTGAATTCCTGCCCTACTACAATATTTCCTGCCCTCTGAAGGATCATGTTGAGTTAATGTTACGCTTAAAAATTATTACATCCCTATAAGGAACCTACCTACAGATGGGGATGGCTCCCTCCATCTGGTGACTTTTGATTTGCTGTTGTTTGTTCAGGAAAATTGCTGTAATGCAGTGGAAGATAAAGGTAGGGGGGAAAAGAGCACCACTATTTTAGCTATCCAGTGCACTGGGAGGGAATTGAAAGCATAGATATACTTTCTATATTGCTCTAAAATACTGGAGAATTCCCTGACCAGTATCAAATTCAACAACTCTCCATTTAGCTTCATATTCATTATATTCAACAGTCACTAGTATATCACAATGACTACTAATTCCTTTACTCTGACTCTTTTATAGTGTAATGAGAAATTATGGTGATCTATATTTGAAATCACTTCCTTCCTGATAGTGCATGGCAAAGATTTATTTTTGTTGGATGTAAAATAATATTATGTTATGTAGCATCATTACACCATTAAATACAATGGGGTTTATCACCTAATCCTTCTCAAAAGTATTTTTCAATGACTGAGAACATGAAGCGAATAGAAATTTATTATCTAAAGCCAGGAGGGTTGTCTAATACTTTGAAGAAACAAAGGATCTGGAATTCACCCAGAATATTTGACTTAAAAACTTACTCAATTACCACAGTTCAGAGACCAGAAGTTGTTGGAAAAAGCCTGAATTTATACCTCATTACCATAATGCTCGTCATTCTCTTGAAATCTTGGGGCACAAGGTTTATATTCACAATCTGTACTTCTTGCAGAGGTTGTAAATGCAATTACAGATTCTCAATGACCCTACTCACCCTGTTTATGCCCAGTGACAACTTATAACATAGGGCAGCAAGGATATGATTTCAGGCCTCTTGATGGTTACAAATATGCTGTATAGGCTTTAGTGAAGCTGGGATGAGTAATTTTTATTTTTATTCTTATCAAAGTAAAAAACTAAGGAAATTGTTTCAGGCACACAAGAAGTGAACAGTGTTTAATTTTCTTGACAACATGAAAACCAGCCTGAAAGTGTGAAGTAAAATATTTATTTTACACAATCTTTTCCTTCTTTTCTTTTAATTAAACAAAAATTTCAATATAAGAAGACAAATACCAAGAGAAATAGTATAGCTTTGGGACAGATAATTTTTCAGGGCATCTTAATTGATTTTTGTGTTTGATCTATACATTATTTTCTTTATTCTTTTGGGCAAATGTCTAATATTAAAGAGAAATATTTCAGCCATCTGAAACTATATTCCTAACTTAAAAGTTGATTAACAGACATTCTATACCATTCTATGTGTCTTGGGGATTTTTAAATAATGGTTTCTCACTCTCAGATTTCTTGATGGTTTTTTCCTTTACCTTTTCAATTTCTGGTTAGTTTCTTCCATATCTGAAAAGTAAAGTATCAATTTTTAAGTTTTATTTCTCAATGCCATTAATGGGACTTATGTTAGAAGTATAATTTGCAATTTTAAACAATGCTTTTTTTTTTTCAGAAAATGTTTCAAAATTATTTTCAGTGTATTTGCAAAACATTTTTTCACAGAGCTAAATGTCTTTTTAAATATCATAATTTTTTGTATGATTCTCCTCAGTGGCATTTTAATCCATGCAGTTGTAAGGCCACCATAATATCCACCATAATTCAGGTATGACATGTACCATGCTTTTAATGAGACATATGAGATTTTCTCATTTAATGAGATTTACTACCAAGTCACAGAATCAAAACATCACAGAACAGCTGAGGTTAGAAGGGACCTCATGAGATTGGCTGCTCCAATCTCCCTTGTCAAAGCAGAATTCGACTAGAGCAGGTTGCTCAGCTTCATATCCAGTCAGGTTTTAGATATTTCCAAGGGTGGAGACTCCGCAATCTCTTTTAGTAACCTGTTTCATTGTTTGATGAACCTTCCAGTACAAAAGATTTTTCTTATGTTTAAATGAAATGTCCTGTTTTTCTGTTTTTGAAGACTGTGTCTTGTTATAGGAGTGTGGAAAGCCTTGTTAAAGTTATGATATCCACTGTGTCCACCGATCCCGTAATGTCATTATAGCAACCTGTCATGATGGTCAAGCATGATTTCTCCTTCTTAAATGCAGGCTAGCTTGGATTTGTCACCTTCTTGCTGTTAATGTGTTTGGATATGGTTTTGAGGGTTATTTTTCCAACACCACTCTATGAACTGAGTTCAGGGTGACTAGCCCATACTTTCCTGGATCCTCCATTTTGTCTTTCTTAAAGACAGGAGGGACATTTTCTTTCTTGCATTCCTGGGAAACACCATCCAATTTCCACCACCTTTCAAAGATTGCCATTAGAATGACATCACCCAGCTCTCTCAGCACTGATTGGAGCTTACCATTATGTTCCATTGGCTTGCGGCTCCCAGTAGTTCAAGTGCTCCCTTAGACGATACTTCTCTGCTAGGAGTGAGTCTTCGTAACACCAGACTTTCCCACTGTTCTCAGGAGGATTGAATTTCTAAAGGAAGACCTTACTAGTAAATTCCAGGAAGAACACCTTGACCTTATCCTTAGTCAGCATCTGACCCATTTAACTGTCCTGGGTTGTGATCCTACTTTTTACCTTGTTCCCTTCTCTCAGCATTCTGCATTCCACCATCTGATGGTCACTGCAGCCAAGACAGCACCTGACCTTCACATTCCTAACCAGTTCTTCTATGTTTGCAAATATGGGGTCCAGCAGGTTGCCTGCAGTACAGATTATACGCAGCCAAGCTGAAATACGGATTTCTGCAGATGGTAGAGGTCTAAGACTCCAGATTCCAGTCTTGACTCTTGAAAGAGAATTTCGTTGGATATTTATGGTAAGACCTATTGAAATAAAGTCAAATTAGACAGGATATAGGTGCCTTTTCTGGAGATAAATATTCATGGCGATGAAAATGCATTTTGAGCATAAGTCTATAAACTAAAGCATGGACTTAGGAAAATGAGATTTAAGTGTAATGCATTAATATATAGATAGTTATGACTGTTAGAAATTAATATGTATGTAAAGTGGGTATGATGTATCTAGAAAAATAAATGCACACACTCAATGATAAAATCAAATGCGGTGATTTTGGAGTAAGCCAAAGCCTTTTTTTGCATCACCCTAAAGTGTATTGTGTTTTAAAATGATGGATGGCATTGTAAGTTAAAGTTGTTCTTTTCTTATGGTAAAAATCTGCCAAATTCTAAGTATATATTTTTTTTAATCTGGCAATCAATTGCTTTTTTTCAAAATAACAGACAAACAAAGCCATAAGATTTTCAGACACTAATAAAATCCACAATGCTTAGTGCTCCTCATGTTGGCTGTGCAGTAGCAATTAACTAACAAATACTATTCCCATAGTTAGTCTGCTGTGTTTGATCTCCATGTGTTAAGATATTTGACAAGATAGGTGCTATACCTACCTTGCTTTTTTTTTTTATTTAAAGACATAAATTCTAATGTCAGCTTACTCAAAAAGACTCCCAGGGTTAGGGAGAGTCTATTATATGCTAAGTGGAAAAAGACAAAAAGGATATTGGGAAAATTATTATTTTCAAGCTTCCAGTTAGATACTACAGTCAATGGAAGTTTAAAAATAAATGAGAGAGCTTGTGAGACCTCTGTGTCAAAATACACTAATGCTCCAAATTGGTATGGATTTCACTGGGAAAATTCATAAGCCTATTTCATACTCCAGCTATACTAAGTAAACCTCTCCTTTTCCCCAACAGAAGCATAAATATTTTCTGCTGACAGAGAATAGTAGCTAGGAATGGAAGAAAAATATATTCATATATTTACTTTGTTTTCAAAGTGAAAATTTAATCATGTTCTAGTCCTCAAAAATTAGAGGGTCAGATCGTTGATTGGTACAGAGTAAGTATTATCAGTTTTCAGAGTTGAACTTTTTGACCAGTATTCAAGATAAACGAAATCAAACACATTTCAAGGAAATAGATGTCTTCTTTATATTTGAGCTGTGTTGTCTTCAAGAGAAAGATATTTAGAGGTTTTATAAATGTTGCTATAATATTTTTCAGTAGCAGCAAATAAGGTTATTACCCCTCAGTTTATCTTTGATATTAGCACTTAATATGATGGGGAGGATAACAGCTGTTGCAAATCACCTCTTTCATTGGCAGAATCCACAAAAATAATAAAAAATTTTCAACTCAGAAATGGCCTAAAAAGACAGTTTATTCACACTGTTTCTGAAGCCTTGGTTAATATTCTTTTCCTTGGTTTTATGCTAGGAATTTATGGATCTGTATTTTGTATGCAGCATTTACTATTTAGAGAAGTAGGATATAGAAGAAGAAGTAGTATTGATTGCTACTGTGTGTAATTTCAGAACTTCATATGTAGAATTTGGTAATATTTTCAGTTGCCCTGAGGAAGTTAGGATGGTTGATTTGTTGCTTTTGATTTTGATTTAAACTCCAGTGTTTGGTGAGCAGCTCTTAAGAGTAAAATTTCTCAAACCTTTTTCCAGTGAGATATTTGTTTATGTCAATCTAGATACAAAATACGTGAACTTTCTTTTTTTCAAGTCACTAAAAGAGTTTTGATTATTGGTTATTTTACAGATCTATTTACAGATACAAAAGCATCATGGCTATGATCAGAATAAAAAGATCAGAGAGGTAATTCAAAACCATCTGATGTGCAATGTCCAAAATATGTTATTCCTGCCTTCAAAGGTGCACATTACAATTCTTGTTACCTGATCACCCAGGGTTAGGAGACCAATCCCCCTCTGTCCCTGCTCCATAAGACAGACTTGCATTCTATCATTTCTGTAAGACATACCTTAAACCAGGTCTGTGATAGGAATACCTTCCTGCAAAATGTAGATTTGCAAAAGAGTTGGAATTTATTCAAACTAAAAAGATATGAAGAGAGGTGTTCCCAACAGTATCTTCTCTGTCTGCCCATACCCTCAGAAACTAAGAAATATTTCTGAAAATGAAGTGGAGTACACATAGAGTTTTATGGTTGAGTCTGAGAAAGCTGATCTTTTAAGTAGTATTGTTCAACAAATCCACAGTGTGTTACGCAGAAGAGCATATTGCCAAGACAGGCTGATTCCTGTTTTCCTAATGGAATGCCCTTGGTTGTATTGATCCAGCCAAACCCAAATGAACTGAAGGTGAGTCTGCCAAACTGTCCATTTGACGTTGCGGTCTTCTACATACTGAACAGGAAAATACCTAAGAGCAACCTAATCTTTTTGATTTTGAAATGTAAATGGATGTGCAGGCTTGTCAAGCCTTCAGCAGTTTTTTTGTGGGATCTTAATGCCATAGCTGAAGATATGTCTCACATCTATATGATCTTTCAAATGGGGTACGAATCTGAAAAGCAATTGGAGTTGTGGGTGTTCTGCACTTGTGAGTTTTTCTTGCTATTTAAATATTCATGAATTTGCTGAGCAACCAGTGCTTCTAAAACTCTTAAGTGGGATTTAGAAAGTTCTTTGCTTGAAACAGTTCTAAATACCAGAGAATGGGGTACAAATTCTTCCTACTTAACACCTGTTTTAGTCTAGATTATTTATCAGGTAGCTGATAATTTGCGTAAATCACATTCCTAATTTTGTGGTTTTACTCACCAGACTTCCTTGCAGAAAGAGATTAATGTGTATGTAAAGAATACAGCTTTGGAAGTGTTGGTAGTGTGCTAGTATGACATGTAATGAGGCAATTTGGCAGAACATCAGAAACTAATTGAGCTCAGCTCACATCAATGGAGATTTTTTAGCTGAAGCTGTATCTTCAAAAATGAACAATAGAATTACATAAGACAATATGACATGTACAATTTTAATTGGAGACTCTAATTTTAAATATTTAAAGCATGTTTAGAATAATTTGAGAATCTACAGACACATTCTTATCCAATTAATTAAGCTTTTTCAGTGGGTCGTATAATGACTTTAGTGTCAAAAATATAAATTATGAAAGTCTCTGCTCACATAAATGTTCAAACAACTTTTCAAGAGAAGGGATTTGGGTTTTTAGATGAAGGATCTCACAACTCCACACTGCTATGTAAAATGAACATAGAACTTTGTGAGATAGCTATTGAAATCTGTAAGTACTGTTAAAACACTCTTTAATTTAGAAAGTAGAGTTTTGATCTGGTCACATAACAAAGGAAGGTTTTAAAACATGATTTAAAAGCATTTCAAAGATCATTAAATTATTTTGATAACACTGATTTTCAAGTATTTATATTAATCTCTGGGGGCACTGTATGGTGTTACTAGAGCATTGCCACACATGATGTTCTTCTATAACACTAGGATGGCAATTGAGGATCTGTTAAAATGATGTTTTAAAGGATAAATGTGTCCCATAAAAGAGAATGTTAAAAAGTTATTTGGGGGAGGGACTGATTGTAGGTCTTCATCAAACCATTGTTTGAGTCATGTCCATTATAATTCAATTGCACTATTTCTAGTTTTCTTATTCTTTGATGACAAATATTTCCTGCCCATTCAAATTGTAAATGACAACATGGATATACTTAGCATAATTAGCGTATGGTATAATATTATAATAAAACCCTGTTGGAAGAAGAGGAAATATCATATCTGGTTTTATGGGTAGTAAAGCTGTTGTGTAATAGACTGAATTGATTTTGCCTCAAAGTCACCAGTCACGTCAGTGTTAACACTGAGAGCAGAAACAGGACATCTTGATTTACAGGGTATCATCCTCATCAGTGGTTCACATTCTTTCTCTCATTGTCTTTTTTCCTTTTTTATTCTACTGTGCAAATAGTTTAAAGCAGTAGGATTTCTTGTGAAAAGTAACCATGCTGCCCTAGTAATAATTAAATAGTTTTTTTATAGTCTTTTGTATTTCATAATCTTATCAGTTTTTAAAACATGCTATTTCTTTAATTTATTATGTCAAAATGTCTGGATTTCAAGCACTAACACTTTTTGGATTTGACGGGGATGGGGGGGAGGTTTGGTTGGTTTTCTTGTTTTGTTTTGTTCTGTTTTGTTTTGTTTTGTTTTGAAGTTTTTTTTAATGTAAATAAATACATTGCTTCCAAAGTAAAGGCATTTTAACAAATCGAACATTATGCATCAATCCCTTACCAGTATTAGTAGAGCTGCAATAATTAAGTTCTTACCTTATTCTGACTTCATCCTAATAATTACCAGCTGAAAATAAATTTTGAAAATCTGTATGGAATAATGGGTGCTTCTTATATGAAATATTATATGTCAATCTTATAATTAACTCTGAGGTACAGAATTATCTTGTCTTGCAACCACAAAATATTTTGAAACGGGAAAACTGAAAGTGACTTTTAATCACAGTTTCTAGATAGAGTCGATTTACAAATTCAATGACAGTTGTCAGATATTACTAATATTTTTGTACACTTCTTCATAATACCACACAAGTGCATCACTAATTAGGTCTGGGTTGGACATTGCTGATTTTTTTTCCCCACGAAGAAACACATTTTAGCAAATTCAGGATATATAAACAGTCGTTAACAGCACAGACAAATGCACTGCACTTGTTTTGATCAGTTTCCTTTTACAATTTTTCAATAACTGTTTACTACTGACTGCTGCTATGAATATCAATAATTCCTTTCACAAACTGTCTCCAGCTAATTTCCATGATTCACTGTGGGGACTTGAATGGCATGGACGCTGGAACTGCCTGAAAACACTGACAACTTGAATGATTGTCTTGCATCATTCATGGTAACTCTGTCAGGTTGTCTGAGAAAAATTATAAAAGAAACACAGGTCATTACAGAATGAATATGATGTGTCCAAGATGGTTCCCTTGAGGTTGCTGGAGTTTACTTAGTCAATAGTCTGTCATGAAAAAGTAATTCAGTATATTTTATTGAAAGGCTGGACAAATCAGGTCTGCTGTACTCCAGTACCTTTTCAGAAATTTCATTGAGCTTCCTCTTTAAAACTTTTTACATTATTAAAAATTAATTAAAATTATGAAATTCTCAGCTGATTGTCATAATTGTCTCTGAATTGTCTTTTACCTTAAAAGGACATACACCAATACCTCAAATACAATATTTTTCAAATTTATAAAATTTCAACATGATCTGGATGTAGTAGATATATTTTTTTCTTTTAAAGCTATTTTAAAATTAACAGTAATTTTAATAAGGAACTAATATTCTCTACTCTTTTGACATCAAGACATATATAATGGTCACTGTAACCTATATGGCTTATTTTCTGCTGAATATATAGAGAAATTAACTTGCTATTGTTGTTTTTTTTTAATACTGCCAACACCCATTTCACCACTAAATATGAAAAGTTCTGTATAATACTTAGTTTTAAAATTTGATTGTATTAAGGAGATTTTTTTTAAATCAATAATGCAATTAAAATTACTTGCTAAATCCAGTGCACCAAGCACAAAGTAACAATTAAGATTTGGTGAACTGTTATTCTTAGAGGTGTAGTAATTCTGATATGATTACACAATTTTAACTAGAGCATTTTATCTAGATAAGCTCAATCTTATTGTACCTGCTGAAAAACTTGTAGACCAGTACTGAAGTTTAATGATATTTTGTAATATGCAAGCACTGACTTTGCAACGAATCATTTTATGTTAGAAACCATAAAGTGTGTCCAGTGAAAGATGATTTGTGTCAGCTGAAACTGTAGCCTGAAGCAACTCAGTGGGCTATCACTTTAATCTAGTTATTGCAACCTTGAAGTATGTGTTAGTAAGCTGAGGGTAAAAATGTCAAAATCACAGTTGAGACTGATCAATAACAATTTCTATGAGCAACAGAAAACTGTCCCATGTATTCTTTTTTTGAGGCTGGTCAACTGGAATTGAAGTCATATTGACTGTGGAATATTTTAAAAATATGGGTTACTTTAAAAATTTCTAGTTATTTCTCAAAAATTATGCTTTTCTTTAGTGAAAACTTCCATAGCTATAAATTTGCCCCCAAAAAAGTTTACTGTCATTCAAAGAACTGAAATTATGAAAGGCATAATTTGCCATTGCCTTCTGTTTATCAAATGACTACCAGAGTACTGTATTTTCAGAATAGTAGAACAGTATGTTATTAATTCTTTAGTACACTAATATTGCATTAAACAGTACATTTAATGGGATTAAAGAAAGGATAATTTTGTCAAAGATAATCACTTCTTTGATTGCTAATACCTGGAATAAGCTGTAGCTCCCAGACTATAGTAATAGAATTACAGAATGATCAAGGTAGTACAGGACCTCTGTAGGTCTTTTGGTTCAACTCCCCTGCACAAGCAGGGTCATCTAGAGCTGGTTGCCGAGATCCAGGTACAGATGGCATTTGCAAATTGCCAAGTACGGGGGCTCCACAGCCTTTCCAGGCAGCCTGTGCCAGTGCTCAATCACCCTCACAGTAAGAAATGTTTCCATATGTTCAGGCAAAACCTCCTGTGTTTCAGTCTGTGCCCATTGCCACTTGTCCAGCTATGGAAAACCACTAAAAAGAGCCTGACTTCATCTTCTTTACACCCTCCCTTCAGATATTTGTACACACTGATGAAATCTTCCCTGAGCCTTCAGGCTGAACAGTCTCAGCTCTCTTAGCCCATCCTCAGAGGAGAGATGGTTTAGTCCCTTCGTCATCTTTGCAGCCTTTCCCTGGGTTCTGTCCAGTATGTCCAGGTCTCTCTTCTGCAGAGGAGTCCAGAACTGGGCATGATACTCCAGGTGTGGAGTATGTGGTACACATGATACCGGCTCTGTGTAGAACAGTAGACAACTGAATAGGAGTTGGACTTGATGATCCTTCTGGATTCCTTACAACTCAGGATATTCATGATATTTTATTAATTCCTGAGCCATTCCTGGGAGCAGGTATAGCATGGGACTGCCTGCACCACTGCAGATGGGGATGACAAATCCCTGAATAAATGGAGCATACGTGAGAATAATTCCTGAGCTTAATACTTCTTTTGTTTAGAGACATGATGCTATGTATACAGTTCAAAACCACATTTATGTGTGGAATCAGAAACTGATTTATACAATGAATACTGTACTATTTAGAATGTATTGCTTGCAAAATGCTAAAAATAAGCGAAGTATAGGTTTCCTTCATTTCACTCAGTTGGAAATTGTGAAGAACACATCTGCAAGTAGATTAATATAGCTGTTTTCACTGTTGCCTGTGTTTTCATTCTAGAAAAGTTAAAAGAAAATGGACAGTGGGCTGTTATTAACCAAATGTTGGTAAAGGTTTAAGACCTAAAGCCTAGTATATATATAGGTGTATTTCTTTCATATGAATTTTATTTTAGTTTTCATTGAAGTGCTATTACAGACATTTTGAGGGAAAGGGTTTGTTATGGATTTTAAAAGTCATTGTATCTAACAGCATATGTAAAGAGATAACGTAATGTGAGAATTTTTGCTTTGAAATGCTACAATAAGATGCTGGGTTTAATGTGTTTCATGAGCTGAAATAATCCCTTTTCATTCATATTTTAAAGTAATTATGTCAGTCTTTGTAAATATCTATGTGTATTCTTGATGCGTTTTTTCTAGGCATGCAATAATTATTCTAGATAAATTGGATATATGTAGCTATGTTCAAAATTTACAAATACCCACTAAATTATTTAATTCATTACTCTCTTTTTAACAGGTATTTTTCACATATAGAGATTGCATTATTTTCTTGCATATTATTCAATAGGGAAAAAGGTTACATGTTTGCCTTGAAATGTCAATGTCGTCTTCTCTTTTTGAGATCCTCATCCTGTATCTTACTTCCATCCATGATTGAGGAACACTCTCTTGTGCTTGAAAAAACAATGCTTAACCAATCTGAACTTTTACTGCTAGACATCATGAAGATGTTGTGGAACCTGGAAAATCTTACATTGCCCTGTTGGTACTGCTAGTCGCACATTTTTCTAGATTGCATTCTTTCTGGGCAATACTTCTTTAAAATTATGACGTGGAATCACGGATCTATTACATTTTCTGATAACTCTCTGTTAATTGCCATGGGAGTCATTGCACTGCACAGTTCGCTGAACTTACTGAATATAGGCATAAACTTCTGGAGTAAAACCTGGGAAGCCTGAGCAGCAAATTGTCAACAGCCTAGTGGTTATGCAGAACTTGATTTGGTGCTGAAAAACCACACACACGACTGTATCTTCTTTTCTAACCCTGAACACTGACCCTGATTTCAGACATAGTTGTACAATTTACTTTGTCTCCATAAATAAATGCATTCTTTATTGCATACGCTGGGAGATAACTTCTCTAAAAGTTGCTGATTCATACTGAACGCAGCATAGTCAAAAGTGGAAGCATCTTTTATTCATGGTACAAATGGTGTGCCTATGGGCACATATGGGCTTCTGGTAAGGTTTGGTGTGGTTGCTGTAAAATTTCCTGGCTTCTGGACAATAATGGTTAAAAGCAGCGATACTGTAAAATAGAAATCTTATATTATGTCAAGTTTAATTTGATAAGTAGAGCATGCCTGTGTAAGAGAGTGGGTAATCCAGTCATGTTCCTTCTGAAAAAAAAATAATCTCAATTCACATAGCTTTAAACTTGCTGATATAAAGATTCATAATATACTTTCACATACGTACACATTCATAAATTGTTGTTTATGTAGTACATAAAGAAGCATTCTCAAGGTCTTTGTATATCCTAAAAAAACAAACTCTAAGGCACATGGTTTGGTATTTAGCACTTGGTATTCTGCTGCTTTTAACATTTGTAAACTTTTTCATCACGTTGATATGATACTACAAGTTCATGATATTACCCCCTCCTTCAGGCACCAGATGCTCTTCTTTTTAAGTTTCAAAAGTTGATATGAAATTCGATATGTCACCTTCCAGCTGGAGTTCTAAATCTGCTATAACTTTATATAACTTGTAGAAATTATAGCCAAGCTTTAGAAACTATTGCGAGATCAGGTAAAACTAAGAAATGAAACTCAGAAAGGCTATAGGAATAGATGAAAGCAATAAACCCAAGAAAATCCATAGAATCTTTCCATTTGTTTTGGTTTGTTGGGACTTTGCATTAGGATTTGTCTCCATCTTTAGCAAGGTTGTCCTTACATATTTTTGGTGTTAAAGTTCCTAAATCTAATCCCTTTTTATATCACATAAATGTAACCAGTACAGTCTCAACTGCAGAGTTGCTTTTTCTAGTCAACATTTGAGGGATGTCATTGCAACACTGGCAATTTATTTCTCTGATTATTCCATAGTTCTGTTTTCTCCAGGAGAAAAGAAGATCACCTATTTTCATGTGTCATCCTTTTTCCTACAGACTAAATAAATCTGTATAACCCTCCAGCAAATAAATCTGTATAACCCTCCAGCATTTCCTCTTCTGATGACCAGGAGATAATGTGAACTTAATATGTGGACATTTTAGGTCCACATTAGAGATAGACCGAAACTGGAACTTTAGCTTTAACCTTTGTTCAGTACTCGGATGTTGGGTTAGGTGAAAAGAGTTTTGTTATTTTTTGTTTAAAAACATATGAGGAGAAATTTTGAAGACCAGAAACAGACACAGTTGAGAATTAACCTCTCTTTACTGTTTTTAACACATGGGATCTTTGTAGATATAACATATTTTGCTAATGGTCTGGAACTAAACTTTATTTCAGCATTTTATTTGCAAAATTTGGAAACAGTCCAGGATGTGGTGGTAGAGTTGAAACCAACCTCATCTCTCAACATATGCAATTGAAAAAGCTAATGCTACAAAATAATGGTAGGGAACATTTTTTATAGTGCATAAATAAAAGGTAGATAGACAAATAAAATGCATACATTTCAGAATTACACTCAATATTTTTTTTAGCTTTTGGTAGAAGAATTCAGTTGTGGAACAGTAATGGGGAGTGAGAAATGAGGGAAATACATCCTTAGCTTAACATGGCCAAGATTATGTGAAGGTCATCCACAAATGAAAAAATAAGATTTTAATGAACTGTGGTAGAAACTGACCACAGTTTTATTAACTGTAGCAAAACAAATTAAATAATTTATCATCTCCCTGAGATTCTAGTAACTAATTTCTGTGATTTGAGTTCATCTTAGTGTCACCTTGGCCCAGTCTTTTTCAGCACCACGTCTACTGCCATGAAATCTCATCATGCCAGCAACTGCTTAACTGGGAATTTTCAATTCCAGCTAAAAATGAGATAAAGCATCCCTAACATGGGCATTTCTTCTTCTTAAATAGTTTCACTGTTAATTCTGCAGACAGAATGTAAACAGCTTCATTTTGCCACTTGAATTGTGGCACTAGAAGAAATCAATACTGGCATTTAACTACTGCATAGAGACTATGAAATAAAATAGTAAAATCCTCCTTTAAAGAAGCGTGACAGTTCTTCATTCATAGCTCTGAAGTAGACCACAAAATATTGTTGTTAACAAGACTGCAAAGTATTAGGCTGAGGATGAAAAGCAGTGTTGGTCAGTTCTTTTTCATAGAGTTCTACATGACAATTATACTTTAAGTCTCACCTACGCTTCTTCATTCTCCAGCATGGAGAATGACTTTACAATAGGGATAGTTCCAACACAGGAAGGTTAAAAAGTAATTATAAATGTCAAAATTCTGATTTTTCAAGTTTTAAAACTGGTCATCAAAAGTATAATTATTTTTTGGTTGGAATTTTACCTTATTAAGAACTTGATTACTTTCACAATATTGTCATACTTCAATAACAGAAAGAAGTTGAAGTCCATATTGGCATAGCCCCTCTTCAAATGCAGAGAGATCCTTACCTGCAAACTTCAGAAAGGACTACTATTAAAAAAAAAGGAAAGAAAAGAAAACAACATGAAAGACTATTAGCTGCATAAATATTCATGTAAGTGAATATTTTCTGCAGAGAGTTTTACTTATGCTGCCTGGTATGATGTAATTTCAAAAGGGAGAAAGAAGTTGAATCTGAGGCAGAGAAATCACCAGTTTATGTAAGCAGGGTATTGCCTAAATTTTCCATTGTACCTTGTCCACAGTTATGAATAACTAATCTCCCAAAGTAATTTGTGAATCTCTGAGGATATTCCTGTTGGTCCTGGTGTCTATTGACAGTATTTTCTTTTTTAAATTCACAACTTTGAAATTGTGTCCATAACAGAAGTGGATCAAGGAGTGCTTATTCTGTGAGAAATGATTTGGAGAATAGTGATAAATTCAGTGTAATTATTATTTTTTATGTATGTAGCATAGAATAGAGAGAATGTTGTTAATATTCATACTATTGAACAGATGGGGTAGAATAAAATATTTAAGCGTTCATCCTTCGTGGCATAGTTAAAACGTTAAAACTAAGTAGTTGAATCATGAGAACATTCACAGTCATTGCATGTGTGTTAATTATCATCTTAGGACAATTACCTTCTTGTTCACTACTTACACCTATCTTTTTTACATTTCTAGTGTACATATCAGAGCATAAATGACAGCTATTTTTATATAAATATATATTATTCATTAGTTTCCCTAAAGTACACAGAAATTAAAAAAAAACCCAACAAAAAAAGAAAGAAGCACTTTGCTAAGAGGAGAGTTTACTGTTGAATTTAGATGACAACTGTAGCAGCCTGAGTCAAATATATTTGGAAGATCCCACCCCTTCTCTTCTTATTTGTAGCAAACCATAAATGATCCCAAAAGTTTCTCCAAAGCACAGCAGCTGAGCCTTCCCTTCAAAGCAAAGTAGAAGCCCATTATGCCATGTAGAGAGCATTAGAATGCCCATATCAGTGGTTGGATATAAAGTACATTTTGAGACTTGGTGATGGGAAGAATGAGTTTCAAAAGTTCCACATGGTTTGTTATTTACATTTGGAAGAGTGCCAACAGTTGCTATGCAGAAACGAAAAGCCCCAAAATATCTGAAATACTTATCTGAGTGCGTATCAGTCAAAGGCAGAACAACAGTGTTTACAAGTGTAGATTGCTTTCAGCCAAATTACATTGCAAATTATTGTTTTGAAGCTATTGGCCTAAAAATAAAATAACTTAATATGTTGAAATCGTTTATGCTAAGGAAAAATATATCTATGCCAGCAGCTTGTAAATGAAGTTACAGCCTGTTCCAGCCCAATGCATTCTGAAGTGACCAAGATATTAAACTCACAAACAAGGTTGTCAGACAACAAATCAAGCTGCAAATTAACCTTCTAATCTTATAATCTGGTTACAGCTGCCAAAGTACAACTGACAATTGATTTGCTGTTTGCTGTCCAGCACAAAATATCGTATATTCTTTTTGATGACTGTCAGTGAGCTCATTAAGTGTATAGCAGCCCACCTCTTCCCTACCCCATTGCAATAGTTCTAAATTGCTAGGGTCGTTATCTGTATGAACAAACCCATTACTAGCAACATGCAAAGCAGAATTAGTATGTGACTCTTCTGCAATTATTCGCTTGCAAGAAATGTCTATTCTTTTTTCAGCAGACATACAAAATAGGTCTTTTTGAGGTCATTTAATGTGCTAGCTTTCATGACTGTTATAAAAGTAAATATATTCAGGTAACTACTTTGGTAGACTGTCAGGAATTATTAACAGAGTGGTGTGTTTACTTTCAGCATTACCCCTTGTAGTTACCTGCAGTTTTCTATCCGGTAACTCTGATATGGTTTACATGGAGTTCTCACAGAGTACGTATGACTTTTCACTCGTTTTAGACTGATCATAAAACTTCTTGATTAGAAGATTCAGAACATCTGTTTGTGTTGTTTGGAGCTTTGAAACAGAGTAATGAAGAAAAAAAATATGTAAGGAAAGCTTTGGCTGTTATAAGGACTGATATGGAAGAATAGCACTAAAAAATCATAACAACTCTTCAGTTAATGAAAATAATGTTGTGGATGGGACTAGTTTGTGCTACTGGACTTGGAAAAAGGCTGGGGAAGACTGTGGTAAACCTGTATCCTACTCACAAAAAGAATAATCTTGGTTGGTGACAGTATAAATATAGGAAAGCATTCTGGTTTCCTGTATGGGAACAACACTGGATAATTCAGTCTCTCACTGAACTTCTACGTCAATGAATTGCCCTTGAAATTTTACTGAATTTTTCTAATGGGAAGATTGTCAACAGAGGAGTGTTCGTTAATAAAAACCTGATTAGAAAAAAAAGGTGAAATTGAGGCACAGTTGAATTGTGTGTCTTATCAAAACAAAAATGAGAAGACATTAAGGATAGAAGGCAATTAAAAATATGGCCAGGATAAATTGCTTTAAAAACTATGAATTGTTTTATTTTCAAATGTTCTAGAAATAAATAACACTTAGATGCCTTGTAGCTGGTTTCAGCTTCAAATTGTGCTTGTTTGGGTTTGGGCATTTGTTCTGTTTTGGTTTTATTTAGGGAAAAGCTATAAAACTTTAAAGACTATGGTTTATGAAAATTGACATAATGAACAAAATTTTAGCTACTATAGCATAAACACTGTCATTATACTAATGGATTGCAGAACCAACTGTCAGAATAAGGAGATTTGGGAGGAATTTTGTGGTATCAAATATAGGGTAGTAGTAGGAAAAAACATTCTCCGACATGCATAAATATTTACCTGTCCTTTTTGACCACTTTGTCATTATAAATATGTTTAAATATTTACATTCAATGAAAAAAAATAGAACATACTGTATCTTCTTTAAAATGTAAGCGTTTCTTTGTTCCTAATTTTCTATCAATATTCATAAAGAAAAAATATACTCCATTGTTTTTTGTAATTACCTTTGCTCCTACTTGGTTATACAGACCTTAGGACAGGAAAATACCTGTTAGTTTTAAAATAACTAGAGTGTGAATGAATGTATGGCTTGTTTGGTGGAGAGTTTTATAAGAATTTTATCAAGAAAAAGAGAACAGAAAAACTATTTATAGTAAACTGAGCATTTGATATTTCATATATCCTTCATACAGGTGTATTTTCAGAAAACTTGGGAGAAAAGCTTCCAAGGTCTAGGATATAATATAGATCATAGAATCATACAATTGTTAACATTGGAAAAGATCTTTAAGGCTCATCAAATCCAATCATTGAGCCATTAGTACAAAGTCCACCACTAAATCATATTCCCAAGTGCCACATCTCCATGTCATTTAATTATCTCCAGGGATGGTGATTCCACTGCTTCCCTGGACAATTATTCCAATGCAGGAGCACCCTTTGAGTGAGGAGATTTTTCCTAATGTTCAATCTAAACCCGTTCAGATTCTACTTAAGGTCCTTTTCTCTTGTTCTATCATGTTTTAACTGGTAAAAGAAATTAACTTCCACTGCACTACAACTTCCTGTCAGGTAATTGTTTAGAGTGATAAGGTCTCCCCTGAGCCTCCTTTTTTCCAGTCTAAACAACCCCAGCTCCCTCAGCTGCTCTTCATAAGGCTTGTGCTCCAGACCCTTCACCAGCTTCGCTGCCCTTCTCTGGACTCGCTCCAGCACCACAGTGTCACTCTTGCAGTGAGGGACCCAGAACTGGGCACAGCACTCGAGGTGCAGTGGGAGATAAGAAACTGTATGGGGAATACAAAAAGCCGATGGTTGGTATCTAGTGGAGCTATAGAACGAAGATCATGACTTCAAAATTTAAAAGAATTAGTAATGTTAGGGCACAGTGAGTGGCAGAAAAGGAGTCATGCTTTTATGTGTAACCTTAATGAGATCCCCTGCTGCTTCAATTAACTCTAAACAAGAGATCATGGAATAAGGAAATTTGTATTTGCCCTTGAAATTTACAGCTCAGGCATATCTCTACCTAATTTCGCCAGTGTTAAAAATGATGTTGGGTTAAGATTCATTCTTAATATGCTGAATAATAGGCATATAGATGGTAAAAACTCATGAAAATAGAAAAAAAAGTTTTAAACTGCTAAAATAGCAACGGGATTCTGAAGTATGTTAGTAGTAGGTTTTGTTTGCAGAGTGGTGGATAAAGAGTATTTTATCAGAGCTTGTGTGAAGTCTAGAGTTCCTTGTGAATATATGTTCACAGGAAGCATTCTCTCTACATTCACCGTCCCCTCAACAGGATTCTGAGGATTTCATTTTGATGGTAATACAGAAAACTCAGTGAGCTCCTATCACCCTGCAGTTCCTTCTGCAGCTCACTTGCTACTCTGATCTATTGTATTTCAGGACAGTACATTGTTTAAAAAGTCATTTTCATTTTTTAAGTATTTTTCTCTTCCATCTTATAACACCTGAAGTACAATAAAAGCAATTGTTCATTGTTTTGAACTCTGAGTCTCAGTCATTAATTTAAGTCTTGGTTCTGCAAGATGCTCTGCATGAGCACAGGCATTTTGCCCACATACAGTCTTTATATGATCTTGGACATAAAGAAAGTAGTATTTTCTGTATTATTTTGTCTCTACTTCCTGTGGAGACTTAATTGAAGCCAGTCAGCCCAGGTTCTATTTTTAAATACATATATTTAACAGAGTATAATATCAAAACCATTTGCTATCATTCCTTCTTCTAAAAATATAGTAGCACAACCATAATTAAGAAGCTGTGGGATCATATAATGCTTTTTCTTTTCCTTTTTTAAAGAATAATCAAATTATTAAGTCAACTCCCACAGCTGAAAATTGTGGCATATTTTTAGTAAGTAAACCTATCTAAAGCAAAAAAAATAAAATGAGATAAGAATCTTCTGTATTCAAGAGGAGTAATGGGTGTTTAATTACATATGGTACTTGGTGTCAATGGTGAAAATCATGGTGATATTTGGACGTTTTCAGTAAACCAGGATTTCTCTGAATAGCATGACATTCCCTTGACATAAAGGCATCCTCCAGCTACTTTTTGTCTGATGAGTAGGAGTACTTAGTATTTATGGAGCACTTTCTGTGTTCACAATGAAAGATTAGAGGTCAGAAAGTATGTCTTAAGAGAAGGACATGAAAGAAAATCTTACTTCATATAAGAGAAGATGAAAGGGTTGCAAAAAATAGTTTTCTGATAAATAAAGAATTTCTACAAGGAAGGTAGTAATTTTTTATTTATATTGGGGATGAGATGTGAAATAGTGGTATAGAATTGAAATATGATTTTATCTATGTAATGGGAAAAATGTTTTTTGGGGACTAATAAGGCCTGGAATAGTTTAGAAGCTCCGCTATGGGATCTTCATATGAAATTCAGCTAAATATTCCTCTGAAATATTTTTAATTAAATGTTTTAATTAAAAATAAATTTTATTTTTTTAATTAATCAAAAAACCTTAAACTAAATTTAGCCAAATTGTGTTGCAATTAAAAAAAAAAAATCAAGGTATGTTGAAACAAATACAAACTTAAGTTGTCTTACTTTAGAAACTTCTAGGTTTCTAAAGAAGGAATAGGCAAAATGCAATTAACCTCCTTTTGCCACAGAAAATGGTCCAGACGTCTACAGGGCTATTCCATATTACTTCTCTATTTACAATTTTTCCATTCACAGTCATATCTGATGTCCTGACCTGGATGTAAACATAGTTCTCTTTGTTAAGGAAGGCACCTTCCTCTATCCAGTGACACCATTTGATTAAGAGGGACTGCATCCTACAGGCTTTGAAAATGTGCAGTTGATCTGACTAGAAAAGTGGTTGAGAAGCACTGGTTTAAGAGAAGTAACTCAAAAGATGAATAAGATCCAAGAAAATTTGCATTTTGCATGAAGAAGCGATGCAACAGAGCTAGAAAAGAGTGGATGTCGGCCTCTTTTATGTTTGATATTTTATTAGAAACTTTACAGCAGAGACTCAATTATCCTTAAAGAAAGGTAGAGTGTTTTAAATTTACAATACCACAAATTTTAGGACCAAATGTAAAATGTGGAAAATATCTTTCTGCAATAATATTATATTAATTTCTATAATCAGGATTTTTTTTTATGGACTAGACTGTCAATTTGATGGAATTATAACTATAAAAGTTTCTTGAAAACTCCTTGAAAGCAAAATTTGGGGGCTGGAGCAGCAGGGGATCTTTAAGGTCCCTTCGAGCCCAAACCATTCTATGCTTCCAGTAAGTAAACACTGAAAACTATTTGCAATATTTATGTACCTTATCTATTAAAATAGATGTTAACAGTAAAATTGGAATACTCTTTTCAATAACAATTTTAGAAGTTTGACCTTCAGATCAGAATTACAGATTTCCTTCTATCGTGATCCTCTTTATCTTTTCATTACTGCTTGCAATACTGAGCAGTGTATAAAAGGAATTGTGATTGATTTTTGTAGCCTGGGCATAATCAGGAAAGTGCCTTCTGCTCTCAAACTCTGCATGCTTCTCTTATGTTTGCCTTTTGTTTTCAAGACTTGGTTTGAGTAAAGTGTTCATTCCCGTCCATACCATTCTTTTTCTTATTTTTGTTGCTTTTTCATTACCCGTATTTGTAATTGAATTTTTGGTTGCATTAATGCTTGTGGTGTACTAGCAGCCTTATTCTGACAGTAGCAGTCTAGAAATAACAATGTACAAAATTGTTTCCTCAATGCAAAAAAGTTATTTTTGTCCAGTGCTCTTATTACTAACACTCAAAGCATTGTGTGTAGGCCACAGAAAACATCCAAGGAATTTTTAAAAGTTAAGCTGCCTTCTGGAAACATGATCTTTAAGACTTATTTTATTCCTATTTCTTTATTTTAAGCTCACTGCACACTTTGCACTCCTAGGCAAGGTAAAGCCGATATCTTTTTGCTGAGAACTTGTGTTTATTTTAGATTGTCTTTTCTGGAGCAGGGTGAAACCGAATAAATTTCGAATGTATACAAGAACATATATATTCTAGGATTGTAAGGTGAATTTCCCATGAAACTCAAAGAAATGATAAACATCTATACCATTATACATTTTCACTAAAAAAAAAATCACATTTTTTTGAACAAACTATGTAAAAATTTCCATGGAAGGTTTACATTAAAGGTATTCTTGAACTAATACCTTCTCACATACTATTAGTTATGACAAAGTTTCTTGAGTCTAGCCTAGAGATAGTCAAACCTCTGTTTTCTGGAGGGAAAGGAAAAGGAGGAAGATCTGTTCTCAGAGCTATCAACCTGCTCTTCTCTTTGTCCTCCATCCTTTGTATTTCTCAGTAGGAATATGTATTTCAAGATAAAAGGAGATTTTTCTCCTATTCCATACCAAATTTCAAAGGCAGGCCTTCTATACTGTAATGGCTTCTGATTCCCAAGCTGCATGAATATCTAGTAGGCATTTTCCTCAAAAAAAGGAGTTGGTGAGATAGAGCATATATTTCTAATTTAGTTCCTCTTTTTCTAATGAATGAAAATTCCATGACTGTTCTTAGCATTTGACTTTTCATTCAGCTCTTTAAATCAGATTCACATTCTGTAATTTATGGCAGGATTTTGACCAGGAAATGGATATATTCCTTTAAAAATTATTTTTAATTGTTTCAACTAGGTAAATGAGAAGGGCCTCAGCCTCTGTAGCATATCAAACTTATACAGCTTCTGCTTAGCTTAATGGTTGATAATGATCCATGATGATTACTTTGTAGAGTAAATAAAGATCTTTATAACATCATTTAAGTAAAGCAACTTACTAAACAAAAGTTAAATCAGACTTCAACATCATTCCAATTCAGACTGTGAGGAGTGGCTGCACTATTTTTTTTTTTCTCAGATAAAGTATCTTGCATTTCAATTTCACCAGTATCAAAAAAGTATTTTCTTACTCAATTTTTTATTTCATTGGTGTACATATACAAAAAACTCCAGTTCTGGCAAAATGGCAGTCACTGTTTCACTTAGTGTCTTATTAATATTGTGCTTTCTGCAATTAGTCATGTATTTGAATAATTAAAATCTAGTATAATGTGTGAATAGTTAATTTGAAAAATTTTTAATATCTTATGGACAGTGCCATTACTTCTGTACTATGATAGATTCCCTGCTATCTTTTCCTTGCAGTTTATCATATGACCACAAATCTTCTGTTGGGGGAACAAAACTGAAACTATAGCACAGAAAGAAGAAAAAATAAGGCTGTGACCTGAAGCACCATAATTAGAAAGCATGCTTCTCTACTGAAGGTGTTATTAAATGTGGAAAAAAATTCTTTTCATAAACTGTGATAATAATCTCTAATCAATGAAAGGCTGTTTAACTTCCTCTAACAAAGATATACTTTATGAATATGAAAACAAAGTAACCAGATCTGTGTTCTATTTCTGGTTATATGTTTGTCAAGATCCCTAAGTCCTTACACAAAAAATCTTTTTGAAGGCTTTGAATCTACTTTTAAAACATGTTCTTGTTTTCAACACTATTTCTAAAAATCTGTTTGTGCTTCTCCAAAATCTTCTGCTATCCACATTTCAAAATCTCTAGAAATGACCCTTTCAGAAGACAGTTGGCTTTCCAAGTTCACTGTTCTGTTCAGTTGGCTGTAGCTAAAATACTTGCCTTAGAGTGCATCTTTTGTACTTGCTAAATGTGCATATTTGTCTGCAGAAAGAAATTATTCTTAACAATATCTAGCCAAAATATGCAAATAATTATTTATAAGGTGATCCAGTAGTCCAACTAGTTTGTTTGACTACATTTGTTGTTTCTACTTCTTTTCCACCTGTGCCTACCTAGGACCAAGGAGGTAGAATGTTAGTGTAACATCATAGGTAAATCTTAACAAGAATATCAGTTGCTACTGTTGACTTTATCAAGTAATGGGGTAGTTATTATTGTCCAGTACATTTTCTTCCACTGTAATGTTTGTTTGCTTGACTCTTCTGTGGACATTTCCAGCCACATTCAACCTGCAGATGTGTTCAATGTTTTAATTGTTAGTTTTCATTTGTCTGGTACTTTTTACAATTATATGACACATAAGTGGCACTTTTTTAATTACTCACTTTCTAAGACAGACAATCCTGTAGTAGCTTTCCACAATAAATACTGGTTTTATTCCTAGCTGAATAAAATCCCAATTTTTTTCTGCCATGGGTGGACAGGCATAGGTGGATAGGGGGAGAACAGAGGAGAAGCAAACATCCTCTCCCACGTGCAAGTAACCAGTCATTTTTAATTCAGTAACTATCCATAGTTTATGTCTATTGAACTCTTCACCTTTTTGTCTGTGGAAAATCAGAAGTAAAAAGAGAAACGCTTTATATTAACACAAATCATGCAACATCAAAGCTGGACTTTATTTTCACTGTTTTTGCCAACAACTTCACAGTAATAATTGCAGTTAAACAATTCACCAGAGCCTGGCTCCATTTCCAGTGCTGCCAATGGACTTTGCATAATGAATTTTGGAGGACTTTATCTCAACTATTCCATCTATAACACCAGATAATGATGTTCTTTTTTGTACAAAGTAGGAATTGCATAAGTTCCTGAACATTATTATTTTTAAAATATCATTATGCCTTATATGGATTTAAAACTGAAGTTCAAATATTAATTTCTTCAGCAAATGCAAAGTTTCTTCTTATCACTCAGAAACCACACGTTCATAAATGTCAATTTTGTGGAATCACATTTCTGATCATTATCACTTTTAATGCATATGTTAAATTATCTATCATGTAGAACAAGAATAATTCAATTCATCTCAAGATTACTTTATAGTGCTCCAAGTTCTCCAGGAGTACTGTTGGAATTTTTATTGCTTTCATTTTCAAGTGTTAGGGCTTCTTTGTTGGTTTTTTTTTTTTTTTTTAGATAACATGCATATTTAACATTTACTGACATGTCACATCAAGAAATAATTTGAATTCATTTCTTGTGGAAATCTGTATAAAACGTTGACACCTGACTTTAGGTTGGAATGCACTTTGGTAGTTTCTGATGAGCAAATTGTAATAGCACAAAATTAAAGGTGAACAAGTAAGTTGTTTTAAATGAAGCTACTCTTGTGATGTCTGAACTTTCTCATTTTAACTGCTTTGAACAGAGTAAGTATTTTTGGTTCTTCTTCTCTTTAAAAAAGTTATATTAGTTTTCCTTTGAGTAGCAGAGTGTTCTTCTCTTGAAGCAGAGGTTAAGATGTCTGCCTTTTGGGGGTTTTGTATCCTGTTATATGAAGCATTTCAAGTAAATTCTGCCCTTTCTTACTGAAGGAGATAAACCCTAAACTCTTTCCCCTTTTTCAAAATTCTTCCCTGACAAAGAATCTCTTCCACTTGAGTGGTCAATGATTGTACTATGCACTGGATAGAAACAAGAAGTGCACTATCCAGGAAGCACTAAGTAAAATTAAACCAAATATAGGAAGGACAACTGTAAAATAACAGGCAGAAAGAGAATGGGGTTGAAGCTGTTTTGTCCATCTAAACTAAGTCTTTTTGCAGTTGTGCTTCAAGGTTATCCTTGATAATACAGAATACAGCAATAACATGTTCTTATGGATAGTACATAGCCATATGTATGACACGCACAGAAACCATAGGTGAGGCATAAGATCTGAATTTAGTTTTAACGGAATTGCTACCAAAGCAATAACTCAAACCCAGGTCAGGAATCCTGAAAGTCAAGAGCTGATTATGTTTTCTAACAAACACTTGCTAAAAGAAAAATCTTACAGGAGGAATTAACATGGAAATAATAATTTTTTTTTATTTTTGAACTGCCACAGTTGTGCATTGTTCTTTTGTCTAGGGAGGAGTTTTACATTCATCCATAGTGACTTCCTTGAGAACCTTCATTCATACATTAAGATTTTCCAGGTAGCTGAGTCAGGTTTAATGTTTTTTTGTCATTGTTGTTAGCCGACCTTACTTGTTCAGATAGCTGATTCTTTATCATCAGCTGTGTCACCTACCTCATCATGTACTTCCTGGCTGATAAACTACTAGTGTTTGATGCAAAACATGTGTCTTATTACTTAATTAGCTAGAATTATTGCAATTTAATTATTTTATACAAATAAAATATTATGGTTATACAATCTAATTATTTTGGTGGCAAATAGGAGTTGTGTTGGTGTGCCCAGGCCTGTACATGTGGTTTGTACTCAGCTTCTGTAAGCCATTCTGTGTGACTTTGGCTTTGGTTATTCATGCTGCTGTGGCTCCAGAACATGTAATAATCCCTCTTGAGAAAAGTACAACTTGGAATAGTCATGTTTTAAACCACTTCACTTTGCTGTCTATGAAGATATGCTGGACTCTTCCTTCTAGGCTGTCAACAACAAACCCATATATTGCTCTTCTAAAGCTTCTCTCTTCTGTGATCATGATGAAATTTCTTATCTACCCCTAGAATCTGGCTTTCAGGAGACTGTTTTTAAAGCTTGCTTTCTTCTCATGAGAGCTAATTTAAAGCCATTCACACGAAACTGCAGAGTTTAAGTTGTTGAGAAGTTATTCTTGGTTTTTTTTTCCCTTTTCTCATTCGTTTCTTTTTCTGTGTCAAATATTCCAAACCACAGCTGCATGGTAACAGTTGCTCCCAGTAACTTTGGGTTTTCTACATCTTATTGTCACTTTTGATCTTCTTATAGTGACACTTTTAGTAATGTTATTGCCTTGTCCAAGAGCAGAGTAGAGAAGCATCAATAAAGTCAGACAATTTTTAGCAATGCCTATATGTTGGCTGGCATCCAGATGAGCCTACCCTTTGACATTGTGATAACAAGCTGGATTGGCAAAATTAAAGATAAGGTATCTATTTCCATTACATGGTAGTCATTCAAATTACATTTTTGAATACAGGAAGTTATTTATTAGTTAAATTATGGACAGCATCCATTATTACATATTGGTTTATATTTTTCTTGGAGTGTCTGATTACCACAGCTAGTAAATTGTGGATTTTTTTTTTTAAGATTGGCTTACAGCTATTGACAGATGCTTTCTCTATGTTCTTCTCAACATATGTATATGGAAAAGGTGATGGTGCAGATTTATACAATGTTATAGCAGCTCATTTCTTTTAGAACTCTTATTTTATTGCTCTGTTAAAGATGCATTAACAGATGAAGACATTGCAAAATTGGAAATCAGAAATGATTAAACAACAGCATCCAGTGGAATCAGCATTTTATTTGCCTATCCAAAGCAATCTTCTGCCCATTTATTTATATGTATAAGCAGATCTATAATATGTTATACTTAGATCTGACCATATAGTAGAAAAATATTGTGTAATAAGGAATTCAAACAAAAAAAAAAGTTGTTGTGTTTTGTTTGTTCTGCTCTTTCTGTGGGATCTGGGTGGGTACAGAGGATTGGAAAATAAAGTATGGAAATTAGTCTTAGCTCTGCTGATGACTTGGCTTTATTCCATGTGATTCATTTGCAGGCAGAGGTCAGATTCACACTCATGCACAACTCTGATCTTACTGTGAAAGTAGCGAGGTCAGGACCATAACCTATGGCATGAGAATGAATGGGGTTGGTGGCAGTGAAATCAAGTTAATAGATTGCTCATATTTAACCTTTCATATTTAGTGGCCAGGTAGTTTAACTGCTTTCTTAAATGGTACTTTCATAACACAGATCTTAACATAATAGCTTGTTTTTCACAAAAGCATAATGTGTGTGCCCAAATGTATTTTCCAGACAGGTATCCAGTCTTGCTTTGAGTGCAAGAAGATGCAGAGAATCTAATTTTTCAGTACTTTGATCCAATGGTTAACTACTTTTATTTTGAAGTTCATGCTTTACATTCAGCTTCCAACTGTCTGTAGCTAGATATCTTGGTTAGAATTATTTCTGTTCAAGCCTTGAAAGCTTTCGTATTATAAGCACAGAGCCAGATAATCACAGTTCTGTTGTCTCTTAAGCCAGATGTTATCTTTGAATTTCATTCAGTATCTCTGAGTTTCCTGCAAAGAACTGGAATTAGTGGCCAGCAGCATACAGTAACACATCAGCAGTTCATGTGGGCTTGTGTCTGTCATGAAGACTCCAACCAGGTGTCTCCAGAAGACATCACTTCTGCATCTCTTCCTCCTCTTCCAATGAAGTCAGAATGGGACAGCAGTCAGATTCCAACCTAAAAATTATTTCCCCAAGAGCATATGGAATTGTACCACTGGTGCTCACTCTTGCAGAAAACATTTTGTTTCTGATCACACTGGTATTGTGGCTAGCGGCATCAGTGCTTTCTGTGCAGGGCTGTCTAAGTAACTGAGACTGTATTACCAGGGCTTATGTTTCCAAGAAGACGATTTTACCTTAAATAGATTGAAATCCTCTTCGACATACAGGCAGTATTTATTTGTTTATGGAAGAAAACAACTGTATTTGTGGGTTTTAATAATATGAAAAAGTTAGCTCTTTAATATTTCCTTCCTCTCATTCTAAGGCATTTTTTTCCATCCTCCATTTTCCATCCATTTTTTCCTGCTTTTGTGATTTTTTTTTCCGTTTAACTAGATATAAGATACTAATATTGTTATGCATACAGTATTGTTGTGTTAGTGTCACAAATTTTATGCGCTGATTAAGTCTAAGCATATCCTTTTTTATATATGTTTTTAAAAATGCACCTTTTTGCCACAATGTTATGTACGCTGGTTTGCCGTAGACTGAATCAGAAAATCACTACTTTCCAGGGCATGGGCACTTATACTTGATATGCATTCTGCATATTCTTTGCTAATCGTTTCTTGTTCATCACTTATTTTAATCATTCATTACTTTTTTTCTGGTCTGCTTCAAGCATTGTATTTTATAACAAGTTATTGATGAAAAATGCAGATAGCATTGCCTAGTTCTGGTAATTTAATTATGATTTAATCCTACAGAAGCTGGTTAAAGATGTTGATCTTGATGATGACAGCTCTGATTTGACATCTGTCAGTTCTGAATTCATTCCATGCTTATTCTGCTCAGTGTTGGTTTTCATGATTAATATTTTTATATGCTATCCCAACAAAGAGCTATTTTATGAAGCTGGATTCATGAAAAAGATCTGGGATTAAAAAAATAAAAATCCCTTTATAATATAATTATCTAACTAGAGATTGTCTATAGAAAACCTTCTGTAGGCCATGCCAGGACTTTGTATTATACCAATACCATTTATAAAATACAACTTAGAGTGTTAGCGTAGAAACACATAATCACGGAATGATTATATGCAGGTGCTTTTATTGCAGAGCTCTGGGAATCGGGGTACAAACCCAAATCTGATTCCAACATGAGTTTGGAGTGAACACATTTTATACTCTACCTTATACAATCACTATAGAATCATATGTCAGTCATTAATTACCCATTGTATTATTGTGAGCGATCGAGCATGAGTTTCGGGTTCATTGTAGTCATTCAGGCATACACTGCAAGCCCCTGCAAGTCCCCCTCTCACAATCATCCCCATGGTTTCTAAATAACCGTTGCATACCTGTAACACAGTGTAACAGTACTACCTGTGCTATAGGTGAACACACACAGGTGCAGAGTCACAAGATTTAACGGAAACAATGCTTATTCAGAGCCTATCTAAGCTACTACAATTCTAAAACATTTTAACCCTATGCTAACAAGAGGACCATGAGATGGATGTGATTCATCATCTTTTAATTTTGTTTTTATCTGTATTCCTTTTAAAAAAATCAGCAAAACTTTAAAGAAAGGAAATAGAAATCAGATGTTGGAGGTTCATTTGATGTGCTTACTGATGTTTTTCTTGTTTCTGCGGTATGCAGGGTACCACTGATTTTTCCAAAACATACATTCAAAGAAGGTGAAATACAATGTTTTTTCCATAAAAATATGTACAAAACAAAATTGAAGTCCACATTCATAATTTTGCCAGAAATGCTTACACACTCATCCATTCAGTGCAGAAGCTTTACCTTCTGAGCTATCTCACAAACAAAAGCAACTTCTCTGTGGAGGGCTTGAAGAGATCCCTTCATAATCAATATTCAGTTACAAATACAACTTACAAGAATTTGGCACATGATCTCAGCTAATGAGAAAATTGTGATCTGCTTGTGTATATTGTGAAAGTAGAGAAATTGGCTCAATTTGCTCAGTAAATTATTCATTGGAAGTTACTCATTCATCACTAACAAAAATGCTGTCTTCAGATGTTTCATCTATTTGGTGTTTCATATGCAAAGAAAACTGATTTTACAATCTGCCATTCCTACAGCTGTCCTAGAGAAATAGAGAAGTCTTTACTCTCACAGCAAAAGGAAGCCTCTATTCTTCCAAATCAGAAATAAAAAAAATATATATATTCCAGATATAACATACCTCATGTGTTTTGGGGGGAAAAATCCAGTCTCTGTCAATACAAGACTAGAAACCAGGAAAGTATTTGGTACTTAACAGAAAATACTGACGTGTATTGTCTCTTCCCAGTATTTTAACTTGTTTGTTCTCATTTAATAATGCTGTGAATATGTAGTTAGCTCTAGGGAAAGTATTTTGGAGTGGTTAACATATCTGCTTTACTGTGTGAATTTTCCCCAAATGGCTTTGACCAACAGTAGAAGAAAGGTAGCGGGATTATCAGATAAATGACTGTTATTGTCATCACAGCCAGTTGAATTCTTGGAGCAGCATGATGGAAAGGATGATTTGACTTGCATAAGAAGAGGACTTCCGTGATTGTGAAGTCTGGAACTTCTCCAAAGGGATCAAATATGGCTGGAAAAGTAGTTGACAGGAGCTGATCCGTGTTATGTATGCTGCAGCTTCCTGGTGACTTAGTAAGCCAAGAAAAAAATACACAAATAGAATAAAAAAGGGAAAATAAACTCATACTTGGAGCAGTTTACACATCTAATGAGGAGATGGAACTGTTAGGGGAAGCTAGTAGGATGGACAAGAGGTCCGGGAAAACAGAGTGTTGACATATTTTCTCTTATATGTTCGCAAAGTATCCTAAAATATTTTCTTAAAAATACAGAATTTAAACCAAAACATTTTCAAGAATCTTTATGTAACTCTTGCCTGAACTGCAAAGCTAAACAGTGTGCAAATAGAGAAATGATGAATGTTGCACAAATGGATATCCTCAATACCAAATAGCACATCTATTTTCATGATGTTGTTATGAAGCTTCCTGTGTTAATTTTATTATGTCAAATTACTAATAAATCAGTGGCAATTTTATGTGCATCACAACAAAAAAGGACATTTATTTCTTTGAAATACACCATGTTTCTAATTAAGATGATAGTAAAATACGAAAATCAGTGCATCACTGCATATCTTAAGTTTAACTTGCTATAATAAGACATTCAGTAATTCACCAGTGCACTCAACATTTGAGTATACTAACGGTAACCTGTATCACTACCTTTTTTTCTAAGTCAGGACAATTATGTCATCCGAACCATTTGCTTGCATGGATATTCTATTACATACAAAAATTAAGAAAAAAAAGTGACCTACTTTGGTGAACATGATACTATAAATAGATTTTTTACACTTTGAACAAGTGGTGGTCCATTAAAATCTTGACACTGTCAGGGAGTTAAAGAATTCACAAGGTATGTAAGCAATTTGAAAATTAAAAATGTCTTCAGTTTTAGCTCAATCCTTACCATTAACTATTTAGAAAGATCATACTTACTGAGTGCCTTACCAGTTCTTATTTAGACCTCAAAAATAGTAAAATACCTTCACTTTCATAGTGGGACAATTACTTGAAGTAAGCAGGTCTCAAATTCGATATGACATGAATATTTATTTAAATGTGAAGGAGTCAGAAAAAATAAGGGATATAAATGGTAGAGAATCAGAAGCAAAGCCACTACTTTCTTGTGTTCATCACTTCATGTTACTTCTGTACAGAAAAGCTTTAAACTCTTTAAAAAACAGAAATACAAAAAAAGAAAATTTCAATTTTTAACTTCCATGCATTTATCTTTTTGATGAAAAAAGATTGACTGATAGATGAATCCTTTTATGCGTTATTTTTTAGTCTGAAGGTCAGAGTGAAGCACTTAGGCTGAAGTAAAAGGCAAAAAGTTAACTAGCAATAACTTTCAGGATCCAATCTGTTATAATAGAACAAGATAGGAGTGGTTATGAGATATTGAAGGTAATAACTGAAAGGCTTCAGCTGAAGACTCATGAAACTGTATTTCCAATGTCAGAACCCGGAAATTTGGAAGATATACCTTCTTCAGAAGGAAAGTAAGATGGTTCTGATTCCAAGATTACAAAATTGTCTTAGAGCATAAATCATACTTGAATGTGACTAGTGAGAGAAGAGCTTAATATGCCAACTGATCATCTCTCACTGCTAAAGCAAGCGCTGTAATGGAGATGTTTACTTAGAGAGGCTTCTCTTTCTTCTGTCATCTATGTAGATATAGTTATGCTAAAGCTTTACTAATATAAGATTGACTCGGAAAGAGAAGCTAAAATTGAAGTGTATCTAAACGAATGCTTTTTGAATGATACAGATTTTGTAATATCTTATAAAATTTGATGTATTGTTCATATAAAAATATGTATCAACTTATCCTGTCATTTAATATTTGGGAAATATTACTTTTTTGCTAAATATATCCAGAATTTTATATTAGTATTTTGATATGTAATAAATTGAATTTATTTTGATGATCAAATAATAATTGTTTAGTCATAATGTTCTGCATTTTTTTGAAAAATAGTAAAGATAAGTAAGACCAAAGTTACATGTCAAATAAATGTCTTATTTTGGTTAGCTTTTAAAATCTAAACTACATCTAGCAAGTAAATATTTGAGAGTGTCCAGCTTTGGAGATACTCGAAACACAACTGCACAGAGCTTTGTGCACTTGCTTTAGCTGACCATACTTTGAGCAAGGAGGTTGGTCTAGGTGATCTCTAGATTCCACCTTTCCAGTGTCAATGATTTCATGATTTTATGATTTTTTATTTAAGTTTAACACTCAAATGCTTGTTTGCTTTTAAACATTTAACTAAATTATTAGACCATTTTGAAACATAGTTTGGTTTCCATTATAACAGAATTTTTAAATAAGAAAAAAGAAAGCAGTAAAGCACATTTTCTCCTTCCAGAAATCTGGTGAGAGCAGGTTTGAGGACTACTTTAAAGAAAAGCTATTCCCCAGATTTAGAATCAAATCAATACAATGGTAATAATTAATGCTATAGCAATAGTGTGGTAGTACAAATGTACACAAAATGAATGCTCACAATATCTTTACTGAAGCAAAGAAGTCTGCTTTTAATAGCTATTTCTGCTTAGAGTGTAACATATTGGTATTGCTCTTAGTTATTACAGATGAAAATAAATATTTTGCACATTTGTGATTTTGCCCGATTTCCATCAATCGTTTCAAATATTTGTTGTTGCTGTGCTTCTAGCATTTCTTTTAGAATAACACTGTAAATGCAAATCATATTAACATGTAATATTAAGTGACTATTAGTATACATTCACAGAAAAGCAATGGTCCTGTGCTGTGTGATAAAGTGTGTAGCTACAGTTTCAATCAGAGGGAAGCAACTGGGGAAAAGTACATTACGAGCCTGAATAAAAAAGCTGTTTGCAATCAGTTACAGCTGAGTGCAACAAAAATTACTTTCTAGGGATCAAAGGAAATTAATGACTGACCAGTGTAACCAGAACATCCCACAGCATGTTGAATATTTAATGCCATGCTACTTCTGCCCAAAACAATCTGAGGTTTGGCATATATCCACCAAAATAGCTCCTCGCTAATTAATTTGCCATGTCATTTTGCATAAAAATAGTAATTAGTACTGGTCTAATACCATGCACTATAGTGAACTTTTTTCAGTTAAAGATTCAATCTCAGTAGTTCAAAAGCTTGATGAAATGGTCATTTTTTATTATTCTTAGAGAAGAACTTGCATATTGAAAAAGGTATTGCAGTCAGAAGGAAGGATATATCAAAGTTTATAGACCAAATATATTTGAGGTTGTTCAAGGTCAATGAATTTTTCCCTCCACTTGCTTGAAATTATGAGTAATAGAATATGAATAACTGGTACTCCAGCTGAAATGAACTACAGTGATGTGTAACACTATATTTAGCTGTCTTTTAAACTGTTGCACTCTCATTTAACAGGCTCCAAATTAAACCTGCATTCTCCACCATTCTAGAGGGAACATTTAGCCTGAGCTTTTGCAAATTGATTTGAAGAATTTCCAGTAATTATTGCTTGAGATGCAGAAAGAATGAAATCTTTGAAGAAGCACTTTGGGTAACCATTGCAACCAGTGGTCTTGAATAAATGAAAAAGGAGTATTGTTATAAAACTTGGAGTTTGCCTTGTGGAAAAAAAAAAAAAGAAAAGAGTATTGCTATAGAGAAGAAGTTGTGAGTTTGGGTAATTTTCCTAATCTGTTTGTCCCCCAGACAGATGTTTTTAAATGCAGTAAAACACAATTTATTCTGAGCAATTGTGCAATACCAAACCCCAGGAACTGCAATCCTACAGTCAAAAAGCCTTGAGAGTCATTGAAAACTAACATTACTCTGTGAGAGTCTGCAATGAGCAGGAACAGCCTTGTAGCAGAAAAGTCAGAGACTGGCAGATCACTAGTAATTAAATTAATAGCATTGAGCCCAAGGCCATGTTTCTTCATCTTCTGTTTCTCATATTACCTCTCATTTTTTTCTGTGATAATCTTTTCATGTTTCTTATTCCTAATTAACACTTGTTAACACTTTTTTTTTTTTTCTTCCCTTTGGCTTCTTTTGCTTTTTTAATTCTTTCATATAATTTTGTGTTCATCCTTCTTGGTATGTGTGGCTTCCCTGTCGGCTTATCTCTCCATTCATTTTTTCTGGTCCTCCTATTACCCTCCTGCCTTCACTGTTACCTTCTCCATTTGCTTACTGCTTCCTTTCTTTCATTGTGCCACATGTCTGACTTCTCCTTCTTTAACTGTAATGGTTTTCTGTCAGAAAGGACTTCTCCAGTACTTCCGATAGTGCTTTCTGATTCCATGCGGACCATTTGAGTGATGGTAGTCAAATAACTGGTTTTTTGCTTTTCCACCAAAAATTTTTAGACCCTTTCCAAAACTATGCAATTCAATCTGCTCTATGCACAAATTTTAGGATTGTAGCTGCTGTGAAATGTCATGACAGCAACTTAAACAATAGCAATAATATATAAAATGTGAATGGTATACAGTGTGTCTAAATCTCAGCATAGTTCAGGATGGTTTTAGTAACTAGTAATCCACATGTGCGTTCATCTGTACTGAATTTATAAGGGATGATGCAATGTAGTATAGCTGAAGTTTTTCTAACCTAAACACATTACCATGCAAACTCCCAATCTAAATTGTTTAATAGAGGTGGAATTGCTTTTTCTTCCAGTGTTATCCCTTCAAGACAAGTGGCGATGATCAACATATTTGAAAACTAGGGCTTCTCACACAGAGCAAGTCTTCAGGACAAGGTTATGCAGCCTCTTAGCACATATTCTCTGTCGTTGGACCATTTCTTTAAAAAAGACTAAGCAGTCTCAGCCTTCTCAGGTTTCCTTTGTTGAGGGCTCCGTTGGTGCAGGTGTGTCGGGGTGCAGCTGCAGTTCAGGCTGCAGGCTGAGCCCTGGGTGGCGGTGGCCTGAGAGGAGAGGCCGTGGACTGCCGGCCCTTGGCATCACAGAGGCGCGGGACCTGCGGCGCTGCCGGACACGGCAGCAGCCGGGGGCTCGGCAGGGAGAGCCAGACCTTCCGCCCTTGGACTGGGAAGGTTTAAAAGCCCCGGGCATCCTTTGTTCGGGGTCCCTCCTCGGAGGCACCAGCTCGGGCTGTTCCTTTGTTACTGCGCCGTGAGTGAATGGCTTTATGAAACGAGACATCTCAGCCTCTGCCATGGGAAACCTGGGATCGATGCGGTAAGAAAACCTGGTCTGACTCTAGATGGGATGTGCGGGGCGGCAAGCAGGAACCCCTCGGGTCACTGGAGCCGCCGCTGTGAAGTGGGATCGGCCCCAGCCATGGAGGTTTCTGATGTTGCGAGTGTCACTTCTAGAAATAGTGGTGGTAGCAGATTTTGATTTTTTTTTTTTTTTTTTTTTTTTTTTTTTTTT
>VWZW01005505.1:828005-1035352 GCA_013397115.1 Edolisoma coerulescens | reverse complement strand
TTTTTTTTTTTTTAAGAAATCAACATGTAAATGTTCCAAATGCTGGATTTGATTCTCACGGTGTGAGAAGTTTTTCAGTAGGCAGGATGCCCTGGTTTAAAAGCCATGGGATAACAGAAATTCTGTTGGAGCTCTGGTTTTAGACAGAATGTTTTTTAAGGAAAGGTAAATTGTAATGCTCTCATATCAGAATTTGGACAGCAAGCGATATAGAGAACATTTATTATTTGGTTTTTTACACTGTTGTCAGAATGTTTTGCACAGGTGTATGATATTGTGAAATGCAATGTTACACAGACAGCGACAAAGAAATTTCTGTTAGAACTTGTTATAAGCCTTCTGGTTTGGGAATATAAAGGAAGAAAAGAAAGAAGACCTGTCTTTATGAGTCAGAGGATGCCAATGACCAGCCATGAAAAAAAGAAATGCAATCACTGCATGAGTTGAGAAAGTATATCCACTACCAACAGAGAGAAATTTGTGCATTAACAAAGAATATTTAAAAAAAAAAAAAAAGGGAAATATTTTCAGTTGGAAATCAGCAGTAAGTTTCTAATCTCTGAGGAGTCTAGAATTGCTTTCCGTGAATGTAGGGTAGCTAGAAATAAAGGTGAACACGAGTTTGATTTATAAACTCTGGTTGCTTCCTATCGTAGGCAATATGCTAGTGATCTCTTTAGAGCTTCCTATGAAACTAAGGTACAGGTGGCCAGTTAATGAGAATTATTCATGTTTCCATTCTCATTGTTCTCGGTTATTCACATTTTACCTTAATTCTTACAGTTCACTTTTGGAGAAGCTCTCGTCTCTCTCCCTTTTCTTGAGGCCTTAATACCATGACATAAAATCCATGGATATACATTCCCTCTAAACTTAATAGCGCACTTTACCATGGGAGGGAAGATGTGTGCTAACGTCTTTACAAACAGTTCCATGGGTGAGGGTGTGGATGTTAACGTCTTTGAAACGGGTCTTAATGTCTGCTAACTTTGGGCAGCAGGTTTGTTGCAGAGCCCAGACAGCTCGGCTCCTGAAACAAACAAGTGGGTCTGCACAAGCCTGAACTTCTGAACTTTGGGGTAAAATGACAGGTTCAGGGGGGAATATGTGGTAGGCGGTTCGGGAAGGCTGCACCTTCCCTGTACCTCAGCCAATGGGGAAAGGGAGAGGGCAGCATGCGGCCGGGAGTTTAGGACAAAAGAAGGCTGCCCCCTCCAAAACCTCGACAGAGAAAACCTTGCGGACATGTGCCCCAGCGGACTTTCTCTCCCTTAATTCGAATAAAGTTGCAGGACTCCTCTGTCTCCTTTATAGGAACTGGCTTTTCATAGCGTGATTTTCCGTACAACCACTTGGATCAGGTTAGTAAGAAGCAGTTTGTTTTATCTTGTTCTATGGCTGAATGCTTTGCAAGGGCAACAGCCTTCTAGTTCCTGATAGTACAGGAAAAGAAAAAAAGCCAGATTTTCATATCTCTATAATAAAATGTCACTCTAACGCAGCTTGAATTATCAGGACAATGTGATGTTTGTCATGTGATGCTTTTTTTTTTTTTTTTTAAGGAGACTTTTTTTAAACTTTGGTTGATTATTTATGTCATAGTACATTATGAAAGTGTTTTATGTCTGACTAAGCTACATTCTTACTGAGCCTTGATGCAAGTTTTACTTGATGTGAAGCATGATGTAGATACCATAGCAGTGTAACTATCAGGGAAAAAATTTCTTTCTGTAGGTTAAAAGTGAGTTTACAGATATCTATCAAGAAAGAAACTTTTAAGTAAACTTTCCTAGTGAATTGATACAACTATAGTTTTATGCTGAGCTAATAGAACAGTTTGCAACCTGCGATTTAAATACTAGTACTGATACTAAATGATTTTTCTTTTATGAAAAAGAATAAATGGAATGAAATCCACTAATATAGAGGCCAAATACACTTGTTGATAAAAAGATATGAATAAAACTATCATCTTAATGATTTAGACACGTGTGGCTTTACAGAATTATTTAGGTAGGAAAAGACTTATGACATAATCAGATCCAACTGTAACTCAGCACTGCCAAGCCCACCACTAAAGCATGTCCCTAAGTGCCACATCCACACATCTTATCTGTAGTTCCCCAGATCCTCTTTCAACCCCTTTTGTAGACGGGTATTTAAATAGGTGGATTAGTGAAGCAAAAGAAAATCTAGTAGAAAAAGGGTGTTTATTTTTTAAATATGTATGGAGGAATTTGCACATAAAATAATAAAGAATCATTTGTAAAATAACATTTTCTTCCAAGGGGTTATCTTCCTTACAAAAGATTAAGAATTTAAATCATAATTTGACTGGTCCTGAGAAAAAAGTGTATTCCTTACCAGTCACTACAGGTTATTTTTTCTAACTTTCTATGTTCTAAAATACTTGATAGGAATGGCTGAAGATCAGAGCATCTCTCATGGCTATGAATCTTATATATGCTACTTTGCCGTTCATTCTGTTACTAACATACTGAGATCTGTTGCTGTAGAACTTCCATGGCATTTTCTTGGTTTTGGAGTGAGTTATTTGGTGTCTTTTAGAGAGTAAGAGGGCAATTTAAAAACACATCTGCATTTTCAGATACCAAAATTAAATTTATCAATTAAGACTCTAGCTTTAAAGTCCTTTTACATATTTTAAACTTTTTGCTTGGTTGGTTTTTTGTTTGGTAAAGGAAATAATTGTCTTAGAAAAGAAGTGGAATATGTCCATGCAGGAGGAGCCCTGTGTTTCACTCCTAAGAGCAATTGAAATCAAAAGTAGGAAGCTTGACAAGAAATTAACTCCAATACTACAATTTTCTCCTATGTCTAGCATATACCCATCCTGTAGTGTAATACTGAAATGTTTAGGTAGACATATATTCAAAGCCTCTGTGGTCTATACAAATAAATTATATTTAGACAGGTAGATTTTCTTCTAAAATGTATTTCCTGTTCTCCTCATTTAAATGCCTCCCATGTTTTTAAAATATCTCTTTTGCTCATGTTCATTATTGAAAAATGCTCCGTATTTTTCTTAGTCTTGCGTATATTTTATGTCACATGTACTCGCATGGTTCATTTAGACTGCAGAATAACTTCAAAGCAACTATTAATATAGCTGAAGAGAGAAAACATGCCATTTTTCACAGCTCATATTTATAAGGTGGATCATTCTTTTTTGTTTATATTGTGTTGCCCTATAAAGAATCCATGATTCCCTTGAAAATAATGACATTCTTTAAAGCCAACAAATGTTTATTTGGAGGAGAATTCATTTTCTTTTCCTTCCTGTTTCTGAGTCTCTAGGGTATATTCAGTTCATATTTTCAGTATTTTTCCTCTCAAACACAAGCATCTTTGTTTACTTATATTTTTGCAAAAATGAAGGTGACAGGTAGATCAAGGAGAGGCGTTTGTGAGAAAGCAAAGCATCATTAATCTTCTAAAAAATATGAAAGTTTGCTGAAGTGTTATAGCTTGCCATAATCAAGTATCAAACAAATAAAAAACTATGAATAATATCATTGAAATGTATTGTTTTGACTTCAGCTATAACTATGACAAAAGGTTTTTAGTCCTTTGCCTCAGACAGTGGAAGTAGTGGGTGACAAAATGTATCTGGCTTCACTTCCTTTGCAACTTCTACCAAGAAATTATTGTTTAGAAGAATTGCTGACTAGGGAAAAAATACTCCTGATTTTGCTAATACTTTAATAATTTTTTTTCTGGTAAATTTTGGTGTAAGATAATTTATAAACATTAATTTAGTATTTGTCTCCATGCACAGCCAACATTTAGCCTCACTGAATATGCAGTGTGAAACCTGGAATACATAAAACATTATACGCACAAGTATGCTATTTATTTTGTAACAGAAGAACATTAATGGGTTTACTCAGAGTATACTCACAGTTTCACTCATGTCTGAAAGTTTGATTCATGATTACTCTTTGTCAAAGCAACTTTTAACAGTTTGCATGCTTTTAGTTCAGGGAGGAAGTCACGTCAAAATGAAGGCACCAAAGCATAAAATAGGATTCATTAATACAGGCTCAACACAGAGGTCAGAAAAGCTAAATGGAATCATACACTGCACTGGTCTGTAGAGACACCAATTGAGAAATTACAATAGAAGTATAATATAGGCATTACCAAGATGTTTAAATGTTTAAATATCTGTGTTTCTACATATCTTTAAAGGTATACATCTTGACATATAAATTTCCTTAATCCCTCTGGCTTAAAGTCTGGCCCACTTATGACCTGGTAACAGGAAGGAAAGGACTATCTTGTCCTTAATAATCCTCAGCACTGACACTTAAGAAGTACCATGACTGTGCAAAACAGTCTCTGAGGCACTTACAGATCTTCTCTAGTGGCCTTGGCATGTGGAGAGGGTAGATGCTTCACCTACCCATAGTGTTTATTAGCACAGTTTAAAAGCACGGTTTCCAAGACAACTACCTGAGTCTAAAATGAAGAGCTGAAGGGAGATGATAATTTTTGAATCCTTCTTTCACCTCTGCTTTGAGAACAGGCTTGCACATGTTGCCCTTTGCTTATCATTGCTCCAAACAAGCGTTTGCAGATTAAAGCAATAATAGTTAGTCTAAAAAATGAATTTTTCTTTCTTACAGAAGGAAAAGACAAGATAGCTGCCCAATATTTAATTTTTTCTCTATATACAGGGCTCAAAGTGAAATAAAAACTGGGGGAAAATGACCCTATAAATAACTACAGCTAAACAGAAGTAAGATCTTGCTGAGCTCAGTGGGAGCACTAAGGTATGGAGTCCTGCCTCACATCTATCATTTAGCTCTGAAACCTTCCTTCACCTGAGAGGCAGCAGTTTCCTCTCATAATGGCAAGATTTCGCTTACAAACTCAGCAATATCTTGGTACTCTGACAGGGAAGACCTCTCAGCTTCCACATCCATCTGAGTTGTGGGAGTTGGATGACCCTGGGAGATCAATCTTTCCTGAATGGCATGACCCCCAGGCTCCCCATGAGCTCAGAACTCAGGCAGATCTTGCATTCTGCAATATTTTGCACTGACAATGGCAGCTGGATCACAGGTCAGGAAGGAAGGTTTCTTCCCCTTTTGTTCCTTTCCTTCTTGTCTCCTGTCTGCTGCATTAGCAAGAATCAGCCAGCTAATTTGAAGTGGCTCCCTCTTACTTCTGCAATGAGCTTCAAAGCTATCCATGATGCTTAGAGCAGTTGAATGGAAGCAGAAATGGGGGAGCCCAGAGGGCGACAGCATTGTTTGTAACTGAACCAATGGTGTTTGTAGAACATAGTGAAAAGGTACAGGATAAGCAAGTGATGGCCCGATAATAATAGTATATATATGTATAATAAAATTCTCATTTTCCTTGGAGTGTCAGCCATCCAAAACTTAAATCTGAATCATGGTGTTTTGGTCTGTAGGCTAAATGTTTTTATAAAAATGACAGTAAATGTTTAACAGTCTCTTCAGGGGTTTGGGTTATACCAAAGTTGTGAACAGTCCCTTTCTTTGTGTTACTCAACTACAAACCCACCAAAAAGGCTTCCTGAAGATTGTCTGTCTTGCATTAAGTTTTCAATATTTGATCAAGAATTCAATTTCTGCAAGGCACTGAATGTACTTCTTAGTTATCAAAATTCTTCAATATGTACTAAAACTGATACATGCATTTAATGCTTTTGGCTTTAATGGGTGTGTTTCAATAACTTAAATCCAGTACAGCATCACGAGAAAGCAATGAAGGGATATGTTGCAAACCTACCTTGTGTCTAACTGAAGACTCATTATCGTGGTTACAGTGCAATGAAAACATCACAGCATAAGCAAAATCCAAACCCAGGCATGTGCAGGTCTAGAATCATTATCATCTGGAAAGCATCTCGGTAACTCTATGGACTTCAAAATATTTTTATAAGACTAATTAGTAAAAGGTGCTTGATAAATTAATACAGAAATAACTATCGCCCCTGTTTTATTATGAAGTGACACAATATATTTTTGCACCATTGCGAGGTAAATTCCTTTTTAATTTTGTTTATTCTCTTTAAAGTCAGGAACCTTCATTTAGAAATCACTAATAAGTAAGCATTCTGTGTGCTTTTTGAGTTCCTATATCATATGCTATAACCTTAGAATTTTTGCTTTAGATATGCAACGTGAATACTGTGTGTTATTGGATTATTTAAATAAATGGATGAAAGTATTGTAAATGTTCTCTAACAGTGGAATAAGTAAAGCATGCCTCGCTTGTTTCCTTTTTGGTTTTGATGTGCTTGAAATCAGAAATTTTGCATAGTTTGTGAAGCTTCTTGTCCTGTAGTTCTTAAGCAGGAGCTTGCAAAAGGGAAAAAAATTGTATTCCCATCTTGATTTCATGTTGGGTTCCTTGCAAGAAAAGTAGGATGTTGAATGAGAAGGAGAAAATTTGGTAGCCCTTTAGCTACCATCATGCTGTCCTATCCTTAAAGGCATGTAGAAAAGTCTCCCATTTTGTGTGTCACAATTTAGAAAGCCTTTCAGCTCTCTAGGAGGAATTTTAATTTCTTCTAAGTTTACAAAAAGCAAAGCTTTATTGTAAAGAGCTTTTCAGTGTTTGCTTAATATAAGTGATGTTGATTTTTTTTCAGAATAATGTCAGTAAAACACAGAGAGGATTCTGAATTGTACTTTCAGAGAGTCATGGCAGGCCTAGCTGTAACCTCTTAAGTAGAAATTAGGTAAGGAAGGTTTTACACGGGGATGTTTACTCTGGGTATATGCATGTCCAAAGCTTAGCATTTAGGTTCCTAAAAGGATCTTGACAATTTATTCAGGAGAAAGAAATATATTCTTTATTTCCAACTCATTTCAATTTCTTTACGTTTTACAGGAAACTAGAAATGAAAGCATTCCTTCAAAATAATCATTGTTAATTAAATCTCATTTTTTATCTTGAAATCAAAAACCAACATTGTAGTCTTGAATTTCCCAGAGTGCATGCTTCCTCTTTTTGATACTTTCATTAAAGTGTATTTTCACTTTTTCCATCCATTTTGTACAGCAACAGAATTATGTAAATCGACTCAAAAAGTTTCATAGGATATCTAAATTGTTCTTTAGGAAGTATCTTCTGTAGGCCTCTCTGGTCATTTTCTTTTCAGACTGTTGCTGGAAAAGTCTGCTTTTAGCTGAAATCAATACAGAGATACAATACTTCCTTAAGTTATTAAGATTTTCAAATACTGTATGAGAAAATTTTTATTTGGCTATTATTATTATTAATAATAATAGAAACAAGCCTCCCAATTTCTTGCTGTTCATGAAATTCACTTTTTTTTTCCCTCCTCAAACATATAGCATTTTAATACAGAAGTACAAGTTTATAGCTAACTTAATCTAAAATTCAGGATTGCTTTGTAGAATTAATAAGGCATTTTTAGAAATTATCTTTCTCTCTTGACTGTTAATTTGAGGTGTTTTCAGATCCATTGCGCTTCTGTGAGCCTTTCCTTTAATGGCTACCTGCTTAGTCTTTTTAAGGTCTAGACCTTTGTTCCAGGGATTTATGATTCATATTTATTCTGTCATGTTGTATTTTAGTACTTGCTATGCAGGAATTGTCATAAATAGCAGGGCTAATTATCTGAAGTCATGTAAGAGAGTCTTGTTTGTTGAAATTCCCTGTTTTCTCCAATGCAGACATCCAACTGTCCTAATTTCAAAAAAACCCACAAAAACCCAAAGGCAAAAAAAATTTTTTTCAGAACTAAACCCAGAAACCTTCTAGAATTAGATGTCATAAATGACAGAATGATAAGGAAATTGCGTGCTTGCATCTGAAGGTTTTTGGGTATAATAGTAATCTAAATTTATAATGGAAAACTTCATGGTTGCTCTGTAACTTGTGTGTATTTTCAATGAAAATCAGATTTTCAGCCTCCAAGATCAGTCTAATGATGCAGATAAGCTACTGCAGATAATGATCCTCTCATAGGACTTGTATCTATGTATCAGTAAAAAATAATTTTATAATTTAGCAGTTTATTTAATATGTTGAATTAACTATTGACAGCAAATATAACTTACATTCTGATTTGTATTTTGTTTTCTGTGAAAGCTGTGAATTTTATATTGGAAGACAAATAATTGCTTAGCCGGGATATCACAAGCTAAAACTCTAAAAAAAGCCTTGTGGAACCCCACTGGCTTCAAACAATGTAACTACTGTTTGTTAAAGTCATTAGAATTAAGAATTGGTATCTTAGGTATATGTCAGGCCTCCTATAGGCCTGTGACATTTAGAAGAAGTGTGTTGAAGAAGGGTGTAATGACTGCTAGAATAAAACCTCTGAGTGATAAATGAACAGATTGCTACTGTGAAAGTGTTTAAAAGTTTAGGACTCCTACTGATAAAATCACCAGAGAGAGTATGTAGAAAATTACTCTCTTCTCACCTTTAATTGCATTATTTAACTTGAACATTTTCTCCACTGAAGGGAGTGCAAATAATAAAACCTTTTCATTTACTATGCAAAGTCCTTTACAAACCAAGTATAGAGACTATATGACTTAGGCTTGCTTTATTGAATTAAGTAACTGGCCAGCTATAATGAAGTTCCTGGTGGAAAGGAAAAGTGAAATTTAACTAAACCAACAGTGTATTAGGACATTATCAAATGGAGATGTTGCAGATGTCTTCAGGTGGATACAAATGCAAAAATAAGCATTTCCTCCAGAGAAACAAAGTCTGTCTTACAGAATGAACTGTCTAGTTCATTCAAACACTAGAGGATGGTTCTGCTGAGAAAAGGACTGAAATTCTTAATGCCTTTTTTTCTACATCATCGATGTTACTTTCTGTACACCAACTTTTTTTTTTTTAAAGTGTTATTGAATAATGAAAGCTACTTTTGACAGGAAATATTAATTATGAAAGAATGTAAAGTATTGTCAAGGAGAAACACGCAACAACAGAAAAAATACCCTTCTTATATGCCTTTAACCTTATTTATATCTTTTATCTTACTGATAATAAACATAAACTGAAGGATATTTCTTAATTGGATGCAATTACTTCAGAGAAATAAGATTAAATAATGACACCTTTTAAGCCAGAAGAAACATCAAATTAGCTTTAATGCACTTTGCATTTTTCACATTTCGTCATACGTGAACCTCATTCCATTATATAAATACTTGGAAACAGGAAATGAGGTACCTTACATGTGAAAATGTAAAAGTTCCTCTGTGACAAGGTCTATGAAAACACTTGACACACATGTAGACAAATTAGTGTTGCTTATAATGGAGAACATGGCTTACTTTTTCATTTCTTATGGATATTACATGGATTTTACTTTTATTTAATAGCTATTAAAGCTTAAGGTAAAAAAAAAGGGAAAAACCAGGAAAATATAAGAAAAAATATTTGCTAGCTTTTTAAACTTCTTGTCAATAACTGCTTTTTGAATCTCAAATGAGAAACTGATAGGAGAGTACTTTGTCAGGAAACGGAAATTCTTATTACATACAGAGGGGAGGAAATGGTTGCAAAATGTAACAATATATAGAAAATTCTCCATAGATTGATTAGTCACACTTTCATGTGCTGTAGCTTTCACAGCACAGATTTGGTTTCATTTATTTCTCTGTAATTGGCATAAAATGGTACACTTAGTCTTTCAAGAGTACTGCTTCTCAATGTCACCATTTTTTTCTATTATGTGATATACGGTTGGTTCTATTTCATGATCAGATATTCTTTTTCTGGTCATAAAAATTTCCAGAGATGATATTTTTGGAGTGAGATATGTTTGGCCATCTAGATAAATGACAGGAGTGTGAAAGCGAATGCTTTAGAATTAAATACAGCCAAAGAGAAATGTAGCATCAGAATCTTTATACTATAAATAAAACCAGAAAATGCCAGTAACCCTGATATCAGAGGTTGCTAATTCTAAAATGGTGAAATGTAACAATTTTGTCTTTATTTAAAAAATGGTTTATACATGGACATTCTTCTCTTATAGGTGTTTTCTTTAGTTGAGATGTCAGTACCTCTTCTGCAGCTTCTGCTAGCCAAGATCCTGTGTCCCAAAAGGGATCTAAAATTTCTAGGCTTTCTCAGAATTAAAAGTAAGCTAAATAGAAAAATGGTCTAGCTTCAAAACTTTTGAGAAATCTATTTTCTAAGAGAGTATGTGTTATTTAATTTCATTTTATTGTGCTATTTAATTTCACAACCTGTTATATATATTCTATGTGTCAGCCAGCTTTGTCTGTTCCAGTATGTCTAAATTACCCATTCCCTGTAAATTTGTCAGATAGAGGTAGAAAGGAAAGTATGTAATTTGGTAATAGTTATATAAAGGGATCAGCAGAATTAAAGGATCTGACTTTTGATGATTTTATATAGATGTTTGTGTTTTAGTGTATGCAAAGGTTTCTTTTTTTACATTTACTGAGCAGGGTTACGGTTTCTATACGGGAGCCATCACATTTTGGCATGCTAACAGTCAGCTTGCTGTATTTCTTCATTACTCAACCAGGCACAACACTTGGGACAATCCAGTATATTTCTTGTCATAGTCGCTGAATATTATTTTACTCTTTAGAAGGTGTTTATTTCTTAGTCTTTATTTTGAAGACAGCATGGCTCGTAAGCCAAGATGCCAGATAAATTTAAAAGTCTGGCAGCAAAAGCATGTGCCCTCCTTGCCCTGATTCCACCACCAGCTGAGAGCCAAGTCCTATCTCTGTCTATGGAGCTGTGTTAGTAGGGGCTTTCACTAACAGTGAGGCTTGTTAGTGGGGCATGATACGTGAAGATTGCTATCTGTAGTTGAGGGTAAGTGTCCAAATGTGCTGATGAACCCTAATGGGCTTTAATTTAATTTTAATGGGATATTTTAATCTTTTAATGAGGTAGTAATGCAACTTACATACTTGTTCTAGGTTTTCCCCCATGCAAAGACTAAATTACTGTTTGTATACTCAAAGCAATTATAGGTTACCCAGAGCTACCAAGAACACTGCCTCATTTTCCAGGCTTCTCTGTGCATTTACAGAGTAAATATGTATTTTTGTCTTTGAAAATTCCTGGCGGAATGAACTATTTTTAACGGAGGTTCAAGACCTTTTCAGCAAATAGTGTGCTATGTATGAGGAGAGCAATCTTTCAAATGCATACATTCTTTAAAAAATATGCCAATTGATTTTATCCAGTAGTGTTATTTTCAAAGAAGGCCATTTTAGACAAGTATTGTGCAACTGGAGGCTAAAGAATAGAAAGAGACTGTAAATCTTCTGTAGTCACACAGCTTTGGATTTTTCCTACTCAGAGAATATCTAGACACTAAAAATATAGTGTAGTTATCTCCATAAAGACTTTAGAAACCTTCTTGTGTATTCTGGGTGCAATGGAACTGCAGCTCTTGGAGACACTTGGATTATGTAAACAGCTCCTTGAAAGCCATCAAAGTTTCTGGATGTTTTCAACATGTGTCATGTCTGAATAAGGTAACTGATCATCAGGATCCAAGATCTGAAGCCACTAATACTTTAAAGCGCAAGTCACTAACCACACATTATTCATCTCTTTTCAACACCTGCATTTGTTTTACCTTGCCCTTCAGGATGACTTTTTGCAGCTTTTAGTAAGATGGTGAATGCAGATAGCAAAGCCTCTGGTAAGTGAGAAAGGAAACTTAGCTTTAAGATGTTCTGCTTCTCTGCATTATGTTGTCCCCCATGAGGGAACCAGAAGGAGTAAAAGACCATTTTATGCATGCTGGTTTTGTCACTTGCAGAGGCGCTAACAAATCATGTGATTTCTATAACTTAGTATTTCTGTATGATTCAGTGTAATTGACAGTGCCAGAAACTAGCCCTAAGCAAATGAAATGCAACACAAAATCTGCTGTAAGCAAGTTAATCACAGTCTAAGTGATAGAAAGCTTGCACTTCATTTCTTTTCCAGGATACATTTGTAACAGAAAAATAATTCTCTTTTCTCTCAAAAGGCTAGAGAGGCTGTCAGGCGCTTTGGGGCAATCGAAATAAATAGTTTATGCCTCCCGTAAATAAAGATATGAAATGTTTGTGTTTGTGAACAAAGGCCAGAGTAACCTCGTAAATTTGACATTCTAGTCTTTGACTCATGGGCTTAGACCATTGACAAATGGGTCACTGCCCCAACTCTCTGCTCTTGCACTTCTCATGAAGGCACTTGCCTTAATATTCTGTGCGATAATTTAAAGCTACCTTGCTAGTACCATTTTTGAAGATATCTGCTTAAAAGACTGTTCTGTTCTTATTGCCTGGAAGCATATCTTTTTAATTAATATCTGTGTTGCTCAAGATTTTTATTAAGAAGGAAGTCTCTTGGACTTTATACAGCAGTGCCCCTGGGCTTGCTGTTCAAGAAAGTTGTTTAGACACATGTTTTTTTGGATATTTCACCATCCTACAATTAGATATTTCATATCCTTGCCAGTCTTTATTTATTCATCTTTCAACAATGTCTCTGTCTAGTGCATCTTACAAATATATTTTGCACTGCTAATACCTTCCTTTAAATTTCAGATAATGCAATTAATAGTTTAGTTAGCTTAATTTTATTCTGTAGCTTTTTTCTTTTTTTCCCCACAAAGCTGTCCAAAGCCTCTGGTCATTGGGGTTCACTCTTTTTCTTCACAACAAAAACTTTGAGAGGTCATCAAAAAGGTAGTTTCCAGTGGAAAACTCGGGAGCCGAGCGTGTGACAAATGAAAGTCTATGAAAACCATCCTTTCCAAAATCAGTATTTGCTGTGTATAGACCATGCATATCATGCTAAGGAGGATGGTAAGAAACTGGAGAGCATAGGGCTTAAAAAAAAGCCCTTTGCTAACAACCCGTGTCACCGTATTTTCCTCTTTGTGAGACTACGAGCTTTTTCCAAGCAGCAAGCACAATTGCACTGTCATGCAAATCCAAAATATTTTCTTTGAATTTAAAAGCTTGAAAAAACTCAGCTTTTCTAGAGGATATTAAAAACTGGGATAGCTGTATGTGTTTACATTTTTTCCGTGCTAGGTATTCTATAGCACTTCTTCACTTGGATTTATTCCCTTCCTCTTCAAAGACTACGTTTTTTGAATTAAACCTGCGGCTAAACAGACATTTAAACCAAATGGGGTACCTGTTTTCATTATACCATTGCAAATCTTAACTTTTCCAATTCTCTGTTATCTGATTATTTTCTGTCTTCAGTGGAAATAAGGTCATGGTCCTAATTGTTTGCCTTTTAATAGCTATTGCTTTTGCTTTGGAGCTTTGTTGTTACTGATACCGTAAGAGCTCATGAAGTAGTACCTAATGAAAAAACAATAAATACGTCATTAGCTTTAAGCCTATTATTGCGACCTTTTCCTTTGCTGTGTTGAGAAATCAATATGAACTTGTCATGCTGGTTCAGTGGGGTTTTTCCCTCCATATTTACAGATGTTTCTCACATTTCATACCCAAAGGTTCAAGGTTGTTTCCCTGAGCAGATCAGCTATAAACATACGGATAGACTAATGTTTTCTTCTCTATGTCCTCATTAAAATCACTTTTTTTTTCTCTTTCTTGCTTATTAGGATGCAGCAGTTCTCAAAATTTTATGCTTCAGTTTTAATGTTTTACTTTGTGTTTAAACCAATCAGATTACTTAAAACTATAAAGTGCATCTGAATCACTTCTTATAAAAATGCAACTTTTTAAAGCATGTGCACACATAGGCACACATTTCATGCAGTTGTAAATTGAGGAACAACTTAAATTTCATCCAGCTGTCTAAACAGTTTAACCCTTTGGGGTTAAAAACTGTTTTATTGTTCTGCTCATTACTTTTGTTCTTATTTCTTAATTAATTTTGGTGTGCTAATGGCTAGTGTTCAATAATCACTCCACAATTAGAGAAAAACTGAAAGCTGCTCCAGTGTCTCAATTGCGCTTTTTCCATTGTGTGATTTAAGATTCATGTGCCAACAGCCAGCATGCTCCATAGGTCCATGTAACCACACTGGACTTCACGAATTGCTACAGATCAGAAGTCCTACAGAGTGGCAATAATTAATTTGGACATGGAGTTTACTGTTACAATATTTACTTTGATACAATTTCTGAACTTGTTTTTCAACATTTTTCATGTGGATACATTTTTGTCAGACTTGCCAGAGTTGTTAGATTAAATGTAGGTGTAATGATCAAGCCGTAAGTATATGTTCACTATGAGCCTCTTGAAACTGTTGATGGGAATCCACTGATTTCAGTTCTAAAGTAGTATTTCTATTTTAAACTGAGAAACAGTCTCACATAAATGTAAAACCAAATTCCTTCTAAAACTGGAGTATCTGTCAAATGACAGAAGATTACAAATCAATGGGATATTCCAAACCAAAGTCTAGAGATTGCTTGCTGTATTTATTTCTAGAGTTAGATCAGAATTCATGTTTTAATCAACTTCAAGATATAAGACCATAATAAAAGATTCTGAAAAACTGAAATTTCCAGGTCTGCTGTAACACCCTAAATGAGGAGCTAATTAAATTTAGTGTTTAACTCCTTCTTATCAGTTCAGGGGCGGTAGGCACTTTTTTTCATGGTATAAAGACATAAATCTTGCCTCTGCACTTTGGTAGCAGAAGAGCTTTGTAGGCAGTCCTGTGCAGGGTTCAGTGAGTAATCCAATCTCAAAGTGATAAAGGCAAAGCACTCAATCTGCAGGTCAGGATGCAACAGGAAAGGCTATAGTTTAGGAAGAGTCTATAAAAGATAAAAGCTCTCTTTGACCACAGGCTACTTACATTGATTGGAATTCACCACAGTCCCAGATAGGTTAAAAAATATATAGTTTAAGTGTAAGTAAATTGAACTATTAGAAGTGATTAACTTTCTACATTAGGATTTTATATCATGTTTTTTCTTTCTGCAAGTTTGTTTCCTCTTTTCAGCAACATACTTTAATGTGAAGAAAGCTCCGTACTTTGGAGCTCATATTTTAGAACTCATATTTTTCTCTAAACAGTTGCATTTTCTTTCTCCCCAAAGTAATAGAAAAACATGGGGGCAGATTTTACTACTGTACTGCCTTTTCTCAAACCTTTTATTTGAAAGCTATATTTAACCCTTTGGATTTCACATTTGGTATTTTTCCCAGTTAGCTGGGGGTTTGTTTCCTCTGTTGGGATTAGTGAATGCTGTAATAAAGCCATCAAAAATAACTTCTTAAGGAAGACAACAATAGTTCTTCTGTGTTCAGGCATAAAGAAGAGTTGGATTTCAATACTTTCATCCTTGCCCTTTAAAATTACCTTAACCTTAAAACATAACTTGATATCCTGACTACCTGAAATGAAGCTATCAGTGAAATTCTACATTAACTTGTATCTATATCTATCTATATATCCATGACTGCTAAGAAACTTCATGATTCTTTTATTGAGGTAATGGAGATGGAGTGTGAAAGGGGCTCATAAAAGTTTTCTTGCTGTTCTCAAAAGCAGTAATGAAAAAAGGAAGTGTTAAATTCAGGCTAAATCAGAGCAAAATGATAATACAGCAATAAGCACCAAAATGATAGCTTTGATTTAAAAGTTATGTTGTTGCTGATATCTCCCTGCTATTATTCTTTTCCTCTGTCTAGATATTTATTGCTACTAGAACATAGTATCAAAATACTTAAAAGCTCTTGACAATGTATTGAATTAAGGAGGCAGATGAAAAAGGGTGGTGGGGATACGTATCACGTGGGGAATCCAATAAAGTTTTATTTCTGAAATTTTCTGAACAGTTACTATCTTGCACTGGACTGACATTAGTTCCTTTTACTAAGGTATTTTCTGTATCAAAGAATACATCAAAGCATCACAAAAGCTCCATGAAAATACTTTCATAAGACTGCATACAGAAAGTTGTAATTTCAAGTCTTTATTACTTTCACTCTAAATAACAATGCATGTTGTAGAAATTCACAGATTAGAGAACAGTATCATAACTATAGTTGTCTGAGAGAGCAAATAATCATAGTTAGCAGTTTTTACTAAATTTGGAGGAAAGAAATATTTTTGCAAACTGTTACCATTGTTTAATCCTATCCATAAACCCCACAACTGTTTGTCTATAGAAAAAAACATAGATGAGAAAGAAGCTAAATGTATCACTGACTAATATTGCAGCATGTAATTCAGTCTGTGGCTCTCCTTTACACTGAAATCAATGACAGTCATGACAGCCATACAAAGTCAGGGTCAGCGTATGCAGAAAGCTCTTGTTAATTTACTGTTCTTCAGTGTGTTTGCAAAATCTACCATTTCCCTTCCGGCATCATGTAATACAAATAGAGGAATTACGTGTTACTCATTATCTAATGATTAACTGTTGCTTATGGATATTCCTTCAACATCTCCAGTGGTGTCTTTCTGCTTGAGGAAGTTAGTACAATCCTCTTCCACTTAGTACAAACTTAGAGAAATACTCCACATGACTGCTTCAGGTTTGCTCCCAAAGCAGTTGCACTTGGTCCCCAAAAGCCTATTGTGTACAACTTCTAAGCTTTTTCTGGTGGGCTCTGGGATGTGTGTGTGTGTGTGTATATATGTGTGTGTGGTATTATGGTTTAACCCTTAACAGTGACTAAATACCACACAGCTCCTCACTGATTAGCACATTGGCACATATATAACCCCCTCACACAGGTGGATGGGGAGAAGAATCAGGGATAAAAGCCCTAAAATTCATGGATTGAGATAAGCACAGTTTAATCATTTAAACTACTACTAATAATAATATTAGTAAAAAGGAGAGGAAAAAAGGGAGAAAAGACAAGAAAAAACCAAGAAATGCACAATACAACTACTCACCACCCACTGACTGGTGTCCAGCCTGTCTTCAAGCTGTGACTGGCCCCTTTGAGCCCAGTTCAGCTCAGCTGTCCCAATACTGCATGGAAATGGAGAAGTCCTAGACTTAGGATATGCACTACTTAACAATAACCAGAACATTTGTGGATTATCAACATTCTCATATTGAACCCAAAACACAGCATGTACTAGCTACATGAAGCTAGTACCACTATCTTCCAAGAAGAAAAATGAATTCTATCCCAGTGGAAACCAGGACAGGTGTATGCAATCCAGGCTCACTCAAGGCTCTTCTCTGCAAATGGGGCAGTGTGCACATGTAGGAGGTACCTGGAAAGGTACCAGTAGGTAGCCCTGATGCCCAGTTCCAGCTAGGACTCAAGCGTGACATTTTGGTGTGGCTGTTTTGAGGAAACGCTCACTCCCCTCTCCTAACACAAGACGGCTGTTAGGTAAGACAGAAGAAATGTAGTAAATGGTAAAAGGTAAAGTGTGTCAAGGTAGGAGACAAAGTGACTTTCAGAGTGAATGGGAAGCAGAGTTGAAAGTTAGCCGCTTTTTATCTTCTTCCTGGGGAAATGATCTTACATCCAGTATTTCATTCTGGGCAGACTGAATAATCTGTGTAGTCATTGACAGGAAACAGTAATATAATAGTAGACATTGCAGTATATCCTGCCTGAAAATTTCAAAGTATCTTCTATTGAGGATATAAATCTAAAGTACCTATCTTTCTTTTCTAATGCCTTAGGTCTAAATATGTTCTGTTTTCCATAGAGAGCATCTATAATTTAAATGATTTACTCTGTGCATAAAGAGTGTGAATTCTCCAAGTGTTCCTGCTTTTATTTCTCAAAGAAAGCCCTTAGAAAAAAAAGCAACTTAAATATACAGTCATTCAAGATGTGGGTAGAATCTCTGAAGTACTGCTTCACCTTAAAACTATCAACATAGAAACACATTTTGAAAACAACAAAGTGACTGCTGAGTATATGAACAATATTGAGATGGCAGAGCAAGATCAGTCACTTCTCGCAGGTCTTTAATATCAAACCAAAGACAGAGTTTGACTAAGATTAAGGTTACCACAAATAAGAAGATGCAAACATTTGTATTTTCAAGTGGTGAATAAGTCAGTGTGTAGGGGTTATATTTTATATCCACACTATGTTAGAGCAGTGTTTTCTTCTGGCATTGTGCTGCACTCATTTTTCTTGTGACAAAGGCTTTTTGGGGTATGTGCAAATGCCTCCCATCATCTATAACCCAACACTGCTAATTGTGCAAAATATGCATATGCTATCATTTACTGACTCCCAGCTATAAATTCACTAGCAATTGGGGAGAGGGGTGGAATAAGAAAACTGTAACTAGAGCTCTACAAAATGCATCTTACTGTATTTGTTTCTGTTTGTGTGTCTGTTGAACCATTCCCATCTCTTCTCTTTTCCCCTTTAAAATGGGACTGCATGGACATCTGCAGTTTTCCAAGAGTTAATTACAACTCCCATAAACAGAAGAGTATTTCATCATTAATTATATATTAGGATGACTTATTTTACGAAATGTAATTTTTTCATCTCTCCTGTTCTTTTAGCTATGTGTTTGTATCTTATTTGAAAAGAATGTTCTGAGAATAAGTGGTTAACTATTTGAAAGCATTTTGGAGAAAGAGTCCTGAGGATGCTGGGTTAAAACAAATGGTGGTAATAATGAAGGGTTAGGACTTCCAGCAAAAGTAAAGACCAACTCATCTCCTGCTGCAAGTCTCAAATAGAATCTGATGTGATCCAGACAAAACTTCCCCTAAACCGAGGATAGATTACCTTGAACATAAGTTCATCAAATAATTAAACCTAGTTTAAAAATCCCGGTATTACAAGAGAAAATCTGTGTCCCTTTTCTCCTTCGTAGTTTACACCACCATGTGAAAAGAGGCAGCTTGATTTCTAATAGCCAGTGTTTCAATGGACCCTATATAATTTTCTAAGCATTTAGGGAACTGTTGCAATACCTGTTTTGCTCCTTACCAAGACATTGCTAGCCCACTGTATATACACTCTGTAGTGGATGTGTACTGGTTTTATTAATCGCCTGGGGAACTGCTATGTACAGAAAATCCTTTCTTACTAAAATCAATTGTAGCAAATTTCATACAAGTCAGTGAATAGAGAAAACTAGAACTTTTTGTATGTGAGCAATGGGCTTTGCAGTAGAAGATTCTGTATTGAATGGAGTTTTATTTTGTGTCTCATTTGTCTTATAGTACACATGCAAATGCTGACTTTTTGACAGAGGTATGCTATATGTTACATGAATATGAGAAAAACTGATAAAATTTCTCCTTCAATTTTTTTGCACAAAGCAGTGCTTATAATTGATTTTTTTTTTTTTTTAGGAACACAGTATCCATGGTATGCATTTGAATTGTACACACAAACTCTGCAATTGAACATTTTAAAAGAGAACATTGCTCAGGAAAATATGGAAGAAAGCAATGGCCTCAGGTTTTTGAATTATTTAGTTTTTAATTTTTATTTTAACTTCTGAGGCAGAAATACTATTGTGTAGTCTTTTAATTAAAAGTAATCTGCATTTCTTTTGCATTTTCACCATGAGGTGGTTTGTTGTAGTTATTGAAATATAAAGAAAGGCAATTAGGTGATACTTTAATGACTTCCACATAATTCAGAGCCAGTCTGTCATGTCAAGGAGGGGCTTACCTTACAGGCCAGGTGTTATGCACAAATCTGTGTCTAATGTGCAATTCTTTTAAGCTTTGGGTTTTTAATTTTCTGGGTCATGTTTCATCACTGCTTTTACTTTCCCAGTTATAAAGTAAAAATTCATTAAGCATTTTTGTCTGTTAATGTATATATTTTTTTATTTTGTAACTTCATCTGTACTCTTCTATGATTAATAGCTTCTAACCAGTTTTCTTTTAATAATGAGGTAAATCTTTCCTCTGCCATGGCTGTCTTGTAAAATGAAACACACTAAATTAGGCTTCTTTCTCTTGCTAATCACTCATATTCAGCTATTGACATGTAAAGTCCAGATGGTTAACTTACTGACTATCCTAATTCACTCTTCTGAATAGCAACAGTTTGCCTTTTGTCATGTATTTTCTCCGTTTGTAAAGGCTTTTGTTATTTGTCTGCATTTACTGAATAAGCTTACATATTATGGCACTTAATAAGTTCTACAATCTTTAAAAAAATTTTCTTCAGATGCGGCAGCATCAGCACAGTACCTGTGTAGGAATCCCGTAGATTATTCCATGATATCTCATGAAAATCTGATGGAATAATACAATTTCCTTCATTTACTTACTTCAATGAAACCATTTCAAATACTAAGTCTGATTAAAATATGCAGAATCTAATGAAAAAAATATTGAAATTAGTGTACTTGAATTTTACATTGAGCTTATAGGCCAAGGAGTTTAAAGGGAGACATAATCATAGAGTTTAGATGCAGTGAAACAACAATTGCATGTCCATTTGTAATATTAACTTGTGGGTGGTTCTGCTGTAAACTAAGTCTTTTTTTTTTTGTTTGGTTTTGCATATTTTGCCAGTTGCATGATGCTATGTCCTTTATTCCACTGCCCTCATACAGAACTCTCAGTAGGCCTTTAGTATGAAATGTGCTGTACATCTAAAGCTGTTACTAGCTGTCATGATTTTACAGAGTATTTGTCCCTCCTAAGAGACTGAGAAGAGTGTGACAATAGAAAAATATATCCTATGATAGCAAATTCCAATACTGTCCAATCACAGTGGTTTCCTTTTATTTCATTGGTGAAAAACTTGATGTTGTCTTTGTGGTAATTTACTTAAGTGCTAAATCACAGTGTACACGTTTTCATAAGATACTTCAATAGAAAGTACAGAATGTATTCCATAATCTCTAATATACTTCAAACTTTATCACAACCATGGTGCAGATGAGTAGAATTGCATTTTGGGAGTTCTACATCTGGGAACACTGTGTGAAAAGATAATTATGAGTAAATGGAGCATTTTTGATACCAAAGATAGCCTTAGAATGAGAAAGAATGAAAAGATATCCTATATTTAGTTTCTTCAAATGAATATTCCATTCTATAATGTAAAATGATGGTTGGAAATTACAGTTTTAAAGTGACTTTGAAAATGTCCTTGATTATGAATTCTGATTTTATTTAAAATTTCAGTGTCAAACAAGGCTCTTGATATCCTTAAGTGGTAATATATAAAAATCTAATTCTATTTTATATTTGTCAACGTTGGATTACAGAAAATATTCATACTAAACTTAAACAATGATAAAGCATTAAAACTTTCATTAAAGAAAAACTTTGGTAAGGATATTTTGAAGAGAACTTATTTTGTGTCTTGGTCTTTGTTGTTTATTTGCCTTTTTTTTTTTTCCATGTGAGATTTCTAAAATGTTTATTGTTGCTGCTAGAAAGATAGGTGTATTAGGTTTAATTCCTAAATGGAGAATTTTGTTTTCCTTATGACGTGGGAGCCTCCAGATATGCTTTCCATCTTGAGTGGGATTTAGAGCTGTCAAAACACATCTGAAAAACTGAATTTGTTCTCATGTTCAATTTTTATGAAACTATTGGTTTTGAATAATGTACACACAATCAATAACATATTTATGGTACATATTAGTGGTGATCCAAAAGAATTCATAAATATGTGAAAAATAGTTTTGTGATACAAATCGTAGATTCTATTCTATTATTTATTAATTTTTAGAATAGAATAGATAATGCTTTCTGAGACCCATAGATAGACAGAGTTATTGCTATTTTCTGTGCTTTGGGGGAGAAAATTATCTTCATAGGTAAAATGCTGTAGATATAGGGACTAGGGGAATTACCATCATGGCTAAAGTTTGCTGATACATTTTACAAGCCACGTAGGACAAAGCAGATAATCCTTTAGGACAAACGCTAATACTAATGACTGCACTAATTTTTTTACATGAATATATTTAAGTTTCTAAAAAACAGGAAAAAGTGTAACCTACACGAGATAGGTCTTTCAAAATAATATTGTCTTAGTCATACTTGAGTCAAATATGCACAAAACACTATAAAATAATGTATTTTTCTGGGGGAAAAAGAAAGAATCCTAAGCTGTTGTTACCTTCCTCAATAGGTACAGATGGCATCGGTGCTGATGCACTTGTAGAAGCAAAAGAGCCTGATCCCTAAAGACAATGAAACCAGTGTCTGTAAGTCCTCACTTACAGTTTTGCTAAGATGCTTTGAATGAGGCTTGTCAGTAATTCTTGTACCCTTCAAATCAAGCCTTGACTCCTTTTTAGGATGACAGTATCCTTTGGCAAGAGCACATATTCCAGGGAAGCCTACAGCTAATGTGCAAATCTTGTTTCCCATTTGTTTTTCAATCACTCAAGCTTGCAGTCAAACAACAGAATTATTTTCAAATGTTTGCTGACCAGGAATATAAAGGTCAAAGAATGTTTAAGGAGAGGATAAACAACTGTCTTGTTTAAGTTAATTTGACTATGATTTATTAGCTGTTTAAAAAGTTCATGAGTGGAAAGTACTTTTTTTTAAATGATAGAAAATGTTATGAAATAAATATTGTTGTGAATATATGTCAGTTAAAATTTATGTATGGAAAGTTTTGTCTTCCTTTCTCTTTACCATTTACAGACTAACTGTATTAGCGCAAAAAGTAACATTTATTTCACTGACCTTTTAAATTCATTGCATTCAGGTTTGTACTTTTTTTTTCCTACAGTAAATGTAATGTTGCAATTACTGAAGTCAGCAGTTCCAGTGGAAGTACTGGTGAACTCATTAAGTGCACTGTCAGGTGTTGCCAACCCCAGATGTCAGCCAACTGAATAGTGAGATATAAATAACTCTTTGCCGAAGAATTGCAGTCTAGCAAATTACCCATCTCAGACAAAGCTAAACTAGTATCCTGTGATTGGGTTTCCCACTTACTAGCTGCTAATGTGTGGAACAAATGAGAGGAGCATATGCCCCTTCTTGGAAGATATAAATCAGATTAATGACTGCCTGACTCCCAGAAGCCTGTTTGACAGGTGTCCACACGAAATAGAATTTGAATGCAAGAATTCACTTCAATACTATCTTTCTATTTATTTTCTTTTGTATTATTCCTTTCTATAACCAAGCTATTTACAAAAGGGTGGGATTACTTGACAAATAAATTTGTATGTCCTCTGAACTTTCTGTATTATTTCCTGTGGATTTTAAGGAACATCTAGGTGAGAAGTAATACAGAGCAACAACAGCAAAATGTTCACATGCAGCAACAGCAGCAAACTGGGGGAGGAGAAGAGGTGAGAAAGAGAGAAAGTTTTACTCCTCTTCTTCTCATGAGTCAGTGTTTTGGAACTTAAAAGTGTTGGCAATACTGCTGTCAGGTGCAAATGTAATAAATTTCATTTGATAAGCTTTGCAGAACACTTTGAAAATTGCCACCTCTATGAGTTTTTATACTCTTTTCTGTAGTGCATACCTTTTATTTACAACAAATTTTCTATTTCTTGTGAATTCTTTTGAAGGTTAGAATGTGTCTCCTATGTTTGTATTTTTATAGTTTTACAACTAAAGTCTAAATCTTATTTTGACTGACACCGCCCTACCTTAGATGTAATGCAAGAATACTGAGTTTCAGAGAGAGGACATGCTTTATATGTATTGTGTGATAGATGAATGTGGATGTTCTTGGCAAGAATGATCTTGTAGCGGAGAAAAGCATGAATGGCAGTCACTAGAGTTTTGAACTTTGCAGAAAGGTGAAAGAGTCTAAGTACAAATAGCCAGATTCATTTATGAAATACAATTAAATATTCATATACATTGGATGTCTGTCTTACCTGTTTGCCTCAGAAATATGTCTTCTATTGTAGAAACCAGTCACATGCACTTTGAGAACTGTGTTGACACTCATATACAGGTCATGGCAAATTACTTTTCTTCAACTTGTTTCTTAAGTTCTGTGGTATTAGTCTCCTTTCCAAACAGAATAGAAGAGTTGCAGATCTTCTTTAAAGAGTGTAAATGACTCTTTAAAAAGTGTAAAAGACATGTGATGTCTTTGAGATAAGAAATTCTTAAATGAGGTAAGTCTGAAACGAATGTTGGTGTGGGCTTTGGCTCAGCCTAACTTAAGAAGTATTAGTGTAAACTATACTTTTGGCTGCAGCAAGGAGCATGGGGGCTGTTGACTGAGGGATGCACCTCAAAAGCAAAAAGGGGCCAAGCAGATCCGGTGTAAAAAGTTTTGAAATAATAAAAAATAAAAAGTATAAAAGGAATAGTCCTTAAAAAAATAATATCAGCAGAAATGTTGAAATAGCTGTTTAGAGTCTTACACTCTCTTTGCATAAATTGCAATTAATACAAATACTACTACCCTTCCTATTGACATACTTCACATAGATCTTATGTCGTAGTTTAAGTGTTTGACTGAATTGTCACTCCAAGCGTTCATTTAAGAGTTTTTGGTTTGGAAGGTGCTTAACTGAGTATTCTGTTATTTTACAGTGATTCTGGTTTCAGTGCCACCATAGGCTGTTTTTAATTTGTCTTACTGGTCTTGTGATGATTACAATTATGCCTGAAGGTTAAGAATGGAACTTATACGTAATGTAAGTGGGAAAAAAAATGTTAATACTGGTTGATGAATGTAATTTTGATATCATTGTTGTAGAATACTTGTAATTTACTTACATAGAGCTGGTGAAAAGTTACCACAAGTGGGATGGACAAAACCCAAAAATCTAGGGAATTTTGATCTTTAAATTACATCTAGAATCACATAAGCCTTCTTTAAATAAACCACTTCTGTTTGTCCATTGACTTATAAGGAAATTGAAGCTCTTTTTTATGTGAGAATTAGGAACAATCAATATTAGCATTATTGTCTGTTCAATGTCTTTTGCAGTCTCCCTATCTTAGAATTTATAACATACTTGCTTTTACCGCATATTGTCATGAACTAGTAGAGAAAAGTAAAAAATATGTGTATGTTCACACATCAGCATCAAGGTTAGCTTAACTTCTACATTGGCATTTAATCTCTGTTGTCTTGGCTTGTCTAAGCTTCCTAAATGTTTTGAAGATACGTTCATGCAGTTTTCTTTACCTTTCTTCCAAGGTAACTTCTCTTTAATGGCAGTTGCTCTGACCCAGGAAAGTTGTGGAGCTCTAAATCCTTGTATCTAACCCTTGCTGCATCATCTTTTGTAAGAGTGATGTTCTGATCATAAACACTGTTTGCTTCTTTCATCCAAATTAGTTCATTTTTCATTATGTTTCGGTCAGCCATCCATCTTGATCTTTATGACACAAACAGCGCTTGTACACTGCAGAAATAACAACCTTTTAACAAGTCAGTCCAAAATAAATACTATCTATCTGGCATTATCATGACAAAAATGTTTTCCTCTTGGAATTTCAGTTGCAATATTTTCTGGGAAATCCCTAAAGATTTCAAAGCAATTGCTTTGGTTGCAAAGTATGGTTCGGGTGAATGTTTTTCAGTGAGTCTCATCCCAAGTGTTAGCAGGGAAAATTTTGTGGTTTAGATTTGAACTAGGTGTGTTTTCTTTAAGGATTAAACTGTGTAGTTAATGGTTAATTGAACATAGAGTTTCAGATTTAATACATTGTTTAAGCATTATCATAACCTTTGAAACTTAACTGGAATAATAAAAAAAATGTATTTTTAGTAATCTGTGATATGAACTGTTTACATGTTATCTGGTAAAATACAATTTCAATTAACAGGCAGGCTCTAACAGAGTCAAGGGGTGAAATAAACTTCTGTATTTTCATATTTGTAGAAAATTCTGCTGTCTGCCTTGCAAAGAGTGTGCCTTTAGGAGACAGTGTATCTCCTAAAACAAATCACAGAGACTAGAATAAGTGATTTTGCATCCCTGACTGTTTTTTTCAGCCTATCTCAGAGTAACGCACCAGAATATCTGCACACCGTGCAGAGAGATGTGAAGTCAGGAAATGCTCGGCATGGGGATGTGTTTGAATTTTTATGCCTGAGAGGCATTTAGTGACTCCTCTCATGCAAAATCTGGAACCTGTAGTGTCTTAGTGAGGACAAGCAGCTGTGCGTGTTCCTTGAAAGAACAAAGTAAGTATTTTAAGAAACAGCCATTAAGACAGATGCAATGCTGATTTACATTTTTGTTATATTTCAGTGATTCCGGCCTTTATCTGGTATGTGGGAAACCCAGATTCATAATCTTCTTAACACTAAGGTTAAAATTTGTACCTTTCAGCACTGTAGACATAGATGGTATCTCTGTACTGAATGTTCATGCTTAACAGATACTTAAATCTGAGTTTGAAATAACCAAATAACCAAAAGAGGGAATTTTTTTTTCATCTCTCTTTTAGAAAGTCACATTATAAAATAGTTTTCAGAGGAGTTAGTTAATTATTTGAAAGCTTATATGGCAAACTTCATGAAGTACAAAGAGATTGGCAAGTACTGGCAGTGATGATACAGGAATTAGCATTATATATTGAATTACAGTGTGTGATGGATTTCATCTGAAAAAATTGAAATTTCATAACTCAGCAAGCTATTGTATTTTTCTGGTGCAGGACACAATTGTTTTTCTTACAGCAGAACTAAGTTCTGGCAGTAGAAGACCAACAGTACCTGTAATACCTATAGCTGTAGCTTTGATTATTGCACAGAGTTTAAACATTATTTTGGCCACAGACAGATCGATTTGCAAAGAGTTTTAATCTTCTAATACTAATAGAGATGGTTGTTTCATTCACATGTAACTTAAGAAAAAATCATAAACTGTATTTAATTAGATTCATTATTGCAAGCAAAAGGATATAAGATTGAAATTCACAAATTAACGACTTGCTTTCACCTGTCATCACTTGGTGTTATTGAAGATAGTATAAACTAGCCTCAGTAACACCTCCATCTTTGAAAATCAGTTTTTTCATACGTAGTTGCAGCTCAAGCTTAGCAATGTTGCTTTCAAGTAAATAGAAGACATCAAATGCAAAATACAGTTTGTATAGCTGTGTAATGTGTTATATACTATACTCATAAAAGTTGGTGAAGTATTGATAGTTCGTTGGGTTTTTTAAAAATTCACGCTAATTCTTTAGTAGAAGATATTTTTTTCTCTGCATATTGTTTTAATTTCCATTCTTTTCTTTTTGCTTTATGCATTCCTTTCCTTAGAGATTTGCTCCATAGCTTATTTAGCTAGGCAGGAAGGAGAAGAAAATTTAGCGGTATTGCAGAAAAGCTTTTTCTATCTTCAAAATACATCCTACCAGGCAGGGTTAGTGAACTCTGTATTAGATGGGGTCACCCATTTCAAATATGCCCTGAAGAGATGACATTTTGGCCCAAATAACACTTAAATAATGTGTGTATGTGGTTTGTGGTTACTGTAACAGATAAGTTTAATATCAGTTTTTAGTGCACTGTTGTCCTTACTATCTTTCTTTAAATATACTTGACTTTAAATAATTATGCATTTTTGAACTCTCTTAACAAGATTTAAGGCTGGAAAGTTTTACCACAGTGCACACATAAAACTGCAGATGAAGAGCCATGAACCTTTTCCTTCTTTTTTAACTGGCCACAGACATCTCAGGGGAGGTACAGCGAGGTTCCCAAAAGCACCCTTGTGTGTTGGGTGTGTGCAGTTCAGAGAGAGAACAGCACTCCTCATGATGCTGAAGGGCAGTGTGAATTCACACCTTTCCTTAGCTTGGGCTTTACTGGTGTGTTTGATCTCTCATGTAGAATTCAAAGCAGATTTTACCCAAATTTTGGTAAGAAAAAACATTGTTTGCCGTAGTTGGTTATTATAATACAGAAATATCTGAGCATTCTTTATGTCAGTTGCATTTAAATCCAAGTATCCTTTCTAATCTTTAGACTGTTATTTGTAGACACTACACAGTGATAAGGCAATACCTCATCATGATGTTAAATATGAAGTTTGGGAATATCTTAGCTGCCAGAAAAATGTCGATATCTGGATGTGACATTCACAGAGCAGTGTCCTGTTTGAATTACTAAACAGCTGTCTGTACTGTCAATGACACAGTTTAAAATATTCGACAATAAGAAGAACTTCAAGCCCTTATAAAAAGAATTTGATCATGTACATGTATCTTATTTAGGAAGTTTTGGCTTGCAGCAATGAAATTGTGCATATGTATTTTAAAATCACCTCTCAAAATATCAGTGTCAGAAAGATAATTCTCTTCTCCTAACCCCTGCTCCCCGCCTTTTGGAAAAGATACCTGATGTAAAAATGTAATATCACTCTTTATTATTTATTTGTCTGACAAATCTTTTGAGGTAATATAAAGTGATAAAAGTATAGTCTGTGAATTTTTGTGCTATTTTGCCATTTTGTCTCAGTGTCTGGTATTTTAGAGCAGATCTCTTGAGATTCTGATTGAGCATTATTTTTTGTTTTTCTGCAAATGACAGTATGATTTCCCTTGTTAAGAATTAAATCTTTTCTTACAATACGACACCAGGTGCATTACCTTCTGTATGGTGGAAAATCTGTGTATTGGGTTTCCCCTATATTGATTTATATCTAAGCCTTTTTCTATGCATTTTGCTCTTAAGTTTTATTATAACAGCTTGCAGTGCAATCAAAAGACATGCTTGTAAGACATTTTTACCCTAATTTGAGACAGTCCAAACAACCCCAGTCAAAAACTAACACCAGCTTGGCATGAACTGCAGAATATTGTGGGAAAATATGCACCATGGTTTTCACATTCAGCTTCCGAAAGTGTTATGTAAATAGAAAAAAAACAAAAGAGGACACTGTATCATGGGATTGCAAAAACAGAATAACTTTACCATCCTGCAGTTCTGAAATTACTGAATTTAATAAAAAGCTTTAACAAGCTTCACAAATCTGAGATCTAAGAACTCTGATCCTTCCACTTCAAACACACGGGCCTGTAGGGCTTGATATAAAGGGAGAGCTTGTTAGCTGTTGGCAACAGAAGTCCTTTCCGAGCTGCGCCAGTCAACAGGGGACAATTTATGCAGACGAGCATTGTGCATAAGCCTAATGCCATTGAAGGCAACAGCAGAGCACTGTTGTGACATTATGGTGATCAGCACAGGGTACAGCACGATTCACAGAAGTGGTTGCTGAGCAATTATCTGCTTTCATGGGTTTTTCTGGCTTGTAAAATGAGAGCATTTGAAAAGATGGTAATATCCTGTGTGTGAACTACAACAAAACAAACCCCTCTTTGACCAAGTTAGAATATCACATTGCTTTTATGTGAATTTTCTTCATATTTAGACATTACCATCAAATAAATTTTTAGGTCTTAGGAAAAAGAAGTTTTTAGCCCAAACACAAATGTGATACAGGATTCCTTTATAGATAAGTGCAAACTTGTGGACAAGAATGATCAGTCAATCTGCATAAACCTTATAGCAGAAGGTTGTGGCTAAAACAAAGAAACAGTAGCACCAATGTTAATACATTCTTATTAAAAGAGTAGATTTAAAGTCAACATATAACTAACTTGTATGATCAAGTGAAAATGTAAAACTTTCTTTTATATTTTCAGAGGTAAAGTAGTGAACACTTTTAGTGGAAGGGTGATTATTCATATATCTCGATTTGGAATGTATCTGTTTACTGAAAAAGCATCCAAATAGTATTCTAGGTTTAAAGCAAAAGCAATCACAAATGGATAAAAATCCCTAGTTTCCTGTGAACAGGTGATATCTGTCTATTTACAAGCCATAACTGGGTTAACTCATGTAACGAGAGGATTATTCACAGTCGTATTTACTTGCTTTCTAAAATCAAACCTGAAAGTATGTCCAGCAAAAATTGATAGAATAGCAAGTTGGCATTTCAGGTTGTGGTTTGCTAGTTTATTATTCTTTCCCCTTGCTAAAAAATATATTTCATAGCCACCCACTAGGATTTTTTATTTTGACAAAACATAGTTTTAGAGACTAAATTTCTCACTCATCTGTTCTGTCTGTGTGCTAGACAAACATGTAAATAACAAGATATAGAGAACTTGCTTATTTTATTCATCCCAAGGAAAAAATTTATACATTAATGAAATTTCTAATTACTGAGGTTTTAGATAGCTTTTATGTAATTTTGAATTTCCAGTTCAAAATTATGTTTTAGCTGTATTGCTAATAAATTGTGCACTGTGTTATCCATGGTGCTTTTTCAATAATGAAGCTCTTTTTGTTGTTGTGTTGGAAAGCCAATGATAGAATTGACTGCTGTTTTCACTACTGGTTTTTTAAATCAATTTTAGAAATGAATGAAAGACTTCATAGGAGAATTGAACATCATTTCATTACCTAAATGTTAACTTACATATTTTGAGTATATATTGAAGCTTGAAAAATACTGCTTATGTTGGACGCAGAATTGCTGATAATGCCGTGTGGGTAAGGAAAAGAAAAGACAACTCTCCTTGGTTCTGCCTATTGAGTATATCTAACAAAGCAAAGGATCCAGCAGCTGGATTTTGTTGAAGGATTTCACAGTCTAACAGGTTTAAAGGGATCGAAGCAGGCTGGAACCAGACCCCCGGTGGATCCAGCTGCCTCGGTCCTGAAGGAGGCAGCACAGCCCCAGGGACTGGAGCTGGGGCAGGGGCTGGCAGTGCAACAGGCTGGGAGCTGGGCTTCTCCACAGGCGGAAACAGGACAAAACAGCAGTGGAGAATCAGAGAAGGAGAGCAGTGTAGTCTTATCCACCCTTCTGCTCAATCAAGTTAGAAAGCTTCCTTTCAGTGCATATTTTTTTTGGTCACAAATTAAAATCTGATTGTAAACGACATGGGGACTGAGTATTCACAGGAGCTAGAAGACTGAACAGAAGACACAAACTATGCTAACTGATGGAGATGGGTTCTTTTTGTGAATCCCAATTGGACGTGATGCTAGGCTAAAGCTTTTTACTAGATGCATCTGTGAAATGAGCATTCACAGCCTGAAAAGCTTTCTAGAATTCTGATAGAGGTAGTCAAATCACTTTTTTTTCTGCTTAAAATCTAATTTCACCTTTACTGGTGCCAAATGCAGAAATAACTGTCACAGATGTCTTAAGATTCATGAGAGCAAAGAGGGACCTAAACTATGTGTCTTCCTGATTAGGATGAAAGTAGGAGTTTTTTTTTTAATTTGTGTTTATGTGCTTTGCCTTCAAGAGAAAATGAATAGAAGTGTTGAGAGCAAGAGCCAAAAATCTCTCTAAGGATTGGACTCATTGCTAGGCTACAGTCTTAGTAGTTTGCCCTCCTCACCCAATTTCTGCAGTTTCAGATCTTGTAAAATAATTTTAATGGAAAACACAGGCAAATGCTTCCACAGTTTGTAGAATAATTGAGTATGGAAAGGAGCTCCAGACTTTTTGTTCAAGCATGTGCTCAGAGCAGGTCTTACTGAATCAAGTTTCTCACATCCAGGTCCATTTGAGTCTTGAACAATTTAAGGGTACTCCAAGCCACTCTGGGTATATTGGGCAAATTGTTCTGCTGTTTCACCCTCCCTAGTTGTATAGCGTTTTTTACTGTGACTTATCCAACTTGGTTCTGTTGCTGCTCATTCTATCTCTGTGTAAAAAAATAAAAAAAACCAAAAAAAACCCCCACCAAACAAAAAAAAAATCAGAAAAGCTTTAAGAAAACCAGAAAATGTGTAGCTTTAAAAATGAAGTTGTAATTGAGCAAAGGAAGGTGATTAAACATTCATGTGCCCATGCATGCTGTTTTGGTAGTTTAATGCAGTTGGTATGGGAACAAAGTAATTTCCAGGTCCATGCATCCAGATACTTCTGTCTGCTGTTGGTGGGAAAAGGAATGAGGAGAGCAGGCTGAGAACAGGCATAGTTAAAAGAACTCTTAAACAACATCAGAACAGACTTTCTGTAACTTTGTGCCCATTAACACCCTGACCACCAGCAGGAGCTTGGTTTGATTGTGACTTCATTCTTCTCACAGAGATGGTCTTTTGGTGCCTTAAGTTCCCCAAGTGAGAGATACATGGAATGTGCAGAGGGCAATTAATACCTTGCAAAGGTATCAGGCTTTCTGAGGACTCATTAAAAACCAAAAGAATAAACTGTAGATATTGATAATGCAAAATTCACTTTCCACTCACTTTATAGTGTGATGCCTGATAACCTGGTGATGTTAAACTAGGTTTAATTAATGTTGGGCCTTTGTTCAAAGCCACAAAATTGGTAAGCTAGAAGAATAACTCCCTTTAACAGTTAGCAAGAATGTGCACTTTTGCAAAAACATTTTATAGCAATAATTACTGTGGGTTTTTTTAATTTTAAAATTGCCCATGAAGTATATTTCCTAATTACTTTTAAGTATTTAAAATTATGCATACAAAGAAATAAGCTTTTCTAGAGCAATAATTTCCAATCAAATTTTTTCCTGCAAATTACCCAACAAAAAATGCTATTGCATTTGATTGACTGGGTTGGGGTTTTTTTTACCACTTACGACATGAAAATTCTTTTCCAAGATCTGAGTTGCATACATGCTGGTCTAATTCTTTTCTGAGGACAAAGACTCTTAATACAATTTGTAGAAAGGCAAAAGTAGTGATGAGGGATTGCTGCCAGAGTATCTTTCAGGAATGAAAATCCAAATGGGCATTTGGTAACAGCTCCCTAGCTGGGGAGTAAGGCATGTCCTTTGGCTTGCAGGCAATCCTCACCTAGGGCAAACCTGGAGTAAAGCAAATTTAGAGCGTCCGAAACCCAGCATGTTTGCTGGGGTCCTTTTTCCAGGGCAAGTTCTAGGTCAGTCAGCCCTGCAGTGTATCCTGTCTCTCCAGTCCCTCTGCAGAGAAGGGTAACATCCCACCCAGTGAGCCGTGGAAGAGGATGAGTGGACTCATCCACCCATTCTAGAAATCTATCTCTCTAGGAGCAACAGGGCCACTGATGTTATGTGCTAAGAAAGTGTAATTCTTGGTGATCTTAACTTTCATACGAACATACGTCATTATTTATGTAAAATACATAGCTACATTACTTTTTAGAAACTCTTTAGATCTCCTCAGTGTGACAAAAAGTATCTGAAGACAACACTTCACTAGAGTGTTCTGTATACACGAGGAGTTTGAAGGGTTCATAAGATACCTCATCACACAGAGCTGATGAGAAATAAAAGGAATATAAATGAATGCAAGAACTAAAAAAACCCCCAAGCCTATTTGATATATCAACCATATCAGCTTTTAAAATAATTTTAGGTTAAAGTCTGCTCTGGTTTGGGGATAACTTCCTGATGAATACTTGTAAGCTAAAGCAGAGAGGATGAGAAGCAGCCAGCTGGAGAGTTAGTTCTTCTGGGCGACAGGTAGGCTAGTAAGAGCAATGCATACATCTTTTAGAAGGCCATCCCTTAGCTGTAATAGAAGACGAGACTAGCAAAAAAGAATATTTTCAGTGATCAGAGACTTTCGAAACTACAGAAGATGGACAATGTGGCAGTTATTTTCAGGGGAAAAGTTAAATATGTAATTATCTTTGTTTCTTTGAGATTCAGTTTAGTATTAGAATTCTTTCACATTGTACCCTCCTTCCTATTGCTTTTTTAGTAATCTGTTTCTCACAAAAATACTTTTTTTTCATGTCAACTGCAATTAGGGAGACACATGTTGTCAGGTTAGGATATTCATTTCTGCAACACCTGAATAGATGTAAAGTGGCGTGGTCTGTGTAAGAGGGAAACCAGAACAGAGCTGATTGCACAAGATCTCTCTCAAGAGCAAGGAAGCCAGTTACTATGCTGCCTTGGATGTATACTGGGGCACAGCAGCTGTGTGTGTGTACAATCTTAAGCAGAAGGTAAAAAAGGTATTTTTCTGTCCCTTAGTTGCCATCTAAATTAACTGGATTTGCTTCTCATGTGCTGTGCACACAGTTCCCACAGCTCAGCTGATCTGTCCTGTGTTGTTAAACCAGTAAATTATTTATGTGCCTAAACCTGCAGGCAATGTAGAGCAGTGTACGAAGAGATAAATCTACCCAAGTTAGATTTAATTAAAAAATAATGTAAAGGTTTTGAATTCTTAACATAAGCCAGCTGATTTTGAGACTGAGCCTTTAGAAAACATAACAAGAACATAGTCACAGACTATTAAAAATTATCCTGTGGACTATTTTGTAGTCTTGCAGAACTGTGACTTGCATTTGATTTTAATTTAATTGCATGCCAGCAATTCCATTGTTCTTTCCAAAAAGATTTGTAAAGAAGAGAAAGAAGTAGTGTTTGATACTAATACTAAGATACTTGGATACTAAGTATTTATAGACTAAGTACTTGTTTAATATTCCTAGGTGTGTTGTGGAACAGATCCCTCTGCATTGCAAGGAAAAAACCAAATTATTTCCAGCTGAAATGGCACACTACTCGAATAACTTTCAGCAAATACATTACTATGAGAATAAATGCAGAATGTTCACAAATAAAAAGACATAATCCAAGTCCTTCTCTTACCTATTGGGATATATGTACCTGGCAGCTGACTTCCAGACTTCTGTGGCAGCTCCACAACTCTGTGTTCTGAGTCTTACATGTTAATTCAGCACTTGGGAATACATACAAAAAGAATAGTCACCCCATTTTTTTCTTCTTTCCGCTACTATAAGTGCATTGTCAAAGCAAGCTCAAAGTGACATTTCTATTACTTTTTGTCTTCATGGACAGTATTTCTATCAGTGTATCATACAGCAATTGAACATAGCCTTTTCCCCAGGCTATAAATTCTATCCAGTGTGTATATATGCATATGCATATATATATATATATATATATGTATGTATGTATGTATGTATATATGTGTATATATATATTTTCAAATTTTCTTTCATCATGTCCTAGGAAGATCAGCTTAGCAAACATGCTACTTTTGGGAAAACAAAAAAAGATTAACTAGAAACAAAGAAGAAAACCCCTTTTCTGGCTTTCAAATATCTCAAAATCAATTATATAGACAATATCTAGCTTTTAAAAAAAGAAAAAAAAAAGAACTTCTGTTTGTTGATACAGTGGCTGGATAATGTTGCATTTTGCATTCTGAAATGACTTCAGTAAGCTCAGATATATTCTGGAAATTACCTGATTATCTTGTGCAAATAGAAGTTCTTCCAGAGCTAGATAGTGTACACATGTGTGAAATCTAAAAATTATATTAAAATTTTGTCGTATAAACTTCTTTTTGATTATTTTTGCATTCAGTTTTTTAAGCAACTGAGAGAGGGAGAACAGAACTTCCTACTTAAATTCTGTGTTTTGTTATATTTTATGTTTTCATAGTGTTACGCAGTGTCTCTGATCTCTATTCTTTAAGGGAGTTTTCAGTGTACTTGGCAATTGCCCTCATCATTTTTTTAACTGTACAGTTCGGTTCTTGAAATTGGGAAACAATAACCACTAATGCTGTTTAAATTTAAAGATTAGTATACATACTGGTATTGGAACATCCTCTATATTATTCTCCATTTCTTTTGCATGTTTTGTACATCTTGTTTGATTCTGTGGCAGGATATGAGTATTGAATTAAGATAATCGGTGAACTTTTTCCAGGCATTTTAAACCACTAGATACTCTTTGGATATTTTATTTTTCTTTCAATTCTGAATTAATGAGCTTTAAAGATTATTTATTATTAACCTTATAATTCATCTGTGGTACGCTTCTCTTGAGTAATTAGAAATAGCAGTAACAAGAAACAGAAATGAAGAACTGTTGTTTATAACTTTCTAGTTTTGTCCTTTGGTCATTTAATTTATGACCAGTTGAAATACATTTTTTTTTCAAAGACTGTATATTCACAGCCATTTTTTTCCAGTGGTAGCATAATTCTCTAAGAGCCTTCTCACTATTTTTCTAGATAACATTTGATTAGATAAACTGCTATCCCCAAGAATCGTACTATGTCTAGGGAATTTATGTTTTCCGAATTTTGCTGAGTTTCCGTGTTTAGGCATTATACCCATTCTTTGTTTATTGCCAGCACTCTGTTTCCATTCTGCTTAAAGCTACAACCATCTCCTCTGCATTAAAAAGGAGAGTGAAAAGCTGTTACCAGCTGGTCTGATGGAATGTAGAAAATGGAGGAATGTCTGCAAGCTCATCTTATTTGTGGGGTGACTCATCTAAAAGAGTCTGGGAAACCTTTGCAATAGAGCACTGGTCAGCTGATGAACCCAGTTCATTCCACACAGTGACCTGGCTAATGATTTTATAAAAACAAATAAACCCCACCCTGCTGTCAGCCTTGTTAAAAAGCAGCTAAGTGTTGCTCTGATGTTCTTCAGAAAAAAATCAAGTTATCTTCTCACAGAATGCATACTCTCAGATACAAAATGAATAATTACCTCTACATATCTAGTTCTATTTAAATAATAACAATTATTATATTTTATTTGATAATTTTGCCAAGGAGAAATAAATATTAAAAAAAAAAAAAGTGAAAGCAGGAAATACCACTTTTATAGACAGAAACTGCCATTTTGTTGGAGGAAATCTGGGATGTGCCCACAAAATGTTGTTACTAGAACCTGAGAAGAAAAAAACCAAAATTATTTCACTACCATCTAATCAGTGTGTGTAATAGATCAAAGATATGTACAGCATCCTTGATATAATTTCTTTCTCAGTTGCATGAATCCAGTGGATTTATTTGCATTTTCTTTCATATTGTAAGATATATACAACCAGGGACAATTAGTAATAAAGAAACATTAAGTACCAGAAATTAATCTCCTCAATGTTTTTTGGATTTTTTTTTTTTTTTTTGCCTGGAGGGTTGATTTTATGGCTTTAGAGCAATTACTATTTATCATCTCTTGGTTTACGGGAAAGAATTAGAGTTATTAGCTATTAAATTATCCATGAAAATTTGACACTATACTAGACCAAACAAACCCTGGGGCTTGCTGATTTTCCCAGTATGAAACATCTGTGACTTCAGCTAGAGAGAACTTAACATTGTCTAATTAGATTTCTAAGATTTATAAGGTTCAAATGCTCTATTATTAGAAATCTGAAAATTGGAGCGAAAGTTGAAACTTGCATTTGCTGAAGATTATTTAAAAACATTTTTAACACCACTGTGTACTGCTAAATACTACTAGCTTGTAATTGGTGAAGATTACTAGATAATGTATTATAGTCTGTAACAACAGGAGCTCAGGAAAAACTGTGCTCCCTGCAGTTGCAAATAAGTTGCAGCTTTTGACTTCAATAATTAAAAATGCTTTATTTAAAATGCTGCACTAATTATATGCTTATTTTTATATTCCAATTTAAACATAGTTTATATTCTCTTGTGGTCTGCTGAGGCAGAAGATCAAGTTGGCGTATTTTCCATTCTGCAATATTATCACTCATGGACAGTGAGTGATAATCATCAGTCATCAGCATAGAAGAGTGGGTTTCTATTGGCTCTTAATCCAAGTCTGACTGTGAATTAGCCACTGTCTCTTTGGAGTCAATATGGCTTCTTAACATGGTAATTAGATAGCTCATTCTATCTTCAATTATTGGATCTAAAAATGGTTCAGAAATTTCAATCTGTTAAAATAAAAATAGCATTATAATATGATCATTGTTGCTATATTGAAATATCAGCTAACATTATTATGTTTGCAAAGAACTCAGAAATTAGGAAGGGTAGGAATCAGAAATATCGTTCACTCTTAGTTTGTACCTTTGGAATTTGGATTAGAGCAATCTTTAGTTACAGGATCCCTTTCTTATTAAAAACACAAAGTAAATACTGCTCAGAAAATAAGCAGCTTTTCAATATTTTGTCTTATCCTAATTGTTCATTCCATTGCCCCATATATTATTTACTCTGGTCTATTCAGTTCCTGCTGTAAAGAAGAAATGATTAATTTCCTCAAGTGTTCTTCAGCAGTGTGCATCAATATACTATCTGAATATTTCACAAACACTAATTAATCTTCATAACATCCTTCTGGAAGAGGGGTGGAATTAACCCCTATTTGTAGAAAGGAAACTGAATAACTGATAGTGAAAGGTCACAGATCTCCATAATGTGGGTAGCCTTTGCTGCTTCGCTTCTGAGTCCTGAGGGTTACATGAGACTTTATTTATGGAAAATTTCTAGTCATTTCCATTTCATTTGTAAGAAAGAAACATTTCTGCTAGGGGGTTCACTTCACTATATCAAGTAATAATAATAAAAAATTAAAAAGGCAGTGCAGTAATAATTAAGCATGAGAAAACTGCTCTTCTCGATTGCTCAAGTCAGGAAGAAAAACTGTTTCCATAGGATAGAATCCAAGAGTGTGGGCCAGGAAGCCATCCTTTTCTTCTTTCTGTATTTTTTTCTTTCTGTTGTATTTTATATATTATATTGTTTCTGTTCCTATAACAAGTCACAGAGAGGTCCTACAGTGAAGAACTTTCTTCATTACTGTGCTTTGATTCCATGGAAGATCTATTCAGTGTCCTGGAAAAATTGAATCATTTAAGAGTGTATGTTATGTTGTAGTTAAGGTATTTTATATTAGCAGTGTAGGTTAGTTAATTTTGTGCTGGCAACCAGAAACTCAGCTTGAGTGCTTGACTTTATGATTTCAATGGTATCAGTTGTTTTTACTGCTGATTTCTTCGTGTTCATTCCTTGACTTGAGGAGGTGGGGGGAAAGGCAAACTATAAGAGGCCCAAAAACTCCAACACAGGAATATTTTTTCTTTAGAAACCATGTATTTCATCAACATTGTGATAAACTCAAGATTCACAACCTAGTATCAGAATTTTCCAGTATATGGCTCCTCCCTCAGTGGGTGTAGCTGGGAAAGACTATAACGGGAGAAGTCATTAGTATGGCTAGAGGTTTCCTCTGAACTCGGTGGGATTCTGTTTGTTCTTTTAGTGTGTGGAAGGATTTTTGAAAGGTCTGAAAACACAGCAATAATGTTTTAATCTTTTGAGACGTTAAACTAAATATTCCTATCTATGAACGTTATTTTTGTAAAAGCATTGGACATAGGTAGAATCTGTAAGAAGTTATCTGTGGAGTTAAAAGTCCTTGATTCAAAGCTTAGGTAGTTCCTAAATTAAATAACATTTTTTGGAATAGACACAATGTCGTGTTTGTACCTCATTTTAATTTGCGAAGATTTGTAAACCTTCATGACTAAATATTTCCAGAAATTGTATCTTAAATAAAAGCCTGGCTATATGATATTTTCACACAGAATGAATTATGATAATAAAGCTTGAGGGAATTGAAGTGACAGTCTTACTAAAGGGAATTATTGTGTGATTTTAATGTCGGGTGGTAATTTTGGGTTTGTTTACTATTACAGTAATGGATATTGAAAAATATTACAGAAGTTATGCAATTTGCTAGTACATAGTGAGCCTTTCATGCTGATTCTCAAGCTAGAGTTTAGGAGATCACATTCTAAAATTAATCCCGTTGCTTAAACAACTAAGCTTTTTTTACTTATAAAATCCTTTTGTCAAAGTACACTTCCCAACCAGATAGTGATGCACTATTCAGACCTTGTGTACCTACAGTACTTTTTATCTACCTCCACCAGCTGAAAAAAGTCACATCCTTTGAGCTCAACTGCATACACTTGGGTGGTCTTTGACACTTGGGTCATATTTTTAGTTCATGGATATCTTTTTGACAATGTTAGAGATGTAGTAACCCTCAGACCTGTATTTTCAGTTCAGAATTCTGATTACCACAAAGTTTGTAAGCTTGCAAGTAGGAAATGGCAAATATAAATGGTATCATTTGCCTTAAAATCTCCCACTTTCTAACAACTTCCAGCTTCCAGGATTTTGTGAGACTGACATGGTTTGACAATAAGCAAGGATGCCCTAATCTTACCATTACAAAACCATTTGTATGTTAATCATAATGGTCCATGATTACATTTTGTTCATAATGTTTTGCTATTGCCCTCTAGATTTATATGCAAACATCTGTAAAATTACTTCATTGTTCTCCCTTTTTAATGTGATATTAAGTGGCACAATTTAAAATAATTTCAAAATCTTGTTTCAAGCTCATAGTCAAGCGTGGTCTATTCTAGCAAGGGGATTTTGAATGGAATCAGTATTTTCTGTATTCATAAAAAAAATAAAGGCGTAAGTGCTAAAGCACTTATCCATTGTCACTTTTCTGCTTACTCTTGATAAATCCACTTCAGAGCTGAAAACATGGCCAAAGTCACTCTGTGTGTTTGCTTGCACCACTGTCTCGTTTGCTCACAGACCTCTAATGTATTATTACACAGCTGTGCTGAGCCTGGTGTCTGATTTCCCAAAATTTTGTATCCAATCTCCTACCATATGAAAGATGCCAGTTATGGTTCAGTTGAAGATCTTGAAGAGATGAAGCAATATTTACATTACATATAGATCTTAAAAGTGATACATTAAATGAACAGGTGATGCTCTCTGCTTGCTAACATGCAACAGGATATGAATAGATGCAATAAATACAAGATAATATTAAGTTTTTTAATTTTGCTCTATGAATATGTTTTAAGAAAATCTATCATCTAAAGCATAGTAACTTGCATTTATTATTTAAAAACTATTGTTGAACAACTACTTTGCATAATTCCAAGAAAATAATCAAGAAATTACTTTAAATTATTTAGTATAGCCTATTGCCCTTAATCCGTGTATCCCTTTTAGGATGTGTTAGTTAAACTATACATTTTTAAATTGCATATCAAATTTAATTTTAGGAGTAACTGATGTTTTGTTTAATTATAGCTGCTAAATTTGTATCATCTTGATGCTGTCACCTTCAGGCACAGAGGAGGGCAATAGAGAACAAAACCAGATCCTTGGCTCTAACTAAAGCTGAACTTCTGTTATTCATATTAGGGAATACCCCCCGACCACCTCGTTTCTAGATGAAAGCTGCTTCAGCAAGATCTGTAGGTTCCCAGCTTATTTACAGAGTGTATTGAACAAACATGTATTCAGGCATATGCTAAACAAAAGAAGTTTCAGAGAAAATTTTGTTTACTTAGGAAAAGGCCACAGCATTTTTTTATCCGTAATTAAACTCTTCCTGAACTTTGCAGGGTCAGCATGCTTGGTTATAAAGTTTCTGTAGTAAGAAAGCAGTGGAAAAGTGTACATAAAAAGGAATCAAGATTTTAAAGGTTCAGATTTTGTCTGGTTTACTATTCAGGAATATGCAAGAACAGATGCTCCCTTGGGTAAAACCAAAAGTCAATATTGTCAAGTATCCTGTTTCTGGCAGTAACTAGTAGCACTTCCTTAATGAAGAGAGAAATTGCGTAATGATACTGTGCTAGAAAACTACCCCACTAGAAAGTGTTTGAGATTCAGGAGCCAGAATGTATACCCTGAATGGATATTTCTTCCATAGATTTGTCTAGTTGCTTTCAAAATCATATCCCTTTCCAGCTGTTTATGTTTTTCTAGCACATTCTGTACTTTGGCTCATCCTTGTCACCCCTCTGTTTCTTTAGTGCTGAAGTTTTTTGTCTCAGAAGTCAATGCAACACAGCTGGAACAGCATTTGTGTGATTTTATGTGAAGATACTTTCTTTCATTTTCTATTTCTTTCCTGATATTTCACAATATTTTATTTCTTTTTACTGAGAATTGAGAAATGTGCAAAAACAATCTATAAAGATCTGAAGATCTCAAGCTGGGGTAGTATTAATCAATGGATAGACAATATTGAGTTTGAGTTTTTCCTCTCTTTAGGTTGCACAGCATTTCTTTGCATTAAATTGGATATTCAGTTTTATTGTTTCTGTAACAGATAGTGCTTGTTATTATGATCCTGCATAATGTCATATCATCACAGACTTGTCACCTCACTAGTCACTTCCTGGGTCATTTGTGGTGTGAATCTCTGGAACAGCATAGGTCTTATTCCTTACTCTTGTGTAACTCAGTAATACTCTTCCCTGTGAGAGTTCACCATTACTCCGTACTCTTGCCATACTTTCATAAAATTACTGTTCCATATGAGAGACTTTTTTCTCTAAACAATGGTTTGATCCCAATTTTTCTTTAATGAACTGTGGCTGATGGAACTTATACATCATATGGAAGCCTAAGTAAACCAGATGGGATGGATCCTATGGCTTCATCCTTAAAAAAATTCCAGTCAATCTGCAAGGCATGCCTTGCCTTTCAAAAGCTGACTCTTGTCCATAATATCTTATTTATCTGGGTGCCTTTTAATACTTTCTTTCAGAGTAATTTGCACTAGTTTGTTTGGTACAAATGTCATCCTAATGGTCTGCAGTTTTACAGGTCTTTCTTGGAGTTCTCCTAAAAATTCTCACCAGGTTAATTATTCTCAAAGCCTCTGGCGTGGAAACAGTGTTAAGTGAAAGTTTACACACTGTCATTAGTTGTTAAAGTCTTTCATCCTTGAGTTCCTTTAGAACTTGAATAAATACTGTCTGATGTAAGTGATTTGTTACTACTGATTCATCTATTTATTCTGTGATCTCTTCCATTGACCCTTAGTTTCACTTTTCTGCTTTCTAAGTACTCTGTAAAAGGATTTGCCATATATGCAGCTCCTCAGGCTCTGGGTCACCACAGATGCAAAACATCCATTTGGCTCTTTGTGCTTCTTTTATACCTTAATCCTTTGTTGACCTTAAAGGCACTGTGATGAGCTTTCTGCTTCTGATGTGCTTTAACAAGGATTTATTTCTGCGTTTTTTGCTTTTCTACTTTTTCCTCAAACTTTTTAATGGCCTGTCTTATTTGCATTCCTTCTCTGAAAGTGTGAGAACTTAATGGTCATCCTTTCCTAACTCAGACACAGCTTCACTTTTTCTTCTGATTTCTCATTGTCATTTTTATCCTTACTCTATAGCCACATTGGTTTCATTTCGGACCTTCCTTATTTCTCTGTGGCTCTGTTGCAGTTATTCTGAATCTGGAGTATTTTATTCTTGTACATTTTCTACAACATCTTTAAAAATTCAACTTTGAACTTGTATTCTTTCCTTCTGAATAAGTTCTCACATTTTACTATAGTGTCCTTTTTTAAAATCAAGTAGAACCATAATGATTTTATTATTATTACTATTTACTTTGATTTTGTTCCTGCCAGGATATATTGAAGTGTGTGCATTATGATTACTGATAAAGAGCATCTGTTCAATAATAACATTCTCTTCTGTCTTACCTGTACACCATGCCTCCAAGTACTAATGTCCCAATGGTTGTCATCCTTCCCTCTGGCTTCTGATGTGATTATTCTGTCAATAGCCTTGTTTAAGAACAGCTATTCTCATGTCATAATTTTATTTCTTGGACTTCACATGTATCATTGCTTCACTCTCCTCTGTTTCACTGTCAGTGTATTCTGACAATTCTCTGCTGCTTCTTTCTTGAATATTTCCAGAAACTGTCCTTACCTTCGCTTTAAGATATAGAATATTTTGACTGTGTGGTTGTTGAGTACATCATGAGCACAACAAACTTCAGCACATCTTGGTTGAAGGCTTTCTAAAATATGCATTGGTGTTCCTCTTTTTTAACTTTAAAATCTTAATTGACCTTCTTGATATGAAAATGCAGCAATTTGGATTTCATAATAGTCTCAGGGAAGCCTGACCTTCCTGCATGAGTTTCCTCCCTTCCTGACCCCTTTCTGATAATCTTTATACTTCTTTTTTCACTGTATGAATCAAAAACACATTTCAGTTTTGCATCCCCAATAACCTTTCTGTCTTGTTTTCTGCATTCTGGGAGAAGTTTCAGGAATCCTAGCAGAGAGAACCTCTTTTTAGCTTCCTATGCAGCTTGGCCCAATTTTGCTTCTGTAGGTTTATTTTTTCCTGTAATGCAGAACCATGGACCGTGACTCTGTGATTTTCTACAAACCCATTTAGACATGTGTGTAGTCCTCTTATTTTGCACTCACAGCCATGTCACTTTGCATTTCTTTGAGAGATTAAAAACTAACCTATAGTTGTAGGAGCAGAATTAGTCACCCTTGTAACCAGCCACCTCTTCTCCCAAGGGTTGCCTAGCTCAGCCAGGCTCTCCTTGCTACAAGGCAAACATGGTAACCTTTTGAGAAGAACCTGCCACCATCTCCCCTTCCACTAGAGAGATGTTTCCATGTCACAAGACAAAAGCTCCTGATTTGGAAATGGGACTTTTCCGTAATACCTTGGAAAGATTCCTTTATTCCTAGGATTGTGTCTGCATTTATTTTTCTTGATATTAGAGGGAAGAGCTGTGGTAATCTGTTACCTTTTACTTTAACATTTTGTCCCTTTGGTCTCCCCACAGCTGAACTTGCAGTATAGTCACCTTCTTTCTCTCTCTTTGCTGACCCATCCAGTTCAAGGGCTTTTCTCACCTTCTTTGCAGAAGGTGATGCTGTGATGAAGGGATCTGACAAAGAAAGCAAGAGATACTCTTTCAGATGCTTATAGACTGGCTAAAATATACTTCTGAAAATTCTTTTACTTCTCGGGCACATAAAGAAATTTGAACAAAACCAGAGTGTAATTTGGCATGTTATATCAGGGTACATGAAAGAGGAGTAAGAAAATGACTACTTTTGAACCTAGTTTTATGTCTTTTTTATCTTCTAGGAATGATTGTAAAAATGCTAAATACAATGAGGTGAGGGTATGAAGAGTGTAAGTAAACAAAAGAGTATAGGATCCAGTTGTTAAAATTAGCCAGCTCTTGGCATTTAAAATTCCTTTTATCTTGTCTGGCCTCAGGCTTCTGCTCCAGAGGCATTTCTAAATGCGGCTGCTAAAGTTAGATACTGTTGACATGAAAACACCTTTAGTAGTTTTAACAACATCCCATCCATCTTCTCATACTTTATGTATTTCACACTTTTACTTCATAAACCTCTTGAGGGCTTGGGTCACCTGTACTGTTGGGACATTTTCCTTACTGCAAGTTTGTCATCAGTTTTTCATATTCTTTGATGTCATTCTCAATTGTTTCATCTTCCTTTCACAAAGTTCAGATTTACGTAAATACTTATGGCAGTACTTAATCTAGGCCAAACATGTACGATTGCTAGAAAAAGCAAAGACAAAAAAAACTAAACAGAATGATAGATGTGGAATTTATGCAGTCTAAAGCTGGATCACACTTTTCTAAACTTTCTCCATCTTGATGTTTGAGAGACGTAAAAGATAAAAAAGAGATAAAAGCTTGGATCATGATGATGATAATTTTATAAACTTCAGACTGTTTTTTCCAATGTTTATACAACAACTTGTAGCACTATGATGGCAGTTGGAAAGTTGAGAGAAGAATTCCTAGTGATCTAAGAAAAGCATGCACCTTAATGTTGTTTTACATTTTCTCTTCTTTGGCTGCCATACATGATTTATTTGTTCAACTGCAATGTGATGCTGTCCCTAATGTTTTAGAATAGGAAGTTTTCTTTGGGCTATACCCACAAAGCAAAGTTTTTAAGGATCAATCATGTTAATTAATAAAGCTAAATGTAATAAATATTAAAGGTCTTTTTTTTCTGGCTTTTGATTTTATTACCCACCATTGTTTCAACAATATAATTAAAAAATAATAAACAGTATGTTCTACATAAACAGATGTCATCAATTCTTTTGATTTAGATTAGGTGAGTTAAGGAGACAATCTTTTTCCCCCTTTGCACGCATATTGCTGAGTGCATTTTGTCTTGCTTTCACCTTTTGCTTTTGTGTATTCATTCTGTATGTATAATCCTTATGGAGAAAGTTGATAAATTGGTTGTCAACATAAAGTCATTTGTGAAGTTGAATGAGGTTAGATATAGGTCTCTTCAACATGTAGGAAGAATTTAATTAAAATGAAATTAAATTCTAAATTAAACTCAAGTAATAAATGGATGTTATCCAATATAGTAAGCTACTCTCATAAGAAATTAACACTGTCCAGTAAACTGGTTTTAGGTCTTGAGGCAAGGTTTTCTTAAAAATAATTGCATGACTATCAAGTAAAGAAAGCTAAGTTTTGCAGTTTTTTAGATGCTTTTTTTTCAGTAAAGTGACACAATATAGAAAAACTAAATTTTTCTCCCAAATTCTTAGAGACTGGCAAAGTTTATTTTTTCTTGTAAAATAGATGGGATTAAATATGGTAGCTATAAAGAAAAAAACACTGCCCACATTTGTGAGCAGCTAACTCTGTAATCCATTTACAGTGTAAATGCTTCTTCCAAACATCCTGTTATATTTATTTCCAGCCATGGTTTTATTTAGAACTAGCTAGTAGTCTAAAAGCTACGAAGTATGAAGAGCAAGTAATATATTACGTGTGTTTTAGGTATGAATCCTTTTAATGTTAAAATGTTGAGGTAAGAGAGAAGTTGAATTCTAACTCTGTTAGAAGTAATGTAGAAAAGAGTAACTGCATCATTTAATGGTGGAAAAATATTAAGTTTTTACTCTTTTCGTAGGAATTTCTTGGGAATTAGGGAATAAAGTTGAAAAAACAATGCATTATCAAGAGCCTGTATTTACTGTGAAGTCAGAGTACTTTGCTGAAGTGCTGCAAACACATTTATCTCTTCTAACCTGGAAGTACTAAAATTATTGCATGCTATCTTTGTTCTGCAAGCAAAGACTTACTTACACGGCCCGATTTTATCCTTCAGAAGGGAGTGGAAGTATCAGTATGAAGAAAAAAACATTATGAATTTGCTGTTATTATCATCAGTGTGCTCCAGTTCAGACTGCGAAGTGGAATTTTGCAGAGGGTAGGATGTTCAGTGTAGATTTATTTCCTCTTTATGAAGTGGCATTTAAATTGCTACTTTGTCTTATTTGCTTTCTGGATAAAAGATATCAGGACAGGGAGTCTCATGTTTGACATGTTTTAAGCCGTATTTTATTTTATGTAAAACATATTATACTTACATCTTTACCTATTTAGTCTGGGAATTGTGCATAGAACATAGTAAAAGAACTTGCTGTAAACAATGGAAAGGATTAAAAAAAACCTAAAAGCTGTAAAAAATTAGGTAGATTAGGTAAAATATTTTCTTTACCTTTTGGGTCTTGAATATTTTATATTGACTGACAAATTTGGGTAGTCTTTCTCCTGTTAGCTGATACATGTCAGGAACACATTCAGCATTGTGGAAAATATTTTAATACTTCGCATAACGAACAGTAAAAATGTATATGTGCTTTCCTAACTAGCCCTCTGCTGAATTTTTTTTTTCTCTATATATAAACAAATATAAAAATATGGGGATTTTAATAAGATGGTGGTTTTTTATTGTGCCTTGAGGGAGCAAAGTCAGGCTGTTAGACACCAGGATTAGACAAATTCGAATCAGGGACTTCCATATCCCATGTTTAATGTCCAAAAATCTTGAAAATTATATGAAATAATGAAGCCTTCTCTCTCAACAGACAGAAATTCACTAGTAGGAATGTCTGTAACTAGTTTAACTAATGCTTATCAAATAAGGAGATGCAGACTGAAAATATTACAAAAATGATGCTGCATCAATGTGTTCCTTCTTGTAAAGGACCAGAGGATCCCATGGAAATCAAAAGTCAAAGTGACGGTTCTCAAGCCTTACCACCTGCTAAACAAAGTGAAACAAAATAAATAGTCAACAAAAGTTGATGTGGATGCCTCCGTCCTCCAAAATACATTTTTTAAGTAGTGTGTTTTTTGCATTTTTTTCCAAGTATTTTTTTTTTCCTTTATGATGCAAGTAGAATTGTGAAACTTCAGGCTATTTCTGTTCCTCAAACAGTACATATAGTACATGATATCTACTCAATTTAGAATATTTCCCTACGATAACATCAGAATTGATATCAGTCGTCCGAAGACCAGCCCTTAAACTGACAGTTTAACTGATCTCTTCACAGGAAGTAGTTTGATGGATTTTATTCAGCTTCAAAGGACATCATGGTAGTTTATGATGACAGTAAGTAAAACAAAACCAATACACACTCAGATTTCTGTTCTGCTAGAAAAGCTACTTCTGGGATGTACTTCTTGTTCTAGTTTTCTTTGATCTGTGATAAATAATTTCAGCTGTATGTTTAGGGCCTAAAAACTGATACTTATTTTTTTATCTCCTGAACAATAGTGTGACTAAACAGAGAATAGCCAGATTTCAGCTGTGTATGTCAGAACCAAGGCTGTGACTAACTTTTTAACCCAAAATTGATTTATGAAAAATTTCAGCACCTTGAAACTTTGCTGACTTAAGTAATTGAAATTGGTGATCGTGATGTCTGTAGTCCTCTTTGTTGGTAGTTAGATGTTTAAATGTAAGGATGTCTTCAGGTGCCTTGTCCTACTTTCCAGTTATACTTTTCCCTTACTCAGGTGTATAACAGAGAAATGTTTTCCACTTAAAATCAAAGAACGGGATATGTTTTTAGAGACAAAGATTTTCCGTAATATTAGACATATTTCCATGCAAGTTCAGAAAGTAGACTTGCCACTAGTAAGTGGCAGTGCTGGCGAGAAATGAAAGTGCACGTGCATCTAATGGGGATAAAAGAAAAATAAAATTTCTTTGAGCATTATTACTGTTTGTAATTCGTTGTATTCGCTGCTTAGTGGTGCAACTACTGCAGATTTCAAACACAAACCTTAAATGAAGATCACTTACAACCTATGAATAAATACAGAGTATAAAAGGTGGTCTATAAAATATGAGAAAAGAACTACCTTGTAACCAGAATGAACCTTAAATGAACCTTCATTAAGAATATTAAACCAGCTCCTAATAGACACAGGTATTGATCTAATTAACAGGAAGTGCATAGCTGAACAAAAAGGTCCGATAGAATAAATCCCTTTCTATTGACACCATGTTGGCAGAGAATTAGGCAATAAGAAAGCTCTCAGTATCAGTATCTCTCATCTGTTCTCCCCACTCCCATCCCCAAATACTCTCATTTATGGTCAAGTTACCTGGAAAAGCTTTTCACCATGCATATTTTAACACCATGCTTTCATTGCAGATAAATTTAGCAGAAAAAAAAAGAAAAAGACTCCTACAGCTTTAGGTTGCCTTATGTTTTGAAAATAAGAAATACAATGTAATGAGAGCAGATGCACATAAACCACATTTTTCTATGTAATCTAAGTATAAAAAAAAAGATAGAATGTCTAGATTTTTTCACCAGCATAAAGCAGGGTAAAGCCATCCATTTCATTGAAACTGCACTGTTAAAGTGAGCATTGGACCAAACATCTTGTTCATCTCTCAGACAATATGCATTGTAAGGACTGGAAGACCATAATATACTACTTATAATATACTAGTAAACTCCTATTCACATTGATTGGTGACTCCCTATATTCTTACAAGACAGTAGATTAAATAACTTTATTTTTTTAAGCTGCTGCTTTTGTCATAATAAGAAGGTGAATGCTTTTACTGGTTTTCTTTTTTGGACTCTCACATTCCTATTAGGTTTCCCAGTTTATATTGACTTTCAAAAAGAGTATTTTATGTTAAAAATGAAAGATACTTGTTTTAAAAGTTTATCTGACTAGAGTTGTAAGAAGGATGTAAGTACTGGCACTGCAAAGTACATTCATTTTCTATACACACCTATTCATATGCACACATGCGTGTACAGTGTAGAATACAGTATACAGGAGAGACAGACACGTAAGTATTTATGCAGAGTAGGTACTGAACTCTGGAACTTGGATGAAAATGAGAACCAATAGTTTTCATGTGATACACGAAAGTAATTCCAAAGTTTGTAAGTCTATAAAATGCTTTCAAAGGCTTTGGGAATCACGACTTACAAGAGAAAGTAATTGCTGTGTTTGCTCCAAATAAGGTTTGCTCAGAAAATTGTATTGTGAAAATCTTGAAACTTAATCAACACGAATAGATAGGACACATCCCCACTTTTTTATACTCAAATCCCTGTTTGAACTCACAAATAGTAAGTATAAAACACTGAGAAAGTGTATGATAATGAGCATATCTTGTTCTGTCAAACCATCTACAGTTTTGATTATTTGTACCAAAAAGTTTCAAGGTCAAACGTTGTAACTGCATGTTCCAATTAGATAACATACTTGTGCATGAGTTATTTTTAACTTTGACTCTAGAATTAATTGTAAAAAAAAGTCACATAGCAATTTACAGGAAAAGCTTTTGAATTAATTTAAAAGAAAAAAAAAACAAAACAAAACATAGAGATACTTGTTTGTTTTCTATGTTTATGGTCCCAAGACTATGTTTTCTCTGAGATACATTTTATATCTTTAATCTGCCACCCCTTTTCACCTTTTTGTATGTATTGCCTCAATGTTGTATATGCTCAATGTTGTATATGCTCAATGTTACTAGAATTCTTAACCAGACCAGGATGTGGGCGATCTGAAGTGTAGATGTAGGTCTTCAGAAATCAATTGTATTTTTGTTACATTATGTGGTAAGTTTTTTCTTTGCTTCCTAGAACTGATCAAGATGCTACTTAAAAAAGAATAATTCCATCCAGAGTCAGGTAATTCCAACCTTCGGGGAATATTTTGTCACTTCAGTTTGTACCAAGAAAAGAGAAAGCTACAGGGTTTTATTTGTATGCATACATTTGGTCATTCCACCATTCCACACTGTGGATGTGTAATAGTCATAATAATTATGACAGCACATTTGCAGTCATTTTAATTTATTCATAGCTAGACATTGCTATCTTCAAAGAAAACTTTCATGTCTAATGCACTCAGCTTGTTTACTCCCCCTTCGCAAACCTCATTTCAATCTCATTTGAAAGTTAAGAAAGTTCTTTCCATTATTTTAGGGGAAATGGGTAAACATTTCTAAAATAAGTATTAATTTCAGAATTCCCTTCTAAAAATGTTGGTTCTTCTGTCTTCTGTACATTTCAGAATAAATAGTATCACACCTACAAAACAATGTATAACATTAATGCATAACTTTAAAGGATGATTCATTAACATGATTTAGGCCTAGAGTATGAAATCTACTATCTTAATGTGTATGTATATATATGATGTATAGCTGTTTCATTTATAAATGAAACAAACAGATTTTCTCTTCATATATGAAGATTTTCATTGCATCTATTAACCGTCTAATGACAATTTCAATTAAATAATTGTTGCATAATTCTACTCTTATTTCTGTCAGATGAGTCAGTGGCTAGCCTTTTTATCTTCTTGAGAAGTGTCTCTGTTGATGTGAGGTGTGTGTGAGGTATTGTTGTCGTTTATTAAATTGAGATAAAATATTAAATATCCGAAATACAGCTTGTAGCTCATTAAGCTAGTATACGTAAGCTTGCATTATATCTGTGTTTTGTAAATATAGCAATTCCATCTCCTTTGTAAACCTTGATGCTTTAAGGAGCATTCTGTTTCTTCCAGGAATGAGCACACAAATACAACCAATGTAAAAATATAATTTAAGATACCATTAATAGTGTGAGATACCACTAATTGTGTATTGAAGACCATATGCCATAAGAAAACTGTCAGTAAAAGACTAGCCCTTCTGTCTTTACAGCTATCCAAGTATACTGAAAAACTCGTAACATGATTTCCAAGGGGGTTTTTTCTGAATTGTTAAAATTGCTTTGAATGACCTCCCTGGGTGATGCTGGATCAGTGCAAACGCTGTAAATAGATCAGTTATTTTTGCTGTGTGTTGAAAAAAAATGTAGTGGATCTTCTGTTTGGCTCATGAGTCATATAGTTCATGAAAGGGAGGATGGCAAGATTCAAATTCCCTCTCTGATGGAGGAGTTCTGATGGAGGTAGTGACCTTGGATAGGCTTTGACGGTTACTCATATTTTAAGTGATTTGAACTTTCGTAAGGAAGTAGAAAATACAGGAGAGGGAGCCTTTTAGTTTGTCATTCTGAGGGATACTAGTCAGCAGCATCTCTGGTACCCCTACCTACTTAAATGATGAGTTGGTTCTTTATGCAGCTCATCTTTGCATTACAAGCGTAGCTTACCACTTAAACCCTTCTCTTCCTCCACATTAAAATCACAGAAACCTTGGATAATTCAGGCCAGAAGGGGACTTGGACTGAGACACTATTCAAAACAGGGCTAATGGCAATATTTGGTCAAGTAGCTCAAGGTCTTTCCCAGTAAAGTTTGAGTGTACCCAAGAGTGAATGTGGCAAAGCCTCTCAGATACCCTGGTAATTCCATGCTTAAGAACCCTTATGGATATGGTTTGTTTCTTTTTTTCTAGTCATATTTTCCTTTGGTCTTGAGCTGCAGAAATTGGACTTCTGGATATGACTCTCAAGTTTCTTCCCTGAATTTTAAGTAAAGGTGGTGAGAGTTGCTTTTCAGATCTCATAAAACTCAGACTCTTTCTTATTGCAAGCAGTATTCTTGCAGTATTTGCTTCTCAGATATTATCCCGTACTTTCCAGACATTATTTGACATTCTCGATTGAAACTAAAAAATATTGCTTATTATTTTGGTGTATTCTCGCTTATCTTGTTCCTTCAAATCATAGCTCTGAGACCCTTCACCCTTTGTGTAACAAAACAGTGGCAGTTTTTACACTGATGATAAAATAAATGCAGACAGCAAGGACATGCATATGTATGAGGGAAAAAGAAAATTATATATGAAAAAATCACACGTAAGTGTTATGTTATTGCACTCTGTTCTATTAGTTGTTGTCTATAGATAAGTAACCTGTACATCAGACAGAAATAAGTTCTGTGAGAAATAATGGAGAGCTATATCTAGTTGTGAAAGATACAATTCATACACAGGAAAATTAAGGAGAATCAATGTGAATGTTCTGTTTATGATCCAGGAAGACGTGTTTATTTCTCTTTTGGTTTTTACTGGTTTGTTTAGTTATCAGAAATATTGTTGGCCAAGCCTGAGCCTTAAAGGGTTGTAAGTTGATATAAGCTCTACTTTATAGATCTAGGCTATTTCTGTAACACTGACACTATTTATCTTAGAAACTGATTTTCCACTATTCTTGGTACCTCTGTGACATTCTAGTTAGAATCAGTGGGTCCTGACTTTTCCATAGCACCTGAGCTGATACAGGCAGGAATAGTCCTAGCCAGGGAACATAAACTGGCTTTTTAGAAGATGCTGCCCAGACCAGTTTGTCTTGTCACAAGTATAGTGCCTGGATGACTACAAAAGCCCTGAGCTTTAAAAATATGAGAGATTTCAACTATGTTGCCAAAGAAAGCCAGAGACACTCTGAGGGATTAAAGTAAAATGCGAAGCTTTTCTTCCTCTGAATTTGTAACATTTCAGTCATCTAACTTCCGTGATCCACAGCACACTAACCACTGGGGAAAAGATTATGCAGCACAATATTGCATGATCTGCCTAATGTTCTGAATCCCTCTTACTGGAGAAAACAGGGATTTAGACTACAGCTCATGCAAGTCAATCCAAGGGCAGGCTAATAAATGTGTTGTATTGGTTTAAGAACTACTATGATTTTGGCCAAACAGATAAAAAGCATGTATTCTATTGTCCTGATGAAACCATTAGCATTTTGGAAAGATCAAGTTTTTATTTTTAGAATCTGTGCATCATTCTAACAATGAGTAATAGAAACAGAAATATTTGTATAGGAAAATAAAAGAAGGAAAAAAAAAATTAAGAACTATGATCAGAGTGTCAAACTGCCCTGCAAGTATGAAGCCTCTGTTCTAGCACAAGTAAAACCTAAATAGGAGATTATGTTGTACAACAATGAAGTTTATTTACAGTCCTCAATGATCAAACTGTACTGTGTTTAAACTCTACAAAAGCGACTGATGAGGCAAGTATCTACAATAAAAAATTAAAGGAATTTTACCAACCTGACATTCCTACTGCCAACACTTCTCTTCAAAAAAGGATGAGTTAAAAAAAACCAACAACTTTCTAGTGCTCAGATTGTAGTTGTATAATTCTCTGGATGAGAAGTTTCTGCAACAATTTTTACTACCTTGACCCTTCCTACCTCCTGACCTGTTTTCAAGAGAGGAAGTCCATGCAAAGTTAGGTGTTTCTGATGGGTTAGAGCTTCCATATAAAAAACAAAACTCGAGTTCAATAATTTCAATATGGTTTCTCTTTCTAATGCTGAAAACCGCCATCAGCTGGATCACTGCTGAAAGTGTATTTTAATTACAGAGTGCACAGGAGTCTTTAAAACTCTTCCTGTTCTCCTTAGCTCGTTATTGGTCTCAGTATCAGATGTCCCCTGCAACACCTGATGTAATTTTGTGAACCGGGTAACTGTTTCTGTACTTCTGCCTGAAATTGGATTACATGTGTGAGACAACAAATGACAACAAGATAACATACTTGATGTCTAAGGTTTTTTTTATATCCAACCCCCTGCCAGGGACAGCTTACATTAGACCAGGTTGCTTAAAGCCGTGTCCAACCTGACACTTCCAACGAGAAATCCACAACTTCTCTGGGCAGTCCATGACTTCCTTCTCAAAAATACTACACACTTAAGCAAAGATTTTAACTGAACCGAGAAATGCACATGAAGACCATAAGCATAGCTATGCCATGTCCTGCATACCATTCCCTCAAATTCCTTTGGAGAAAGATAACTTTTGATCTGGAAGGAGAAGAGAAGTTGTGTGTGCCACTCACATTGCATGGGAGTCTTAACAGGTTTGTTTTGAGAAATAGGAAAAATATGGCATGTTAGTTTTCTCTGAAGAACTGAAATGGGAGAGGTGTCAGTGTTTTTGGTTAGTTTAGTTTGGTTTGAAATTGAAAAGGAAGGGAAAAAAGGGGTTTTTTCCTTTGTTTTTGCAAGGAAAAGTCAGAGCTGAGCACATCTGAGATGGCTAGGGTTCTGCATACTCATCTTTTTGTTTTCTTGTCTAGCTAATGTTTGCTGCTTTCCATCCAGAGACCTTTAGGGATGAATATCTTCCAAATCAGGTTTGTGCAAATGTGTTTCATTTGTTTTGGACAGCGGCTCAGATACTTGTATTTTACATTGTGTTTCAAGGTAATTAATTTTAAAACTCATGGGAAATAACTTTAGAAGTTGTTACTGTGTACATTGAAATCAGAAGGTGGTTTTTTTTAATTAATATTTTTATTTTTTAATATCCCTCATAGTAGCATTTGACTATTGTGAAAAAATTCATCAGGTGTTTTTTTCAACTCTTATCTACAGGTAGAACCTGATAGCAAGTATTAGACTGTCAGCACATCTCTAAATTTACTTTGATGCAGGCTGGCAGAAGCAATAGGTACAGCAAAACTAATCTTTCCAATAACATATGTCTCCTAGAAAGAGACAGGACTGTATGTATTAAAAATAGCTTGACTGAAGGAAAAAATATATTGACTAGGATTTTCTTATCTGATATTTACTTTTATGTACTGACAGCCTACCTTCTTTCTCTCTACTCTTCTCCCATGAGAAATAAAAAGAGGCCTGTGCTCCTAGTAGATCTCCTTTTGTTTTTTATTAATAGTGTAAGTATGATCTTTTGAAAAGAGAAAAAAAATCTTTGGTTTTGCTTCCCTCTTCTAGTTTTTGAGATCAAAAAGTGAGCTATACTTAATTTTGAAATAATCACACTTCTTTCCTCCTCACTGTTAACTAGTATCTACCTCCAGAGTAATATGGTGAATAGCTCCATAGAACAAATATTTGAATTACTGCACATTCCTTTTAATAATCTTACTAAATATGTAGTTTAGCTTCCAGTTATTGTCATATCTAATTATTTTTCTCATTTATTAATATGAATAAAGATCTATTTTTTATTATATTTTTAAATAGGAAAAGCTTTCTTATATATAGAGGAAGAATTTCCTGGATCAGGGGTTTTGTTTTAATAAGTAATTTGGCTTGACTGAAACAGAATTATAAGTAAAAGATTGATTACAATGTAATTATGGAGACAATTGAAATTTTGGGTTATTAGGAGGACAAAACATTACAATTTAGGAGTCATCTCCTCAATTATGTTGTTGAGTTGCAGTGATCTATACTGTAAGCAGGATGTTCTTGTATGAATGTTTCATGTTCAGATATAGATCTTCCAGATTTCCATACCACCCACATCCTGAGCTGTCTGAGTGGGAAGGTATCTGTCTCCTTGATAGTACTTCTGATATATCCATGTTCCCTCTTAGCTATTGAAAACCTGGAACTCACCCATAGAAGACAGACTGCTGTTCGCCTCCCCCTGCAACTCCACTTGTGTTTCCTCCAAAGTTCAGCAGGCCTGGTTGTATTTCTTTACTTGTCAGATGGCTCTCACCTGCTCCAGTTATACCTTCAGCTGAGATTCCCAATTCCATCAAAGCAGCAAACATATTAAGTACATGAAACTGGCACTTACTCCTTAAAAATTACTTCCAGAATTTGTTTAATTACTTTTGTGCCTTCACATCTATTATAGATGCTGTAAATGTTGTTGCTGCTGCAGTTGCTGCTGATTCTGCTTTTTTTTTTTTGCTCTGAAGCAATGTAGCAAAGTTAAACAATGACAGGCTACTCTAATTCAGTGACCGCATTAATTCAACTTACAAAAATGTCTGTGAAGAAGCAAAATATTATTCACATATTTAGAGATAAGCACAAGAGATAAAGTTACTTGTCATACCATTTGAAGCAGGAAAGAAACAAGCTCCTGTAATATGTTTCTTGTTTTGTGTGGATGGTTTTTAAGCTCAGCTGTCCCCCTTTATCCTGAAGAATCTTTCCTATTTTAAAGTAAGTGTCTGTCAGGCACAGACATCTTCTGTTGTTTAATTCCTTTGCCAGGTAAAAGTAGAGAGAAAAGATTGTCTCTTCATTCATGGTTTCTCCAAAGTAGGCTGCTTCTCCAAACTAGAACAAACTTGGAGAAAATACTGTCTCAGAGTTCAATAAAAAATGTGCATTTTCCCCCTCTCATCTCTGCACCAGTATGTTAAAGGACTAGATAAAAATATGGAAGAGCATTATGCGTACTTCAGGGTGACACTGATTTAAAGTTGAGTATAAAAGCCAGCACAGATCTCAATACTTAAGTCATGAGTATAATTTTCTTAAAAAGCCTTCTTCTTATTGCAGTCAGTGGAAGTGTCAGTGCAAGTGGTATTCCAGGTGTGTACATACCTCTAATGGTCATGGTTGAAATACTTTCCCTGTAACTCAGGCAATGCTTCACTGGAATATCAGGACCAGGGTCAGATGTTCCTGACACTTGGTACATAGGCAGTACACACAGCCACTGCACAGTGTGCAATCTGCTTAAACTTCTCATCTAGTTAATGGTGGAGAGAACAGACCCTGAAAACCTCAGGTTATCAGAGGAGTCAAGGCCTCCCAAATGCTTTTCTTCTCTAATTTACACTTAAGTGAGATACTGCCAAGGTGTCTTCCACTGAAAGTAGATGGAGGTAGCAGGAGTTGTCACTCACTTGTCTGTCTTAATTTAGACATCCTCTGAGACTGCAACAGGCATTTTGTTCACTTCATTTTCATACTAACGTAGCAGCTGGAGCAGAATAACCTGGCATGGGGACCTGAGCTCTGAACGCTTCATAGCCCAGGGCAGACTGAATCCAAATTGCAAGGGAATACCAAGGAGTGTTCTGGTTAAAAGCATTTCGGTCCTCTTGCTGAAGCTGAGGCAGGCAAACAAATTTATGGGTCAGGAAGAAAACAAGCAATTTCGATGCTGATTCTCACCTAAGTCATCTGGGAAGAGAACAAATATCTGTACTTGTTTTAGAAGGGGTTTTTTGCGTGTAGTTGTTTAGTTAACTTCAATGGTAGTGTAATGCAGAGTTTACCAGAAAGCTGAATCCGAAGCCTCAAGTTTACCCTTCTGTTAGCTAAGTATCAAAAAAACCTCAAGAGCACACAGCCTGCCTTGCCCTTGGGTGGCTCTTTGCTAACACATCCCTGACAGCAGGGAGCAGCCACCATCAGGGCCCCACCAGCAGCTGACCTCTATCATGATGGAGAGATACAAGGAGCTGATCCTGGACATGCTGGCCCATATTTATGAGAGGGTTTCAAGCTGAAACTGGGTTCTGGCAATGGGCAACACATGGTTGACTTTTCACAGGATCAACCTAAAATCACCTGGTAATTTTTGAGGCTTATGTGACCTGCCCTCAGTAACATCCTGGCTTAAATCTTAGCCAGCAAGATACAGAACTTGAGTAGTCACTGGCTATCACTGTGTCTCAGCTGTGGGACCATCAGGCTGCTTTAATGCGGAATTGCTGTGTTACTATGGTCATCATCAGCCTGCTGCATTTTGCCACATAAGAGCCTGTTCCAATGATATTATCAGTCTTGGCAGTTGTACAATACTGAATGCAAAGCTCTGAGAGAGAAGCCCCAGGTTAATGCTGAGGGATGTAGGGAAGCATCAGCAGCTGGCCAGCTTTCCTGGTTTCAGCTGAGATAGAGTTAATTTCTTCTCAGTAGCTGTTACAGTGCTGTGTTTTGTATTCAGAATGAGAATGGTGTTGATAACACACTGATGTTTTGGTTCTTTGCTAAGTAGTGTTTATCTTAGTCAAGGACATTTTTTTCCTTGTCTCATGCTTTGCCAGTGAGGAGGTACACAAAAGAAACTGGGAGGGAGCATAGCTGGGACAGGTGACCCAAACTGACCAAAGGGGTATTCCACACCAGAGAATGTCATGCCCAGTACATAAACTGAGGGGAGTTACCCGGAAGGGCGGTCGATATGGGTTCAGGAAGGGGGATCTGGTATTGGTCAGTGGGTGGTGAGAAATTGTGCTGTGCATCACTTGGGCTTTTTCCCCTTCTTCTTATTATTATTATTATTATTATTATTATTATTATTATTATTATTTACCATTTTTATTGCCTTTTCAATTATTAAACTGTTCTTATCTCAAAATAAAATTTTTACTTCAGTTCTCCTCCCATTCCATCGGGATGGGGGGGAAGGAAGAGTGGGAGATTAGGCGAGTGGTTGCTTGGTGTTTCATCTCATTCTGGGCATAAAACCATGACATCAATGATAATTCACTGTGCCTCAACTGTGTGCTGCGGATGCCAGAACTCACTAAATCACAATCAGAAATTATGTCCCAGATTCCTTGGAGGAAGAATAAAGGTAGCCGAAGGGTACAGTTTGGACCATTGTGTTTGTCACTTATGTGGGTTTTAGAAAATATGAGGACTAGACATCAAGATACAGTCATGAAGAGTTCTCTACACAAATTATCTTAGGAATGCTGTTTGGTAGTATACAGCACAGAAAATTCAGCATAGATAAGTCCCTTATCTTCTGAACACTGTCTTGGGATAAAGTTCAGTGATTGTGCCAAAAACTACCTCAGCACTGTTCGTTTAGAGTTTGTGAATGAAGCAGAATTCAGTGATCTCTACACCAGGGCTGGATAGGGAAGTTATTTAGCTTGGATCTTTTTACTTGTTTCTCTGAGACAATCGTGGAATGAGCCTCCCAAATTCAGTGAATGTTTAGGATTTTATAAACAAATGTTTTTAATTGAGTTTGTAAAATTTTGTGTTCTGAATATATTTTCTGTTATTAAATTCATATAAAAGACAATACAGATTTGATAGCATGAAAATACTTTTTGGCAAAAAGGAATTGTACCTTCAACTAGTTGAAAAATATGTATTTTGATAGATTATATATCTCATTGCTTTGTTATATTCTCTATTGAAATACCACCTTTTGTATAGAGGTGGTAATCACTCCATTTGGCAATCTGGCAGAAATATAATGTCATCTTCCTCGCTCAGTTGTTCCTCATAACCCTGTGGTAGTAAAACTGTATACAATATTGAGCAATGTTTATAAAATCACATAATGGAGTAAGGAAAATTCCTTATATTCAAGTATCTGGTTTTTTCAGTCAGTTATTTTGACACTAAAATGTTACTAATTTCATACATTCACAGTTAGTAAGTTGTCTCCTCAGAAGGCAAATACTGGTGTTTGCACAAAGCCCTTCTGGCCTCATTACTTAGGCTACACTTAAAGACCCAGTTCTCCTTCTCCACTCTCCCTCCTCTCCCTTCAGGAGGCTTCAGAGCATGTAAAAGGAACACTTTTATGGATGTTTTTTGGCTCAATTGATGCAGCAATATATTATTAGCTTAGTGTAACTCTCTCAAAATTTTATGAGGCTTCACATGGTAGTGAAATGAACATAAGTTTTATGTTCCATACCTAACAGATCATGCAAGTTTCTGTCATTATCAGTTAGGATATGCTTGATCAAGTTCTGACAGTTGACAAACGATGAGGTATTTTTTCTTCACGGTGGTACATCTGAAAGTCAATAGATTATTAAGGGGACTGGTTCCCAGTTTAAAAATACAGAGTGATTGTTGTTACCAAATCTGGATATAGTTAAATAGTAGGAAAAAAAAGTGGAAATTCAGAAAGGTATTCAAAAACCAAGTCACGTGATGCAAGAAAACATCCTTAGTGCATTCGCTTCTCACAACTGGCAGGTATAGTGCCTTCAAAGCTAAGTTTTGCATCTTAATACCCATTTTGACTAACATTCTAAAACCGGAAGGCACTGAAGTATGTTTTAAATAAACATACTCATCAACTTTCCTTTCATTTTCTTTTTCTTAGAACCCCTACCCTCAAAAGAGGCAGCGTGGTATCACTGGAGCATAGGAGGAAGAACCTTGAACCTAGTAAGTGAGCTTAGACTAGATTTTTCCAGAGGGAAATTTACGCAAATAAAATAGGCCATGGTGTAATCATTTTGTTTATCACAGATCAGTGTGTTTATTTTTACTTCATAAAAATGTTTCTGATTTTTTTGATACCTTACATTGGCATTGGTTTTTGGGGTGATAGCTAGCCAGGGAATAAGCTAATCCAGTCCAAGACAGGTGAGTTGCAAACTTTAGCAAACTACACTTCTGTACATCCATCCTGCTTTGTGGGATCCTGACAGGAAAGAATGGTTTATTTGTTTGGTCTGTTCTAGAAGATGAAATAGTTCTCATTTCTAATAGAAATCAGGAAAAGGACACATAGGGAATATTAGGTCATAAGCTGCTATTTGCATACTAAGATCTTAATTATAGGTAAGTGCAAATTTCAAAAGGGATGTTAATTTCAATTATATGCTCCACTTGGTCCACTTAAGACCCGATTACTTTGTTCACTCAGTTATCACCATCATGAGGATAAAATTAGGTTGTCCTGTGTTGAAGAAACAACTGTACTGTCCTAGTTTTCTGTGAGACAATGGAGGAGACTCACTGCCTCTTTTATCATGGAGAGTGTAAGAGTGGCAGCACTTTGTTCTGTGTTGAAAGTGGGAGTACCCAGCATGAAACATGAAACACTGCTCAAACTGTGGTCTCATACTCTTTTTACAAAAAAGTACTGGTTTGCACTAGGTGAGTACACTAAGGTGTGACTTGCTCACAGTACAATACAGAATGTGTGGAACAAATTTTTTCCTTGTTGTTTACTTTTATATGCCTATTGTTAGTAAAATACAGTAAAAAAATAACTCCCTCTTTTTAATTTCCCTGGGGTTTGAATGCATAATAATTTAGTATGAGTTAATATATTTAGATTAGTTTGATTGAAAGTAGAATTATTTTTTTCAGTCTAGAGCTGGGTTTATACTGAACTTCAGCATAAATGACCTTCCCAAATGTATTAAACATCTGAAGGACTGAAAACAAAATTAATTTTTGAATATCTGACTGCTTGCATGTCAGTGGCAAACATACCTAAGGCAAGTTTATTGTGGAAAAGGAAACCCTTATACCCTTCAGACGAGGTACCCTCCACTACATGCATTTACATGAAGCAAAGCATCCCATGAGGCTTTGGAAATATCCAAGGTAAAAATCTTGGTTGTCCTGACCAATATATTATTTCTGAGTAAAATAGGAACAAGTAGTTGAGATCTTTTAGTGAATAATATGACCTACTTTGTTTGCCTACATAACGAATTGGCAAGACATATTTAACTTGGTGAAGTACATGGCAATAATACAGTAATCCCAATGTAAAAATTATCTTTTTTAAAGATTATACATTTCCTGGGCATTTTAATCAAGTCTGCAAAATAAAAAAATCTTAAGAATTCATTCATAATTTGATGTTATTTTTCCTTGCTAATATTTTAACAAATATAATTATGGTGTAATGGATTATGGTTTTAAGAGGATCGTATTTACAATTTTACACATAAAGGATAATATAATCTCCCTGATAAGCAGTTAAATAGATAGTTTTCTTATTAATAGCACAATGATACAATCAAATGATGGGTAATTTCTATTACCTTTATAAATAGATAAGAAGTATATAGATGTGAAAGAAGCATTGATGTGGAAAATGTTAAAATAACAAATCTTATTAGGTGAAAGAATTTAGAAATAACTTGTCAAGAGGGTAATGACCTCAATTAAATTTTATGTGCAATTATAATTGGCATTTTTAATAAAGGAATGCCATTGCAAATTGCATATTTGATATAATATTACAGGCCATCTTATTTCCTCTGGCTTGCATTTATATTAAATAAAAATCTTTGAGATAATCAAGGAAGATTCATAATTTAGAGCTTTGAGAATCTGCTCAGATGATACGTTTCAAATAGTTTCAAAACAAATGAGAAGAGAGTGAGAAAGTTATCTGAAAGTGATCCTTTTGTTCTTTTTGCCTAAAAGATGCTGCTATTCAACATTTTTTGTTGATGTGGTGTATATTGTTAGATGTAGTCAAGGTTGTAGCATCTCCAAGATGTAGTCAAATAGAATCTTTTATTATTAATAACATCTAATTTGAGTCAAGAAAATTCACTGTGTGCAAAACTATCTATATGATTTCCTGAGAAAGTTCTGAAAATGACCCAGTTTTCATCTTTTGTGCACGTAGCTGTGAGGAAAGGTAAATGCCTTACGTTATCATTCTGGTGCTAACCAGGTTAGTTTCTAACCTCCAAACTAATACTAAAACAGTAACTTCAAAGTAGTTGTGCAAATATAATCAATTATGTGTGTTGGGAAGGAGGAGGGGCTGCCTGTGGAGTCCTCCCTCCAAAACACTACTCAATATAAGCTTCTTACTGATTTATATTGTCATGTGGTTTTGTTAATATTCAGCCTAGATAGACTTAATAATACTGGAATTGTGCAGGTTTCAAATCTGGGAAAATATTACAAAGAGCAAAGTCATCTTAAACCATCTCTCCATGTTTCATGTTTCTCCTTTGCTTACATTAAATGGTAGAAGGGTTTCAGTTGTAAGTGTAATAGTAGAAGGGATGAGTTTAACTGGTGGAAGAAAAAGCAACAAATAAGGAATATTGGCCTGGGGATGACATAGCAAAAAATAAGCTATAATAGTTGTTAGGACAGTACTTAATAGAAATTCTAAGCAAAAATAAATGGTGTCTGTAGCATTTGCAAATAAGCAGCTGGTACCATTCACAGTCTACGCCAATTACCTTCTGTTAATCTGGCACATCTTTAAAATGAAACACGGTGCATAATTTTTCATGGTTCAAATACTGCAGACATTTCTTCAGGCACATCAAGAAAAGCCACTATCACAAGTGACCTGTGTAATTGAATGTGAGTTATTTTAGAAACAGATTTCCACAGAGGGAAGGAGAACTGTGGCCATGGGGAATCCTCAGCATTTACTTTTTAAATTCTGAGTTGATACCTGAATGTAAAAAGAGATAAACTGATATTGTTGAAAAAGAAATGGCAATTCTTTAATGAAAAGTGTATCATTTGCATACTGTCATATGTATGTAGATATGTTTGTAGATACGCTTGGGATTTACTGTAACCCAAGGACTAGATGCTGATGTCGTTTTGAAGATGAAATGTTTTATGGATGAAGAGCAGAGGACTGCTCCATCAAAGGACGTTTCAACAGAAAACTCTGGGGAAGGGCTGCAGTAACTCCTTCACAGATTAGGTGAAATTTGGACATTTAAGACCAAAAGCAACCCATAAATCCTGTGTCTCACCTAGCTTTGGAGCAGCCTAAATTGATCTTACATCCACATTTTGGACTACAGTTTTTAATTCACCTAAACTGAAGATCCGTTTCAATCCTTGAAGCTAATGCTTAGTTCTCATAAAACACATTTGGGGTCCAGTATGGCATGGGGAGTTAACCTGGCTCTAGAGTGACCTTCTGACTGAGATAAAGTCATGAAAGCCAGTTGTAACAAGAATGAAATTTATACCAGCAAATCTTGCAGCTGAGTATTCAGTTGGTTTATCTTTTTTTTTTCATAAATAGTAATTATATTTAATTCCTTTACAGAAAGCAGTTATCACATTTATCAAAATCTTGTCAAAGGGATTAGGTTGTGTTAGCAATCCAGAGGTCTGAACTGATCACTACAGTCCACTGGAAAGTGTATTCTTACAATCCTACCAGGAGAGTTGTTTCTTCTTTGTTTCAAGATTATCCCTGGAGTCCCATTTGAAGTTTTCATTTATTAAATACAATATTGAAGACTAAATGTACATTTTTTGCAGCCTACATTTTTGACAGGTAGGCTTTTTTGCTGTATAAAAGTTGCTGAACTTGTCTGGAACAAGCAAGCTGTAGAAATCGGTGTTTCTGGAGACAAGGAGTGCTTGAAATTGCGGGAAACTGAGATTAGTAAGACACTTTGAAAGCTGTTCTGTTGATCAGGGAAACTTTTCTCTGAGCAAAAGAAAACACTTTGTGCAAACACAGAACACTAAACTGCTGAGCAGTACCCTGTAAGTTAATGTGTTGTGCTGTTAATTCAAAAGTGTACTTTATTTTATCATCAGTTTTTCAAATTTAAAATATCTTATTGAAATATTTACCAAATTATTCAATTTTGAAATTATTTTTATCCAATATATAACTAGGCAGCTGATCACCAAAAAGAGATGTACTTTATCCATGTCAGTCAATTCTTGTCTACTTGATTTATTGTATGATAGAATTCATTATTGCATAACATCAATAACATCAAATAGCACAAAGAAAATAGTGGCAATATTCTAAGTTACATTTGGAAAATTAGTTCCTCTCCTATATCACCCCTTTTTTGTAGCTTAGTGCATTACTGTTAGGTTTTCAAAATATTTAAAATATGATTTGGAATACAAAGCTTATTATAAAAGCTATCTTAAAGCCTCATGACATACCTGTGACGATGCACTCATGATCAAGTTCCCATATGGGAAGCACCAAAGGATGGAATATTTTGGAAGGTACTATTATTTGCTATCACTACATCCTACAGTCTGGGGTTGTGAGTAGTTTGTCAATGAAGCCACCACTTCCTACTAGTCCAGTAAAAGACTTGTCTGATGTTTTTAGTGTTTAAAGCAATACATGCTGCTATGGCAATTTTGACTGCCCAACAAAATCCTGACAGATGTTACTATAACTGGGAACTTGTGAAAGATGATTTAGAGTCATGTAAATGCCAAAAAAACCCATTTCAATCTGAGAAAAGGCCAAAAATCAGAAGATGGAATTGTAAATCAAGGAATCTCTTATTATCTCATGTTGATCACCAGATTTCAGTTATAATGTAAAAAAATGTGGGGGGAGGGGAAAATCTTTTTATACAAGAACAGTATCATAATTGCCCCTCTGTTTGCATGAAAATAATCTGATTTCCAAGTGGCTAAAGTATAAGACCACAGGGCAAGTACTGTATTATCTCTTAGAACAACACTGTAGCAATGATAATACTATACTTCTAAAACAAAGATAAACATATTTCATAATATGTAAACAAATATTTCATAATAAATGAGCTTCTCTTTCCCACACAGATACAAAAGCCCTGAACTCTTGGCCTTTACTATAATATCTGCAATAGACGTGAAGTAACTTGTAAACTCTTGACTATTTCATGTCCCTGGAGTGTAGATTTTCATTACAAGATTTCTATTAAAATTCTGGTTCAACCAAAAGAGTGCACAATGCTGCCATACCTGGGGTTTTTTTGCTATATCACCTCACTTAAATTCCTTAAGAAAGAATGATTTCCGTGATATACTTATATCCCTAAAACTTAGTGTGGAAACCACAACCTGGGAGTCTAAACAAAGGCCTTTGAGATAGTGTGCTAAAAGTCAAGTCACTGGCAAGTATGCAGTGCCACAACATTGATGTGCTCCATGGAGAGTTTGAGCGAAGTCTATGGGTTCTTTTCAGTATTTGGTACTATTTTAGGTTTTTCTTTTTCTGTTCTTTCCTGTAACATGCTTAGAAATTATACTTGGGGCTTTCTTATTTTAATTTTTTTCCGTTGCATGGTACTCTATTTTTTCCAGTTTGTGAAGAAACCATGCTAGCAGGATATACACATTATCTAGCCAGGACTAACAAACCTGTAGGATAAGCATCAGTATCCTCACCAACCCCCATGTGAGACCTAATGGTTATCTTTCTTACTATCTATGGACTTTGACAAAGTTCTTCTGCTTAAATAAGTAGTTTTCTCAGCCAAGGCTATACAGCTAGACTCTATCAAAAAGACTTAGGATCAGAAAGTGGAACCTCTTGGAGGAGAGCTGGAATTAAACTTGTCATTGAACAGTAGTTTGGAGGGGGTAGAAATAGAAATGCTGCCGAAAATAAGAAACAGAGTAATACCCGAAAATGAATTTAATAATTTTTTGTGAGCTCCACCCAATGGTCAGCTGAAATTGAGCACAAGACAAAAAAAATATTTATAAGTCCCTTTGGATTCTCTTGTTAAAACAAAAATATGGAGAGGATAAGGGCCATATAAAGAAATTCAGGTACTTAATTAAAAGTAAATTATAATTTTAGCTACCATAGAGGAGTAAGGCAGAGAAACTCATTCTCTTGTGTTGCCTGAGAATTTATAAAAATAAGGACAGGAAATGTTCACCATGGGGAAAAACCACAAGCTCCACCTTTTTTTGTTATGGTCTTCAGACTTGAAGAAGCCCGTCTTAGAACTTTGACTTATGCTGAGTCAAGCTAAACCACTGATTGGGTTTTTTTCCTACTGGGATTTTATTTTCTCTTCATTGAGTACTTTGAAAAAATATGTCTTGGTTTTATAATCTTGACCAGTATATATTGAATTTGTTCATTCATCACAGTCAATTGCTATCTTCATGAATCACCTCTGGTGTCAATGATGATCACTTATTTTGTAGACGAGAAGCAATTGGCTACATTTTCAAGGTAGACTTTTCATTATCAATTTATCCTCTGAAAATCTGGATAATTCTCAATGCTTTTTAGAATATGTTCCAAAATGTATAGGTTTCATAGATAATGCATTAATTTTCTTTGCAAATTGAAAAAGGTTTTCGTTTTAGAGATATGCTAACTTTATAGCAGCAAAGTAGTCTTTGCTACTTTATATAAAAAATTCATATGTTTGAGAACAAACCTATTTGGATAGCTGGTTTTGGTAAAGGTATTTTAATTTGATTATATTTATGTGAAAAAGACATGCCAGATATCATACTGAAGTTCTGTTTACAGTAATCTCAGGTTTAGATGGGGCAGAGATGAGGACAGAGAGTTGATAAGCTAACCAGCATTATGATACACAGCTATGAAAAAGTAATTTAGAATATTGCTGTTCATATTCCAATAAAATATTGAAGGTTCACATTAAGATCAGCTACATCTTGTCCAGTCAGAGAATAGTCAAGTGTATGTAAAGAAGTTCTCAGTCGAAACAGAATAGGAAGTGTGGGAGGGAAATGATTGTTTAAACCTCTTCTCTTATAATTGTCTCTAGGATTATTTCAGGCATGAGGAAAGTCAGCTTGATAAAGTTAAAGCATCCGATTAACATTAGCAGTTTCTCACATTATATCTGAATGTATCCTTGGGCTGCTCTTTAACAACTCCTCTATTTTGTTTCCATCTCATAAGCCCCCCTTCCCTGAAAGAAGAAAAGCAAACCCAAACCATTTTTCTTTGTTTCTAATAGGAGCAATGGTTTGAAAAGTTTACCCAACTTAATTGGCAGAAGATGCTGACTTATACAGAAACATATATATATATTTCACTATAAATATATATATATATATTTCTTTTTAAACACTGTTTTAAACCCATAGACTTGAATGAAACTGCTGACATAAATCCATGCTCAATACTTTGATGAATGAGGAACATAGTACTATTTTTTATTTATGCTGTGTCCTAAAGCTGAGCTTAAATTTAGAAAAGAGAGAAGATAAAAGACTTTGAAAATAAAAAATACTGTTCTTTCATCACTATAGAACCATGAAATAATATAGTAAGTGGGTTATTGCTATTGTGTTTTCTTCAACTATTACGTAATGCATTTTAATTCATTGTCTGAATCCAAGCCTGTGTCTGCTCACTTATTGAGTGAAGTATTTAAACAGAAGTAACATTAGGAGATCTAAAGTTAAAAATGCTTTACTTGAAGATACCAAAAAGCTCCACTGTATCAATAAGCCCATCAGCAGTACAGGGTTGGGGTAGAGTGGCTGGAAAGCTGCCCAGTGGAATAGAGCCTGGGAGTATTGGTTGACAGCAGCTGAACATAATCCAGCAGTGCCCAGGTGGCCAAGAAGGCCAGTGGCATCCTGGCTTGTATCAGGAATGGCATGGCCAGCAGGACCAGGGCAGTGGCTGTCCCTCTGTACTCGGCACTGGTGAGGCTGTGCCTTGAGTGCTGTGTCCAGTTCTGGGCCCCTCAGTGCAAGAAAGACACTGAGGTGCTGGAGCGAGTCCAGAGAAGGGCAGCGGAGCTGGTGAAGGGTCTGGGCTCAAGTCTTGTGAGGAGCAGCTGAGGGAGCTGGAGTCATTTAGTCTAGAGAAAATAAGATTCAGGGGAGACCTTATGGCTCTCTACAACTACCTGAAAAAGGCTGTAGCCAGGTTGGTCTCTTCTTCGAGGTAACAAGTGATAGAGCAAGAGGAAATGGCCTCAAGTTGCTCCCGGGAAAGTTTAGGCTGGATATTATGGAAATTATTCACTTATTCACTGAAACAGTTGTCAAGCCAGGGCAGACTGTTTCAGGGAATCATCATCCCTGAAAATGTTCAAAAAACATGTAGGCGTGTTGCTTAGGGACATAGTTTAGTGGTGGAATTGGCAATGCTGGGTTAACCATTGGACTTGATGATGTTAGAGGTCTTTTCCAACTGTGATGATTCTATGAGTCTGTCTTTTTCAAATCTCATTGTTGTGTTTGACTTCGGTATCTTCAGGATGCCCTGGTAAAAATTAGTATGCTCACTAGTATTAGGTCATAGCTTCAAACTTGAAATCCAGTTAAAGCTTTCCATATACCCTTGTGCTGAGTGAAAAAAAAACCACAAAAAACAAAACCCCCAAAACTATTTATCAGAGGTTGTGAATTTGGACATAATCGTATTTAGATGGTATTTAGTATGGGATTTTTGCGTTATGGTCTGCATGATGTTTTACAGAAGCCTACCTTTCTGAGTCAGATTTTGCTGTGGATACTTTTGTTCTGGATACCTGTTTTAAGCTAGATGAGCAAATCCCATCTTCTCTTCCCCCATCATAATTTTCTGCATGTTAGTGCTATAGGCAGGAATTTATACGTATTGTAGCAACTCTCAAAATAAGTGTTTCCTTTTTGGATATCCTAAAAGATCCATGAATTTTAAAATATGAATCATAAAATAAGTATATATATACACAAAGATTCATGAAATTGCACTTGCATGTTTTTCATACCTGAATTGTGTGATATTTACCAGTTGTTTTGGTTTATGTTCTGCAATAAAACCACTGAAATGAGAGACATGTGAAATACAATTTTAAAATGAAAAAGAATTATGCTTTCAGCTGTATCTGGGTTTAGACTTGGAGACTCATCAGTAAATTTCAATAGAATGAAATTATGCACAGATCTGTATACACAGCATTTATTTCAAACAATTTCTAGATGAGACAAAGAGAATAGATCTTGTCAATCCAGTCTTCAACAAAACATTTATTGTAGTTATGCCTCACTGAACACAATGAAAGTGTCTGCTGATAGAAAATTAGTAAACGTGCAAGTTAAAGCAACTAATATGGATAAAATTTTGAGCAAAACAAAGTGTGAGAGCACACTCTGGACTTCTAACTTGTACTGAAGAAGAGTTAAGCAGCAAGATTTATCCAAAGACTTCGATGGTTGATTACTATTTTCATGGGGGATGATACAAAAGGTAGAAGCAAGCTCATAATGTTTTATAATAGCACAAATTTGAAGATCTTCCTTGATAAAGAACAGGATTAAAATGTTATACAGGGAGAAATGAATGAGTTGAAGAGTTGGATTAATGTACATGAGAACACAGTTACTTTAGAGTGCACCCTCATCTATCTAGGGACATAAAGGAAGAATTTCTACGGTTAAATAGGTTTTCAACATATAGAAATAAATAAAGAAGTGAGAAATGTGTATGTTAAACATAGTCAGGCCATCATGCCATTTTTAGCTATGAAAAAAAAACTGCAGACAAAATATTCCTAGGACCAATGATTAAATGACCAAGCATTCTTTATAACACTGTTTTGACTATAAATGTTGATTTTAACACACGTGAAGGTTTTTCAGCAGAGGATGTGAAAACATAAAATTCTAGTTGTAGCTATGGTACAATTTGTTATCAGGGTTGTCTGAGAAGATGCCTTCTGTCTTTTTTTTCCCCCTCCTCTTGTTCAACAGTAACCCCATGACACAAATATGCTTTCTTTCTCAGCTGCAGTTAGAGTGCTGCTATCAGTGTCTGACACCTTCATCCCCGGTTCTGAGTCAGACACTGACTAAAAGTCATTCTGAGTCAGCATGTCAAGAATATTCTGACAAAGACTCGAGTAAGTAAAAGTTATAAGGAAACTGGGAGACAGATTTACAGTTGCAGCAAGTGGATCTTGTGGATATTTGATACAAGTAAATTTCAGATGAGCTGGAAACAGTGCTTGAAGCAATGAGGAGAAGTGTGAGTCAATAGGCACAGCTTTTAGGTAGCGACAATTTCGGTCAAAAGAGAATAAATTCATGTATACAGGAAGGAAAGAGGACTCATAAGCTAAAACAGAGCAATGCAGGCATGCTGCTTCCAGACTGAAGCAGTGTGATGCTGTGCTAATTAACTAGGCCAGTGAGAACTGAATGATCTCAGGTAGACACTTTATTTAAGAGTACAAAAATAATTACCATATTATGATGCCAGCTTCTATAGCCTTCTTGTTACATTTTCAAACTATCAATTCCATGCTTTTTTGCATGGGGGAACTTTCCTATAAATATCCACACTGTATTACATGACAATAATTAGGCTGCTGATGTAACATAATGTATATTAATAGTGGGTTTTTTTCCCCTCAAATTTCCATTCTTCCTTTGCACTTTTACTTGCCTTGTCATATAAAATAATAATAAAATGCTTTCAAGCCACATATTTTTGCTCTGTATTGGTCTAGTGCTTGCCAAAATAGGGTTTTGATCCATGACTTCAAAACTAAAGTGTATGCTACTGGGTAGCACTCATAAACATGCAAGCATATGTTTTTTGAAGGTTCTGAATTTAGTGTTCAGTTTAATACTTATTTATCTTTGCTACAGAATATTTCATAGAGTAGAACATAAATTGAATATTCTTTCATAAATTCTAGTTTTCTAGAAAAAGACTGGTCATTATAAAAAGTATCTTGGTCAGAGGGCAAAAAATGTGCACTCTTATATTTTTTTAAATTTTTCCCTTTTCCCATTTTTCTTACTTTTTCTTAACTTTTTTTTTTTAGTCAGATTTAAAATATATACCACTCGTTTTACCTAAGCAACACTACATTCTGTATCTTTCAGTTTCAACACTTGCATATATTTTTTAAAGACTTTTTCATTTTCTAAAATCTAATCTTATTTTAGCGATTTAAGTCACATGTAGCAGCAAAAACCTCGTATGTAAAAACTCATAGTGATGCTGTAAATCTTGGAATCAATAGCTTCCAATAATCTTGTACTCTCCTGTACGTATGGTCTCTGACAAATACATAATGTGTTTAGTCTCTTTATTTCAAAATATCATTATAGAATATGTCTTATTTAGTTTCCCCTTAAAATACCCAACAGAACTTAATTTTATTTACTTCTTGACATAATGTGCAACAGCTTATTTTTCATTCATTCTTTAAGATGTGAACTCTTAGAATGGGATTGGATCGTTGGCAAAGGACTGCACTTGGGCAATGCAAAGGCATGTGCCTCATCTAAGATGTGAAACAAATTATTTAAATAGGTTTTTAGAGAAGTCGTAATTACTATACAAGCTTTCTGCACATAAATGAATATGATTTAGCTGCATATATTTACTTAGAATGTAATTACTTGCCAATCTATTACTGCTCAGCTTTGCTGAATCTATTTTTAGAATTAAATCATTATGTGTGTTTTTCCCCTCACCACATGGATCCTATGCTAGGATCTCTATGCTACCGAACTACAATAGACAGCACTCTTGTACAAGATCCCTGAAGGAAGATAAATTGGCCACAAGACAGGGTTTAGAATAACTGAAGTGATTTTATACCTGAAGTGTGTTTTTAAGAAATCCTGAGCCAGTATGTTTTGATAAATGGAAGACATATGACTGGATTAAATAGTGTCTCTAAGACAAGCTTCCTTAGAAATCACCATGCCAGAGTGGTGGAGCAGGAAGAACTTTGTGTTTGCTCTCAGTAGGTGAAGCTCTTGGCTTGAGATGGGCCATCCCTGTCCTCACCTCAGGCTTTTTTTTTAATACTTGTGGAATAACCTATTCACATTCCTAATTTCTAAAATGAACATCACTTTCTAAATTTTACTCTTTAATTTGAACTAATGAAATTTTCAAAATATTTCATGTTTTCATCTTCATTGCCCTACTTCTTAATCTGTGGAAAGTTTCACCTTGCTTGTGTGCAGCAGTTGGTATATTAGCCCACAAGGACAAAATTTTCCTTGCTATAAACACTTGCATTTGTTGTTTGACCAACTTAGTTTCTCCACAACTGAGGACATCTTATGTATCAACATTCCTTTTCCTCTGCTGTATCACGTAAGTAATTTTTACAGCTGTCCTGTCTGCACTCTGATTCATCTTCTCCCTTCCCACAGATTTTCTGATTATCCAGTCTCAATCCTCCCATATTATTTCAACAATGCTATGTTTCTCTCTCTTTTCTTTTTTTTTGTTTTCATAAAAACTGATTGAGAAATCACATTTTCTTCTTTTTTTTTTTTTTTCCAGTTTCAAAAACTATATGAAATAACACATTAACTTGAGAAATTTAACGGAAGGGAAACCCTACATGTTGTCTAATTCCTTCATTCTGCTGTGAACGAGACATAAATTATTACTTGTTAAAGCTTTAGTTTTTATTTGGGCAGCTGCCTAAATATGACTGGCTAAAGCATGCATGTTTAATTTTACTGCAATATACTGTTTGGGATGTGCCCCAAACTATTTCTTAGCATTTGCCATGAGAAGTAAAAGTCCAAATATCTGAAAGCTACTGATAACCTCTAGTCAAATGAATAAATCTGTGTTTATGAATTTTCTCTGCATATGAATTGCTAAAGGAGAGCACAGCAATTCCAGTTGCTGTCTGCTATAAATGAATAAAGTTAGTGAGTGAATTACTCACAGTCCAGTAGGATATCCTGGAAAAGTCTTAACTAATACTTTTCTCCAATAGAATAACTTAAACTCTGTTTGAAGTCTAACATAATCAAAATGGATTCTGGTAGTTCCTGACTAGGCACATACCCAAGCCCATTTATTTTTCAGTATTTCAAAAATATAATACGATAAAAAACATATGACAAGATGTATATAAAGTGACTACATACACCTCTGAGATTAAAATGACATTCAGTGTTACATTTTCATGTCAAGTGAACTTTGACATAGGAAGTGTTATGGTTGATGAAGAAAAAATAACGGTTTGGAGATAAGGGTAGAACAGTTTGCAATTGTGAATTCTAAGTCCGTTGGTCTCCCATAGTGAGATTTTTTTTTTTAATAGCTGCTGATTTAGATTGCTAAATTAATGTGTATGACTTTTAGTCAATTTTCTACCAGTACAGAGACTTTGATTTTATAACTTTTTTTTTTCTCCCCTTTGTCAAGGCGTTGTGTGACAATGTTCTCTTGATTAGAAGGATGAATGAGAGTACTTCAGTAAGAAACCGTGCTTTGTGGGAATGAAGAAATAATAATATATGCATGCATCTTATAAAAGGTGGATATGAACAGGAGGGAGGCTTGTTTTCTAAAGCTGTGAAAGGGTTTAGGTTTTGGTTTTTAATGAGGCCTGGTCGCTGGAAAAGTTAAGTGTCAACCATTTCAGTGCCATTTCCAGTGCCAGTGCTTCTGTCTGGTAAGGCTGTGCCTTCCACTTTCTTTTTCAGTCGTAAATAATGTGCATGTGTGGAATATGCTATAGCCTAGCATTATGTCCTGAGGGCCCAAATATACTGTAAGATAAGAAAAGCCATTCAATGAGCATTTTTATCAGTGTAGTCACCTTAGAAGACCCCAAAAGGAGTCATCATTGCTTGGTTTTCATTTGTTTTCCTTCCTTGTCACTATTCATAAGCGTCCGGGAGGAGTTCCCTGGCTGCCTGCTGGCTCTGAAACTCCCATAATAAGAGCTCAGGGAATTCCTCACCGCTCACACAGTGAGCATACAGTGAGCTACTGCAGCTGAGCTCGGTGCTACTGCCTGTTGATGAGCTGGAGCTGCTCACATCGCTGTCTGCCTGACACCCCTGGAGCAAAGAATAGCTGTCAAAGTGTGGGAATAGGGGAGGCTGCTTTGTGTTTGGCTGCTTTTTGAGGTTTTGAAATGTGTTTTTGTTTTAGAAGACATGAACAGCGTCTGTTGCAAATTGTGTGTGCAAATGCTGCTTTTGATTTAAGTCAAATATTTCTCATTTCTGAAACAGAATGCAGAGTAATCTTTAGCCCTGTCTCTGAGTATTTACAGGTCCCATTTTTGTTCTCTGTTATGATTCTTTTCATATAGATGCCAATGTTATGACAATACTTTACAAATAAGGTCAGGAAAATATTTATTCTGAATAGGATTTCTCTGTGAGTTTTAGATATACATTTAATTTTTCTGTGTTCAGCACATGACATGAAAGCATAGTCCAGAAAAGGAAAGTTTATATCAGCTGTATTTAAATATTTTAAGTGGAGACAATGGATTGGCTACATGTGCATTCTATAACTGCATTCTTTTCTTTTATATCCTCTTACCTCAAACTTTATTCTGCCTTTTTCTGAATGCTGCACAGAAACTATATTCTCTGAAACTGTCACTAAGAAAAATTACCTGAGGGCATTCTGACTTTCTGCTGAAGGTTTATTTTGTCATTTATTTCTATTAACAATTATTAAGGAATTTAATAATTATAAGCCTAATTAGCATTTTAATGAGACCAGTGGCCATTGCTAAGTGTAATTAAATTAATTTTATTGTATGATATTTTGAAGCTGTGATTGAATTAAGTTTTACTGTGCTTTGAAGACTAAACCTGTAGAGATCACTCTTCAGTAACAGTCTTGTTAACTTGTGAGGAGTCTGCAAAATAGACATAGCCAGGAAGAAAGGCAAAATATTCCCTACTTAAGTTAATCATAGAAATAGAGAAATCAAATGTTCCTGCTGCCACCAGCTCTAAGACTACCAGTATATTCTTAGTGACAATAGTAGCCTGTTAAATACCATTAATTGTGAGTAGCTTTGTATAATCTATTTTTAATTTTTCAAAATAGCGTCTGGAAGATCTGGCAAATTGTTCTTTATAAATCGGGGAGAGAATCCTATAGTTCTTGCTCAGACAAAACTTCCATTGAGTTCAAATGGAATTTCACCCAATTAAGAACAGCAGGGTGTGTAAAAGCAAAGGGATATTGGTGTTTGTTGCAGTTATTATACTTTTAGAGAAATAAATGAATTGGGTAGTGAGGAAAGACAGTGAGAAGAGGAAAAGAGATGCTACAATCAGAATCAGTTAAATCCCTATGATCTGTCTGTTAAAATCCTATGAAAAGACATACAAACCTAAGATTAGGCATATATGGGTCCATGCCCAAACTCTGTGAAATCTTTAATAGAGTGCTCTGTACTAGAACACAGTAAGCGCTGTGTAAACGCTGGAAGGTAGCTTGCTCTCACCCATTTATCGAGTAACAACTGTTGTCTGCCTTCCAGTAGTTAGCTTTCGTCTTCTCTTATCATCATGATTGTACCTGAATGTGCTACCCCATTTAGCTGGACTTAAGAACCGTGAAGTTTGTTAACAAGTAAGTTTTTATTTGCTTATTAGGGTTTGAGATGTTAAATATGGTTGCATAACTTTTTTCCTTTCTGAAACAATTCTGTCCAAAGCTTGACAAAGTTGAATGCACTGTCTGTCTTAAGATTGGATTTTTTTTCTTTTAATTAAGATGGTCTGCAGTGGAAGAAAATACACAATTTCTCTTCTAAAACAGACAGCTGGGCCTTGGTAAGCTTCATGCCTCAATGTTTCAGAGCGGTGACTTATTTTCGGCCAAGTTTCCTCGTGCAAATGCCCTTGAGGTCTGGAATTTCATAAAAATTTCAAGCTTTTTTTTCAGTTTGGAAAAGACCTTTGCCTACCTATGTACAATACCACTTTGTTCCACGTTGATTATTACCAAAATTGATGTGTCAGGAGTGTGTTTTAGTTCTTCATACCTTCAACATGGTAACTTGTATGCCATGTTTCTAAAATGAGATGGGCTTAGCAAGACCTGCAATTTCTTCCAGCAATATTATGTTGTCCCCAGAAAGAGCAGGGGAGAGAGAATGGAGACATGAAGCAGTGGACAAATAGCTGTGACTGGGTAAAGAAAACAAGTAGCAAAGAACCCAGAGTCGAGCAGAAATAGGTATGGGGCAGGGTCTGTGGACTGAATTTTTGAGAAATAGAGTCTGTAACTCTTAAAGACCATTCCTTGTGTAGGAACCCAATTCAGGGTCCCCACTAGTTTCATAATTTTTGTTATAATTATGTTCCCTCTGCCAGTAGTGATTGGTTCATGTTAAAAAAACCAACAAACTTCTTTGCAGTGTTAAAATGTTAGTTCAAATAGCAGCAGGCAGGGATTCAAATCCCTAGATTCCTTTCTTCTTTGTAATCAGTAAGGGTTAAGTACAGTCAAAAGGTTACATTTCTAGGGCATTTTCTTCTTTTTTTTGATTCAATAATGAACACTTTATTTATTTTTTTATTTGATTTTACCCTTGCAAAGATGAGAACTTAAGGGATTTAAGTCACACACAGGCATGTTAGTTGAGGTCAAGACAGTGCTTAGGATAGCATGGACAAAAGAATCCTGAACCAAGTTGTTATCAGATCAAATAATTGCAAACTGTAGAAAATTGTAGCAGGAAAGTGACCAAAGCGAAACTGCGCTCCATTGTAATATTTGAAAATTGTTGCAACTTTCAACCTCAGATTTGCTTTCCTAAATGTTTATTACATATCTATTTGTATTTTAACTTACCTGTACTTAAAGAAGAACTATTTAGCGTCTTTAATTCCATTTATGTTGCAATAGCTGATAGCGTATAGACCACACAGGAGTTCTGCCAGTAAGGCAAATGACTGACTAAACCACAGATCAAACCTAAAAACAGCTACATTATGAACTGTGAGAAAGCCTTCAGCTTAGATACATGGGTCCTGGTTACCTGAAAATTCTTAGTTGTGGATAGTCTCACACATGTAGAAGGTTTTATCTGGGCCTGGAAGAAACATTTCTGTGGTATGCACTTGTAAGCCAGAATGCTAATTCTCTTCCTGCCTCTCTTCTCTTAATGTGTCCTGAAGCTAGTCAGACTTCTGCATTTGAGAAGTGCTTCAGGATTCGGCTCACATAGAAAGGATAAAACATAGTACTCTATTTTTAGCTACATTGTAACTTCTGATGAACTGGAATTCATCAAAATTAGGGGTACTTTAGTGAGTCTTTTTATCATCGCTAGACTGTTCCAGCAGTATTTTTATAATGAAGTAATAGTTCATAGTATATAAAACCACTAAGTGTCCTTGGTACCTGTGAGAAGAATATGGGAGATGCAAGGACTTTGCATAGAGAGAAAAAGGCTGGATCATTTGTTACTCATCTCTGACACCGTAAGCTTGTTCCCGGAAAGGTATTAGCTAGATATTTCTGTGTTTTTTAATGGCATGAGAAACCGTCTTCCCTCTCCTTGGGAGATGTCTCCACAAGCCATCCATCAGCACTGAGTGCAGAGGGAATTCCACCCGTTGCAAAGCCCGAGCATTCCCTGTAGGACATTTTTTTCCTTTTTCTGCTAGTTACCGGTAGAACAGGGTTTAGGAGTTTTGCTCCTGTGAAGTTCATTTAGTGTATTCGCGTACCTGAGGAGGGAACTGTCTCAGTTCCTGCTTGCTATTGTTTGCTATTAGACCTTGTTTTAACTTATACTGCTGGTATTACAGAATGAAGTTTGGAAATACCCTCAAAAGCATAACAAGATAGTTGTGTTTTCTGATGAATTGCTTTACAGAGATTGTAAGTATGCATTTTACAGGATAGCTATTTGTGTACTACATAAAGCACATGTTTACTTGTGGGAATTGTGTGGTTTTGCTGTAATTATTAGAACCTACTGATTGTCTTCCATTATGTTAATGTTTCCAAATTAAGCAATATGAAGCAATTTTCTGCCGTCCTGTATCTCAGAAGCCTTAGGGATATTATCTGCAACTTTTACTGCAAGTGTAGACACCTCTGTGAATAAAACTAATAATTTACTTCATTGTAAGTTTCTCTTCTGATTGTAATCAATGAACCTTGCACTATGGAATAATAATGAGGTGACAAATGAGGAAGTAACCCTTCTGAGGTAGGGAAAGGGTGATGATAAAAGGCACAATGAGCATTCAATTGACTTCTTCAACAATAATGCTTTTGCCCTTTCTTTTGAAGGGTGGTTACTTTCAGATAATCATAAGCTGTTTGCAGCTATGACCACTTCAAAAAAGAAGAATAATTTTAATGATGAGCCATTATCATAATTGCTTCAGCATTTCCTGAACTAGTTAAGAGAGCTTATTTCTGGCCATATAGTACTTTATTGGCTTTTGATATACTGTATCATCTGTTCAATTTGTGGAAAACCATCAAAGGTGAATAACTGAATGCTAGGGGTGGAAGCAGCAAAAGATTTCTGCCAATTATTTCCAAGATCAGCTGCAGTCAAGTTGCCCTGATTTTACTTCTTCTGAACTTACTTCAGAAATACAAGTAGATTCTCATTTCAAATTTAGTTCTAATCTCTTTTAGGATAATTCCTGCCACTCATCATTCCTGTTTTACAGTATTGTATTTTATTGTCATATTTTGTATTATTTAATCCATTCTCAAAATCTTCCAGTTGATTCTATGACTTTTACTTCATTTCCTATGTATTCCTACATTTCTTATGTATCTATACTTTTATTTCCGTCTTCTTCTCTTTTCTTCCTAGGTTGGTTCTTTCCCTTACCATCCTTGCTGTTTTATTTTTATGCTTCTCATTAATCTCTTTTGTTATGTTTTTCCTTTCCATTTTTGCATATATTTCCTATTTGCTCTCATCTTGTATTTCATATAAGAACAGATGTCACAGACATAATTATGAGATGTAAAAGTGGCTTTACATTTCTGTGGGACCCTATGTACTTGGGAAGTTAATGAAATAGAAACATTCAAAGGTGTGTTTGTGTTATGTTTATTGTTTCTAAATGCATGTATAAACACATGCACCACTATTCGTATATTGCTTTTGACAAGGGAAAGAATTATCTCAGCTTCTTCAAGTAGTCAGAGGATAAGAAATAAATGTATTGGTAAATTTGTGAATGTACAACTCTGTAATTATCCACCAGTTATTCTTAAAGAAGAAAGGTAATGAAAATATTTAAGCATTCTGAGCCCTTTCTGTCAGGAACTTCAAATCTGAGAGTTTGCTGACACATCAGGAAAAATATGATTTCTTCATTTTTTTCCCAAAGTGATCATTCACACAGAGTAAAGGTCATATTCAGAATCCAGAGAACATCCATGTGCTTGGTTTAGAAAATGCAGTAGTAGAAATGTTAGTTTATTTATTAAACAAGTTAGTTAGGTACCAGTTTCTTCCTTGATTTCTTTTTTGGGGGTAATTGTGGTCTTTGTGTTCTCTTTGTTTTTATTTTGCTAATAGATTTTATACATCATCCTTGAGATTGATTGATATGTTTGAACTGAAATGCTCTATCCCAATCCAAAGTGAGCTAGGTTTGACAGAAAAATCTACCACCAAACTGAATGGAAAAGTCTGAGTCACAGAGACAGAGAGGAGTATTTTTGCTGCATTGGTGGATGTTAGCTCATATGGCTTGGATAGGAGACTTGCTTCCCTTAGTTGCTTCTGTGTTTGAGATAAAATGATAGGCACTTTCACAAAATTAAAAAAAAAACAAAAACAAAAAAGCAAACACACATACAAAAACCCCCCAGACAATGAAAAAAAAAAAACCCTAAACAAAACCAAACATGATAAAGAGCAGGACTCTGTGTTCACAAATGTTTGTGTTTGTACAGGTAATAATGTACCTTGTAGCCCATAAGAGGCCTGAACCCTGGTTACAGAAAACATTCCCTGCCTAGAAAACATTCTCACAATGAAGTGGATGTGCCTAGGAACAGTACTTTATCAAGTCAAAGAAGCTTAGATACCTATAAATCTGCACGTGAGAGAGGATTCAGTATGGCTTACTTACCTCTTCCAAGATAGTTGACACCTGTTGCAAGGAGGCCACCACAGAGCCTGTCTCTGTATTCAGTCCTATGTTTTATGTCACAGAAATTGAACTGAAATAGATGGCATTGCTGCCTTTACAGTCTTTGGGCATACCGAGCTGAAAAGGTGAGCACAAAAGGATGATTATTTTGTCTTAGGTCCGTGGTGCACACAGAGTGCATGCAGGACCACCGCTACCACCACACCTTGGTCATTGCGTGGGCATACCAGACTGCTTTGCTGACCTTTAGCAGTATGGATGGGGGCAAAGTTGTTCACTCAACTGGGGCAAATGCACTGAGCAGTGTAGACACAGCCAGTATTTACCAGATCTCTGAGTCCTGAGTAAGACTCTGAATCCTACTGTCAGCATAGGAATGTTCTGAAGAAGTTCTACGAAATGGCTGGAATGCATTATTCTTTTGGAAACAAATATGGGACTTTAACTGGGATTTCATGGGTACAAATAAGCACTTCTGGAGAGTAAGAGATTTTGCTTAATTGTACTAAATCAAAAATAATTTTCTATTTTCTTTGTTGAGTCATGTTAGCAGACTTGTTGGTTTTTACATTGCTTTATCGTGCACTGAGAAGTAGTAAAGCAGCATACAGGACTGATGTTGATTTGCTTTTGTAAAGGCACTGAGTATTAGTGATTCTAAGCTATATTACTTAGGAGGAAGTCTTAACAGAAAAAGCAGACTTAGGAGGATGCTAGACTTACTACCAAACAGATGGACTCACCCTGATTCAGACGGTTTTCAGGTTGGTTTTTTAAAATTACCTCCCCTCCATTCAGTTTGGGCAGTGAGGAACAGTAATTTTTTAAGCATAGTAGTATGTTTTTTTTTAACAAAAGCAATGGTTGGAAATTAGATTTATTTGTTCTCCATTTTCACACTGAGGAAGTATAGGAGAATTACCATTTTTGTATACCACAGAATCATAGAACGGTCTGGGTTGGAAGGTTGGTTTGGTTGGAGGAGACCTTTTAAAGATCATCTTCTGTTAGATGATGTTGCTCAAAACTCCTGATCATACATCTGTCTTCTTGATACCTATCTTAAGTAGATCTTTCACATTCAAAAGGAAAAAACACACATGAACTCTGCTTACTATGATTATTTTGAAAAATTTGGAACTTTTGAAGATTTGCCTGGAAACCATGTAATAATTTGGTATATTCCTAAAGGAAAAGTTCAGTGAGCATAAATGCAATCTTTTTTAGTAAGGTTCTAAGCCTGTACTAGTGACCGTACTCGCACAGCATTCATATGTCAGATTCCCTAATCCCTAAAGATTCACAGGCTAAGTCTCCTGAAGAGGTATAGCCACAGTCAAGCCATGAGATTAAAAAAGCATGAGTATGTATGAAATCTAGTAAGGACACCTTTTGGGGTGCACCTGACGAGGGGTGCACACAGTTCAATTTAGTGCAATGCTCGGAGAGGAAACTTAAACCACTGATCAGTATGTTTCAGATAGGATACAGTAAGGAGCTGTAACCTGCCTTTCGCTGGATTAATCCACTGCTGCTGCATCTTGATAAAAATCCGTGCTTCTGAGTATCGGTGTTTCAGTGCACATGATGTGCAGCAGAACAATTTTTTTTTAGCTTACAAGAATCCTTTCTGTTCTTTGACAAAACTGATGGGGCAGGTACCTCCTAACCTACTGATGTGGAAGCAGTTGGTTGATGTCTTGTGACTGAGTCCAGGATTAGATACCTAAATTGAATTACTCTCTAGGCATGACCTCCGTTTTTAAGGAGCTGATGTTCACTAGAAAGGCTCCTTGAAAACTTTCAGTCTTTGAACATAAAAGTTGCTTTCAAGTTAATAATTAAGGAATTTAAAAATAAAGAAGTAGAATGCATTTGATCTAGCTTTTCATATTTTCTAAGTATGCTAAATAAGAGTGCCTTGAATAAAGCTGCTTAATTCAAAAGGTTATGAGTGTGAAGTAAAATAGTGCCATCTGGTTTAGAGGAGGAATTCATGCAAGGAAGCACTCAGCCAGAATTACTCCAGAGAACTTACATCAAAAGATAGAGACTATACTATGTATTGTTTAAATATTTCCTTTTATAAAATAATACTTTTAAAACTTAATAAATATTTTCCCTAGTAAAAGACAGTGGCAATAACAATTCATGCATTTCTCCCAAGATTTACTAATATTTCTGTAGAAATAAGAGAAGGGAAAAAATGAGGGGAAGAAATTGAGAGAGCCAAAGGGATTCTTAGTTTAGGTTAAAAATTCTTCTGAGTGTGAAAAAAGACAATTTTGCAGAAAAGCCTTTGTCAAAGGCAGTTTAATTTGCAGAATTTCAAAAGAATTGTTTATGCTTTGGTTAAATGCAAATACAGCATTTAGGAGAATTACCTTTGCATTACTTACTTCACTAATTACCTCCAAAGCACCTCTAAAGCATACAATATAATTTCAAATCATGTTAAATGGACGAAAATTGCAAAGTACTTTTCTAAAGTTCAGGTGTTAGAACCAACATCTTTGGCATATTTTTATTTACTAAAACTGTGCATATGTCTTGAAACTTTCTCATTACAATAATCACTTCATGGATTGTTCACTTGCTTACCCAAGTATTTTTTTCCATTTTCTCTCTCTTCAGTCTCTCTCTAATACACAAATTACATACTGGTTTTTAAAAGCAAAATTATTACTTTTATTATATGGAAGGGAAGTTGATAAGAATGCAAATAGAGAGTATTTCCATATAAGAGCAACAAAGTCCGTAGAACTGATTCTTCACTTTTCTCTGTAAGCAAAGCCCTCAACCAATATTATTTCATGTCCAATCAGAATATGATTGCATAGTGGGTATTAATGGCTATGGTGGACAACTGAGCCATTATTAAAACACTATTCAATCTCAGAAAATATTGAGAGTATTACAATTCTGCATGTATATTAATGGCTCAGTGGTAGTGTTTATTGAGCCTGTAAACTTCTATTCATTTTCATCGACATTCACTGTAATGGGAGATTTTCATGATAGATGTAGGAACTTCTGTTACTATAGTTGCAGTCACTAATCTTATCTCAAGCATTAAAAAATAATCATCAGTATCCTTTATTCTTTGAATGGAAACATCATTGAAGCATTTTACCAGTAGGGTTTAATTTTCAAAGGTAAATTCAGTCAATTTTTACAACCCCAGAGATTTTGAAATAAGTCTATTTGGAGCAGTGTATATAGCAACTAAAAAAAAATCCTAGAAAACACTATAGATCTGCAAAATCATAAATGTTAAAAACATAAATCCTTCTTCTCTACTGATGGACAGAGTATGCAAGAGGCAATATTGCATCTTGTGTAACATAAAGGAACATTCACTGGAACTGATATTAAGAAATGTTCATATAAACTGCTTCAGAAAATATACACAGGGGTTTATTGTTTTGGGGTTTTTTTCATTATATCTGACTGGGAGAGCAATCTATATTGAATTTTCTGATTGTAATGGAATATTAGCAAGTGAGATAAGATTAATTTCCTAGGAAATGCATAATGTAGTCAAATAAACGGAGCTGCACATGATCAAAAGAATAAAAGTAGATTATGTCATAACCAATTTAAACCTGTCTAGTAGTGTGTTGATGTAGCGTGCAAAAGCTGTGGTCACAAAGAGACAGAAAAGCAGAACTAGTAGCAGGTACGTATGTAAGCATGTTATCAAGAGACGCTTAGAATTACCTTTTCCCCTTTTTTTTGTTCAAACATATATCCATGTTCATCTTGAATATTTTCAGCATATACTTTTATGTATTTCCTTGATATCACTGTTATGTACAAATGGAAAAAAGCTTCCCGTGAATACTCAGAATTGTTTGATCAGTAAGACGACTACTTTACAAAATGTAAAAACCATTTGAATTGATTTTCTGTATTATACTGACATTTGCAATTATAGATCTTTTCATCAAGAATCATGAATAAATTCTGAACCCAAGCAATTTGTAGAAAATGTTCTTTCATTTTATTTTGGACCTCTGAGAGAGGAAAAAGTAGGAATCCACTTTTTCTGAATACTTCAGTAAAAGGAAAGTTAAACACAATTGCTTAAGTGACATTGACAGGGAAGCAAAGCTTCAGCATTTCTTTTTTTTTTTTTACTTTGTTTTCCTAACAGTTAAAAAAGAGTTAAAATTTCAAAGGTTTGAATTGTTTGCAAAATGGAATTTTATTCTGGGAAAATACAAATAGAAGTCAGTCTGTTTCTTTATCTTACAAGAATATAGTATATTTAGATGAACAAACATGTATTCATGGAGGGAGTTAAGTGCATGACTAATCCAAAATAAGTCAAAGAGTACATCATAAGCATCATCATAAGAAGCTTTCCACGTTACTGAATGCACTTCCTTAGTGTTGTCTATGCATCAAGCTTCTCCTAATTCCCCTATTGGTAACTCCAGTAACATCTGAAACCACAACCTTCCTGCATCCAAAGCAAAGGAAATGAATGTGATGAGCAGTGCTGCAACTTTCCCTGTCATCATTGTAATTCTTTCCCAACAATAAATTTTCACTTTGTTTAATTGTAAGCCATGCTTCACATTATTGTCTCAATTTTCTCAGCAAAGCATCTGGAGATAGACATTAATGTTATTACTTTGGTAATAATTGTGTTAAATAACTGCAGAAAAGCAGTAGCACATAACTATTTATTATTATAGTTCTGCTGCTTTTACACTCCAGTGAAGATCAGGGCTCCAGTCTGCTATATAACAACATAAAAGAACTTGACAATGTAAATACCCAGGTGACAAAAGGGTTGCTGAAACTAAAAGAATCATGAATTGAGTGAGGATTTAATAAATATGATTTTTTTGTTCCTTTTTTATTTTATAAACAGTTTGATATTCAATAATATATGCAGGAAAAAAAAAAGCCAACTAGAAAAAGCATGATAAAAATAGAATTTAGAAAGTAACTAAAAGATGTGAGAGGGAAAAAAGGTGGAAAAATTGAAAGTTTGGACAAAAAGGCTGTTCCAGATCATTGTTCAAGGTTTAGAGTTAGTGCTACATCAGAGCAAAAAACTGTCTCATAACATCCTGGTAACTGCAGAAGCAATCTCTGCAGCTGCTGCTGCTGGTTGCGCTCTGCAGCTGATTTCCATATGAGTACCTTTCCTAAAAGATTAGGAAAAGTGTTACTCTGCTACAGAAAAGAGGCTCACAGTATCAAAATGCTTATTAGAACACTAACAACATCTTTTCAATATTAAGCCCTTGCAAAGCAAATCTAGCATAAAGTCTCACTTTTATTTGTTTGTGGGGCTTTTTTTTTTTTTTTTTTGTGCAGAAAGCCTCAGAAGAGTTTCACCTGAGCAGGGCCAAGGGAAGAGAGGTCAGACAGGTGTGTGGCATTGAGGGACAAATTGGTGAGTTTGGAGCAAATGCAAGACAGAGGAGGGAGAGAGGGAGGGTGAGTAGTACGTGCCCATCAGGGCTGATGGAGCACACGTGGGAAGGGCAGTTCCCAGCACAGCTCAGGAGATCCCTGACACTAGCACGTCACTTCTGGGGCTTAGTAACTCCTAGCTGGAGGAGGAAGTCTGAGCTAGTGTGGAGAGCTTGGAGGTTTTCGGGGGGTGTGTTTGTTTGTTTGTTTGGTTTTATTTTTAAGATGAAGTCTGCTATGTCCGAAAACAAATGAAGCAAAGTAGTAGTCTTCCTCAGGAAAACAGGCAGATGGCATAGTTACAGATCATCAGTGTCCTGTGGAGATGGCTGAAAAATGGAGGAGAATCTCAACTAGCAGAGAAGAAAAAAAGAGAAGTTTAGAAAAGGAATCGGAAGATGTGCACATCATGTACTGCTAACTGAAGAACTGTGAAAGTAGGTGTTTGTGACCAAGGGAAAAAAAAACCCCAAACCCTCGATAAGCCTTGATGCTCCTCCTGTAAAGTCAGCAAAAAACACCAGGGCTACACACTTTGTGGCTGAGCAGAAGATGTCCTGTGAGGAGCAAGGTACTTCTAAGGTGTGGAGCAGAAGACCAAAGAGAGCCTGGATAATTCTGGAGCTAGGTAGGTGTGGGGCCTGGCTGATAAATACAAGTGCTTTATTAAACTTAGTATATAAATTCTGGAGAATCTTAGAGGAAGGTTTGCATCCTCCCTCATTTTACCCTGTCTCCCCCTACTAGTGCTGACAGAGGGGGAGATACTGCTTTTCCAAACTGCAGAAGATCTTGACAAAAAATATGCTAGCAAGTAAGGCATGCCAAGAACAAATAGCTCAGGACAGGAGCGTTCTGAACACATCCTTGGCTTTGTGCAGTCTGAGGCAGGTGATAGAGGTTTGTACTGAAATGCTAGGTATGGCAAAGAGAAGAAGTCAGTGTGGGGAGGTTAGGTGCTCTTAAGTTTTCCTTTCTGCCATAGTGTAGTACCTGTGTGCAAGCCTGTTCTGTTAAGCCAGAAATTGTTTTGGGACTACAAAGTAACTGTAAATGAGAAGCAGCACAGGTGAGAGATGTGCTGCTGGGTTAGTTACAGAAGCTAAGCTTGTGCTGGGCTACTCTGTGCAGTATTCTTAAAATAATAAACATAGCTGTGCATGAGTGATGTGAGGAGAGTCCTTCCCCAGCTGGGCAGCTCTATGCAACAGCTCCCTTCTCCCAGAGTAGCAAGCTCTGAGCCTTTATGAGTAGATGAAGCATGAGGAGCCTTGCTGCTGTTGCTTGATTCTTCAACTACTATTCTTACCATGCTTTCTTTTATTCATGCACTGCATTAAGCTGTGCCCTCTAACCCTTGTTTCCAGCTGAAACCTAATCTAGTTCATTTTTTCACTTGTTGTTTAACTCTTTCATTATCCTAAAATTTTTTTATTTTTCGTACCTTTTGATGTCTTTCTCCTTGAGCACTTTCTCTTATCACTGTTCATTTCTCCTTCTGCCTCTCCTTCCAATTCCATCTGTGTAATTTTCTTTCTGCTCCCATTTTCCCACATCTCATCTTCTTGTCTTACCTCTCTCTGTTCTTATTATATATCTCTCAATGAGAGTTTGTTAAGGTGAGCAGAAAAAGAATGACACACTTTGCCAGTTCCCTTCTAAAGGTCTTCTAATTACTAGCAAATCAGTTGTACTTGCTGAAGCAAATTACCTAACCATGTTTTCTCCTGTGACTCACTTGAAATTCACTTATGTATGAAGTGTTAAAGTTAGACTGGTTTACGACATAGTCAAGCCTAAGCAAAGAAATTTATTTGAAAGCTTGCAAGAAGCTACTATTTTTAACAGGAGGTGATGGTTTTGGTGGGCACAATTTCCAGCTGCAGGTATTCATATGGAAACTTCAGAATAGGTAGATGTCTCAGTCTGATAAAAGCCACTTGGTCAACAAATATTTGCCTGGTGGGAGACAGGCTGAAGTGTGGGGAAAAACCTGAGTGTGAATTAGAAAGCTAACTGTAAACAGGATTTTTTTTAAGGGCAGCTTAAGTGATGAAATTAAATACTATTTCATAGTATTGTCTATGACTTTGGAAGTTATTAAAGACAACTGGTAGGCACAGAAAGTGGGGTCACACCAATTAGTCTTCCTGTAAGAAATCATTTTTTCAGAATCTTTAAAAAGAAAAATCAACTTTCCAAAGGCATAGGAACACTTTTGTAAATGTCAGATAGATGAGAAGTGAAAGAGAAATTTCTTTATATGTTCTTTTTTGATGCTTTTAAAAGATGAACTTGCTTCTTCTGACTCCTGTTTTCCACTAATTATTGCTAACCACTACACTGCTTCTTGTAACCCTTTTTTAAATGACACACCATAGATCTCTAACCTATACAGTAGAAACATTTTTTTTCAGAAGTATTATTTAATCGTCAATACTTTAAAACTTTCTTTTAAAGTAGTGGTGGGCTCTTTTCTTAAAGAAGTGGGGGAAGGGGCAGGGGTACAGAGGTGGTTTCTGTGAGAAGCTACCAGAAGGTTCCCCTGTATCTCATAGAGCTGATGCTAATCAGCTCCAAGATGGATCTGCTGAGAGAGGAGTGAGAATATAAGCGAGAAACAGCTGTGCGGGCACGAAGGTTAGTGCAGAAGGAGGGACAGGAGGTGGTCCAGGTGCCAGAGCTGAGATTCCCCTGGTGAATTATGATGAAGACCATGGTGAGGCAGCTGTGCCCCTGCAGCCCATGGAGGTCAAGGGTGGAGCAGAGATCTGCTTGTAGCCTCTGGTGGAACGCCCACCAGAGCAGGGGGATTCTTGAAGGAGTCTGTTACTCTGTGGGAAACCCATGCTGGGGCAGGCTCTTGGTGAACCTTTAGGCCCATGGAGAGAACCCCCACTGGAGCTCCTGCCAGGACTTGTGACACTCTGGGGGACCTATGCTGGACCCTCCTTCCTGAAGGACTGCACCCCATGGAAGAGACCTATGCTGGAGCAGTTGCTGAAGAACTGCAGCCTGTGGGGAGAATTCATGTTGGAGTAGTTCATGGAGGACTCTCTCTTGTGGGAGGGACCCCACAATGGAGTGGAGGAAGAGTGTGAGGAGTCCTCCCTCTGAAGAGGAAGGAGTGAGAGAGACAGTATGTGACCTTATCTCATCCCATGAGACTTGCATTTTATTTTCTTTCTCCTGTCCAGCTGAGGAAGGAAGTGATAGAGCAGCTTTGGTGGGCACCTGGCATCCAGCCAGCATCAACCCACCACAGGCACTTTAATGGCTCCTTACTTTAGGACTGAACAGGTTCTTTTTTATTTACAGTCTTTGAAGTCTTGTCCTCTGAAGATTCTTTCTCCTTCTGGGAATGGAATACTGGTTAAAACATTAAACCTCAGGAAAAAACAAGCAGTAAATTTGGTCCTTACTGTAGTTCATGCACTCTGAGTAGCAGATGAAAACACAGTAGATGTGGTTTAGGGGAGAGTGAGGCGGGGGAAAAGGGAAGCGGATGCAGTGTGTTGTGGTATATTATGATATGTTTACTGGTACAGGTGGCTTCAAGATTTTATTTTTACCACATTCTAAAAAATCCAACCAAAGACAAGCTGTCCCCCCTCCAAAAGAGAGCACACCAACACAGGGTGATAATATTGATACCACTCAGTGGAAGGTAGTGTGGGTATGTGTGCTGCTGCTGGTCTCAGTTCCTGCATCTTGATGATTCTGTGCAGTGCAGCATGATAGGATTATATTGCATAATGATAATACATCTGCCTTAGTGATTTGTATGCAGTAATATAAGCTTTGTCCCTGAAGTGTAGGATTTGTTAGGTCAGGTACAGTTTCTTACTGGGATTTTTGTGCTAGTATATGACTTGGGAGTCCATAACCTTCAGGACTGCACTCCTCTGCACTTTGCAGTGTTGTACGAGGAATGTGCTTGCTGTTCCAAGCCCTTTTCTAGATAATGGTTTGCTTCAAAAATTATGTTTTTCTGTCCAGTTTACTTGGTTTTGTTTGTTCAGTTTTAGTTCCCATTTACCAATGTGTATATTTTCAGAAATACACAAGAAGTGTTTACCCAGTGATTTCAGATTCTTGCTGTCCCTGTCTTTGAGCTTTTGTGAATGAACTGTGACTGAGGGACGGTACTAAATGAGTGGATGTAAAATATGATTGAATCACAAGGCTTGTATTGAGTCAGAAATAGACTGAAGTTTTCCTTTCAGTGTCCTATCACATAGGAACGTACTGTTGCTGATATAAATGTGATAAATTGCCTATGAATAATAAAAAAGTTTCACCTCTTAATGATTCACCATATAAAAACTGATTTCTAAAGAACAGGTTTGATGACTCTTATGTGGTTTTATTACTGCTTTTTAGATATAGTTCATCCTTAAATGTTCCTTAAAGCAGTATTTTTTTCTGGTTTTGTTCTTAGATGTGCTCATACAATTATTGTGGAAAGGGATCTCCCAACAGTATTAAATATCTCTCTTCAGACTAAATGTGAATTAATATACCATTGATTAACAACTTTGAATTGATGTGAATGTACTTATACTTATTCTGCATGATTTTGTGTGTATGTTTTTATAGCCACGAGTTATGCCCACATGTTAAATAGGTTGCTGGTCAAAAGGTACCAGGCTAGCAAGCCCCTGCAGTGAGCTCCCTCCAGTAGCAGACATGAAGAAAGGAACTGATTTTTCTGTGGTTAATTCTTGTCTTTTACAGTGTGTTTCAAGCCTGTCAGAACAGAATGCTGTGTGCACTTTGGTATCTCGAGCCTTGTCAGACCTTTATAATTACCAGTCACTGGCACACACTTCTTCCTGTTCCAATTTCTCTGGTGCTGGCTCTACCTAAGGCAGGGAGCTGAAATGGAGAGGTTTTGTAGCGCTACTACATTTAAGCTAAAGTGAAAGGTGTACTTGGCAGTTAGGACATTTCTCAATGTGCTCACTTGCTGTAATTTGAAGATTTACATCTTCCCCGGGTGAGAAAAGTCTTGCTGTTCATGTGGTTGTTGTGGGATTAGTTTAATTCCAAGCCTGTTAAGAGAAAATGAGAATACTTTTTAATTAGATTCCAAATGGCCAACTTGGTTAAAAGGCTTATAAAATGTAAAAATCAATAAATAGTTTTGGTATGGTCAGGATGAGGTTCTTTTGAAAGTTTCCTCTCTCATCTCTAGGAATCCACCCTTCCCTTGTCAGCAAGGGACAGTGAGGGGTTTCAACCAATTTTCCTCTTCAGTCTGCCCAAGTCTCATAGGCATGTTCAGTCTTTTCACTTCAACTTCTTTATGTTGGTTTCTATCCTGGAAATAGTCTGGCCATTTAATTAGAATAAGCATTGCTTCAGTCTCTTACAAATGTGTGTATTGTCTATTAGAACAGTGCATCATGTCCATTTTTCTCACCAGTAAATAGCTGCGTGCTGTATCTGTACCAGCACGTTGCAGGTCTTACGTTGCGCTCTGCATTCCACGTTATGCGGTATGTGAGCAATTTGTGATATAATGGTTCAAAAATAATAAAATGTACCTCATTATTGACTGGATATGATAATAATTAATTGCTGATACCTGATCTCTTCTTTCTTCAAAGCAGACAGACCTCCAATAGTCACACAGTTTTCTGTTGCACAGGTTCCATTGTCATTAGTTGTGAAAAGCAATTCTTTTGGAGGACATGGGTTTTAAAAACAAGGGTAAATTCTTACAGTTCAGCCTATAATTTCCCATAGTTTGGTTTGCTTTCTTTACTTGATGAAATATTATTTTGGAGGAAAAGCACCATTTTTTTTTTTTTTTTAGGGTGGTTTGTGTTGTCTTTTTCTTTGTTTTTATTGCTAGTGAGTTACAGTGATCAAATATACAGATTTGTTGCACTGTAAGATGTGTACAGTTTAGATTTTTACATGGGATAAAAAAAGAGCACATATTTACTCTGAAGGTAAATATTTGATTTTGCTCTTAAAGGTTATTTTTTGGGTTATGCTTCTTCCTTGCCTTCTGCCTGGCTAAAAAAGAGAAATACCCACCCACATCTGCTTATTTAATTTAAAAAACAACAAAGAGGAATAAAACACCTAAGGAAAAAAATATGCTGATGACTATCTTTTCTATTTTAACAGAAAGATCTATAAAACTTATGAAAAATAATTCAAAAAATGTAGTAAATAGAGCATTTCTGATTTAAAAGATTTTGATCAGATATCCTCAACCTATCAACAAACTTTTCAATGAGTTTACCATTCTGTTTGGTTTTGGTTTTGTTTTTTTTTTTCTTGAAGGGGAAAGGAAAAATGTAGTATTTGCAGTCAGTATTGTGGAGAAATAGGAATCACTGCATGGTAAAAAAGAAATTAATTTACAGCCATATGATCTACCTATCTTTTAAACATAGAAGCTTAGAAAATTTAGCTTACAGTAAGTGATCTAGGGGTTTTTACTCTCCAGTGTATTTGGAGATTATATAAATTATGTTCATCATTATATAAGCTCTTAAATGTAATGTAAAAAAGCTAATTTTATCTGCAATTCCAAAATCTATGTATAGATCCTAATGTTTACTCCATTCTATTGTAGCTAAGCTTAGTTTTGTCTCTCTGATTGCTTAATGATTGGTTCACTGACCTACATGTATAACTGAATTTGTGCCTCTAGTTGGTAATTTTAAGATTGTCTTTGAAAAATTTGCACTTCAATTAATAATGCCCTTGGTTTAGAACTTTTTTTTTTTTTCTATGAGGGGGAAAACAGGAGTCCAGATGTGGTCTCAGAGCAATTGGTGGTGGGGTTTTATTTAACATATGTGTATATATGTATGTGTGTGTGTGTCTATATATATATGTGTGTATATATATATATATATATATATATATGTATGTATGTGTGTTCAGAGGTGCAGACAAATGGTCTTGAACAACCACAGTGTGCAAACCACAACTTCCATGTCTTAATCAAAGGGTTTGGGAGGGGAAAGAAGGCAAACTGGAAATATGCTAATACTATTAATTTTGCAAAGTTTAAGCAATGGTGAATTACAGGTTAAGAGTTGTGGAGTTTGGGGATTTATTTTTACATCCTTGCACAGAATTGTCACTCTTCGGCAGAGTTTTGTTGTATAATGACAAAATGGCCCGTGTGATTATCTGAACTGCACACCTTGAGTAGCTGCCACATGAAGTCCTAGTACTGAGACTGAATTCAAGCTTACCTCTGAGAAAATCTTGATTAATTGCTATTCATGGGTGATGGTCTTCTAGTCCTTGTGTGTAATTTTGTGTTACTTTAAAAATTGTCTAGTCTTTTTATTAGACTGTGAGGGAAAATAACAGTGTGGCACACATTCTAGTTCCCTAATCCTACTTTAACCATTATCCTACTTTAACCATCTATATCATGTAATCAGGCCCTTCTTCCACGTGGCAACACTCACAAGTGTGAGATATATTTATTTAGTTAGTTATTTTATTCATTATTTTAATTAATATTTTTAACAATGGAAGTAGGAAATGAGAGAAACCAAAGAATTCTGTTGCAGATATTGCTAATATCATGGAGAACTAAGGCTATCGTTTCTTGTTGCATTCTGGCATATTGACATGTTCTAAAACATCTCCTGTTTTAATGACTGAACAAATCTGGAAACAGTGGTCTTTAAATTCTCCAAGTTTTATGAAGTGAATGAGTACTACTGAATAATACTGGAAAAAAACAGTGTACAATGTGACTTGTTACGTATTGTGTGCTTTTCAATCTGTATAAAAAGTAAAAGATGGCTTCATGTCTCCTATGTTTAAGAAGACTACTTTTGCAGAATATTAGCATTTAAGATAGACAAAATGTGCTTTCACTTTAGAGTTTGTTTCTAGCTTTTCTTGTAGTGAAAAATATATTAAAAGAAAATAGAAGGATTTTATTTCATTGCTTTATTGCTGAGCATTTTATGACTTTTTTTTAATCTTATCATGCAACTTTCCCGACACTTGCCCAAAGTTCTGCTGCTCTACATATGGTTGCTGTCTTTAATCCAGAGATCTCCTGATATAATTTACTTTTTCCCCATTTTGATCTGGAGGCCACATGAAATGAAACCTGCAGTTCTATCTTAATTACTTTCTTGATAAACCTGCAAATAAGGTTTCTATTGCAAGATATCTGTGTCTCACCTTTAGTACTAAATCTCGGCTTTTATGTTATACGAAGTATGTAAAACGCTGGTAGGGTTTAAAACAAAACATAATTCTACTTAACTAATCATAGAATTTGTCTGTGGCGAAGGGGAAAATGGAACAGTACTTGAAACTAAGATGTTTTATGGGTGCAAAAGCATATTTACTTTGAAAGATCATTATAATCTGGAGTTTATATTGCTTCTACAATTGTAGGATCTCAATAGCTAAGGGCGCATGGACGTGTTTTGTTCATTCTACTGTAGCATATAAGGAGTCACATTAAGATTTCAGAGATAACTTTCTAAATTAGAAAGTTATCTGTGAAATTAACTACCTCCATGAATCCTAAAGACCTGACATTGTTAATATGTAATACAATTAATGTTATTTGTTATTTCATTTACTAGAAACTGGTATTTTTATATATGGAAGGGAAAATGCAAGTAGGATTACCTGCAAGATTGAACAAATCATATGAAAAATGCTTTTTGATTTGGTTTTCTGTTTATTTCTTTCTGCTGTTGCAAACACCTTTTTTTGGTCAAAATTAGAATATACCAATGTAAGAAACTATTTTTACGCTATTTAATCACTAGCTGTAGCTGATATATGAGAATTAGCATTGGCAATGTGATCAGATTTACATTTTTCTCAGAACTGATACACTTAATAAATCCAGTGGAATAAGTGATGAGCTGGAGATACCATTATCTCAGTTTCAATGCATTAAAAAGTCAGCAGAATTATATCTAATGCATGTCTTTAATATCTGGTACTATTTAATTATCCAGTTATAAGTGAATGTGTCCATATTGTAGTAATTTTTGTCTTCTGCTGGAGTATTAGAATGTATTAGAGCTTATTTTTCATTCCATTAGGTTTTTGTTTGTGCACATTCTGAATTTTTTTCTGTGGTCCCAAGGCAGAATTTTTTAGCTCATTCTGGGACAATGTTGCTATAAAAACATAAATTCCACTTGTCCTGCATTTGTGATTCTTAATTCATGTGGAGAGGGGAGGGTGGAGAGACCTTATTGTGGGTACATTTCTTATTTATAGTATGAAAAGAATCTTATTAGCTTTTGCAATTCAAAGTTTATTCTATATTAAATTAATATATTTATGTTGTTTTGACTTCTTAACAGGCAATAACTTCGAACTATAGCTTCATGCTTTCGTTGAGAACATAGATTCTACTGCCAGGAAGTAACAGTAAGTGCTTAGGTGTTATAATTTCTTTTTAATGAAGAAGTTTTCATTTTAAGTCTTTGGTGTTTGCTTTAAATGTGTTCTGGGAAGCCGTTATGACCACACACTGTATAGCCAGTGCTGAAATATGCAAGTAGGTTCTTTCAGTGGATCAGATGGCTCCTGCTCAGAATATTTAGTTACCTTTCACAGGAAGGAGAACCGAATGGGAGTAAAGGCCTGTGTTTCAGTTGGCTGTAGTTCCCAGTGTTTTCATTGAATGGACATAATTGAGTTTATAAAAAAAATTTTTAAAGTTATTAAAATTATCAGAAACTGAAGTGGAAGAGTTACTATACCTTTACAGAGAGTTTTATTATATTTTAATGGATAACAGGAGACCAGAAAAGCAGAAAATTAATATGTTAGATGGAGAATGAGTCAGTGTTCTGAAAGACTGAACAAAGGTACAAAAGTAGTTCACGATAGGCTATTTATAGGTTATTGCTTTGGGGTTTTGCAGCCAGGGTTAAAAACAAGTGGCTGTATGCCATCAACAATAATTTAAAAGAAGACTTCATTGTTTTTCATAAAGACACTGCTCTTGTTAACAGCTTTGAACAGTCTCCATGCAGAACAACGCAATGTGAAATTGCTATCCACATTAAGGCTTTATGTCCTTTGTAAATGAATTTTGAACACACACCTGTTGTGAGATTGAATATAAAAGTAATTTTATATTAGTTGCTGTGTTTATTTCCAGGGGATTGATTTAGGAAGGTTATATCTTTTATTAGCTTCCAGTTGGCCTTCAGTTTTCATTAGAGATTGAATAAGGATTGTTGGAGGGAGACAGGCAGTCTTGCACTCAGCAGCAGTGTGATGCTGCTAGAGGGCTTTTATGACCTCAGGACATCATAGCTTGGGGCAATGTCTAATCAAGATCAGAAGAGTAAGCCCTGTAGTATTTGGAGGGGTCTGTAACAATCAGTGTCGCTACAAAGCTGCATTAAGACTAGTTTTGGCTATTTGTTTTTGAACGTAGTGTTAAGTTCCTACCTCTTTTTCCAAAATTCATCTCTGCCTGTGAGTTATCAAAAACAGTTATACTAATCTTCCACCTCTACAAGCTGTGGTACAATGAACTGAGATCTAATTAAATCTTTTAAGAAAGACATATACTGAGTATTCTTAAATCAACTTACCTCCAGTAATTTTGGGTATTTACAAGTTGACACAGATGTTGAATCATTTTTTCACTATCGTTTTAAGTAAAGGGGGAGAGTTGGTGACCTTGAAGGGAGAATCAGCTTTAATTTGAAATATGAAGATCTTGGGCTGGGTAGGATGATGCAGTTTTAGGAAACACTTTATAACCTTTCCTTGGTCAATTTCTTTTTATAGGGTTTTTTTTTTAAAAGCTTTTTATTTACTGCTAATGGTCTGTTACACTTGAAAGCAGCAGAATACTTTTGAAGGATTCTGTATAAATATTTACATAAATGCAAACTGTATCTCTCCTGATCCTCATAAAATTGTTTAAACTTCTTCCTGATGACAGTATGGTCTCTGTGGGGAAAAATGGTTGCTCTGTATCACATGATGCTATTTTTTGAAATATGCTGAGGGTGCTTGGTTGGGGTTTTTGGTTTGGTTTTTTTTTTTTTTTAGTTTGTGCAGTTGAAATGAGACTGGGGGTGGAAGAAGAGTGTCTTCCAAAGAAAACTTGGTATTTGATTTCTAGAGAAATTAATAGGAAGAATAGGGCTTTTATTTTAAAGCTTTGTGGTAAACTGTTTTGTTTTGTTGTTTTGGTTTTCTTTCCTTGATATCTGCTTTTATTTTTAACTGGTCAATCTGTCTGTTCCCGCATGCTGTGATGATATTGAGCCAACACATATCATTTGCTTCTCAACTAAGCAGTGAAGAAATGTCAACGGTAGTGTCAGCTAGAAGCAGAGATATTTTGTTCCAACAGAGGGGCAAATTAATTTTAAAGGTTCATGGTAGTTGCTTAAGAGACAGTATTTAATCTTGCAAAAAATTTCCTGCTTAATTGCTTGCATTCTTTCAATTGGATAAAAAGGGAGGATGCCATTGCTATTCTGAATATAGTACTGAAATGTTTGTTTTACTACCAGTAAAGAATTAATTTTAAAAAAAATCCTATGATGCATTAATATTTTCAGTGGCTTTTCAGGAATATATTCTAATATTCAACACATAGTCCAAAATAATAGATAGTGAATAAATAGTGAAGCTATTCTGTCCACTTCTTTCACCGATTCTGATTACGTCTAGAGGCCCATGTGTACTTTATCCTGAAAGCTCAGCTATTCTAACAAATGTTGTTTGAAAATCCTTTTTGAGAATTGCTCCACTGATTAGGGGTAATTTTTTTTTATGTTTTCGCTGTTCAGCTGTATTTCTTGCCTTTGTAGAAATACCCTATGGCTTGATTGAGATAGTGGGCTCCCTGCTGTTCTTTATCTGGACACCTCTATAGATGACCATTCTTGTGCACACTCATTGTTTCCCTGGAGAAGGCTTATTACTAGATGGGATATTGCATTTTCAATATATTATGCAAGACTGTAAATAGTTGGTTTTGATTGAATTAGTAGCCTTATGTTTAAATATGAAGGGAAAGCAATAAGCTATACTGTAAGAAAAGTCTCTAAAAATCAGTGGGTTTAGATGCCTTCTTGGAAGTTTGATCAGTAAAAGACCTACAAAAAAAAATTAATAAGAAAAATAAGATATTCCCTGGAAAGGGAAACATTAAAGTTCAGAATTTGGATAGAAACATAATTTAAAATGGTACAATTTATCATTACTGCAATATGTTAGTAAAATTATTTAAATAAGTTTTTTTTATTTTGTCTTGCATCTTCTGTGTTTTGAAGTTCTGTCCATTCTGATAAATCTAATAGCAGTTATTACTTCCATTTTTTTTTTTTTTTTTTTTTAAGATGTCCACTTCTCAGTTCGGTTTGTGAAGGTTTGGTTTTTTGTTTGGTTTTCTCATCCTGAGTCAGAAGGTGGGGAAATAACTTTTGTGGGATTTTTTTTTTTTTTTTGGTTTTAAAAGTACTGATTTGCTTACCAATAAGAAATTACAAAGATTATTTCAAGGATGAAGAGCTGCTAATATGAAAGTCATGGTGTTGACATAAATGTGCTTCTTTACATCTGTAAAACATAGGGAAACTGAATTATCCATTAGATGTTTTCAGAGTGCTTTTTTCCTCTGTCTTCCAGAATAACCCATGTGTTGTGCTTGTACAGTTCAAAAGCCTGTTGATGAAGGTTGACCCAGAGTGCAGAAACCCGAGTCCTTAATTGGAATGCTGCTATTTTTAATAAAAACTTCCTAAATTACAGTAAATTAAGTAATTTTTGAGACCACTTTTTAATTTTACTTTCAGATATAAAGTAATTGGTGTACTCTTAATTCACATAGATGAGACTTTTGTAAAGCAGTAACTGTCATGCTACTCAACCAGATAAGCTTTGAGATAAATGCATGATGCTTGTGGATTTGGTGGGTTTAGCCTTTTTTTGCATAAAGAAGCATTGTTAGCATGTAATCAAAATGATGATGACTGTCTGGGAAACATGCTTTCAAGGGTTACTTCCACAAATGAGTCATAAGTAAAAGCTCTTCAACTAGCACAGAACACATTAAGCTGGAAGAACAAACAAAAAGCTTGTTGGTAGATCAAAGAAAATGCAAGCATAAAAGATACTCTTGGAAGATCAGTTGGTCTAAATATCAGAATTGTAGTAATATCTTCCTGTCTTCTTCTCCTCTGGTTTATCACTTTCATGTATACCTTGATTATTTTAGCTGCTGGCATAGTTCCCTTCAAAAAGCTGCTCATTTGCTGCAACTTTAATGGGATAGAGAGCAAAGTGTTAGCCGTCTTAGGAGAGCTGAGTTCATGTTCTAATGGGAATAAAATTTTTAGCCAATTCTCTTGTACTTTGTTCAGCTAACTCTAGAAAAGTAAATCAAACATTGAGGACTGCATCTGGCATGTATAAAACATACTTGTGTGTGCCTATCTATCAAGAGAGAGATATGGCATATGATAGCTGTTGAAAGTGAGATAATATCTTCCTGTCTACTGGCAGCATATTTTTACAGATCATTCACATCATGAATTCTTGTATGATTGCTAAGTTAAAATATTTCAGGTGTAGGTGCTCCTAGATTACATAATGACCCTCTATGGCCTGAAGACTGAATCAGATTTGTCAACCATTCTTTGTCTCTGACTTTTTTCTTCTTTGCTTTAAAACTGAGCTTTTTTTTCAAGTAGGCAGGGAGTGAATGAGATGAATTGACCTGTCAGCTCGTTCTTCTGTAAGCCTGTTTCACTTTTCATTTGACTGGAAGTAGGTCCACTCCACAAGCAAAATAGTCCACCATGTAAACACTTCTGTATCTTTTGATGTTCTGCTGATACACATGTTTAACTAGTGGTGTAATTGCTTTCTGCATGTGGCTTGGGCTGGATTCCAGCTGCTTAGTTAGGGACAAATGCCCTGTGTAAGAGGACAATTTACTCTGTAAGTAAAAAAATAAACTTTGGTTATTACAGCTGCCCTTCTGGTCACATAAGAGATGACAGCTCAGGCTTGAAGTTTAAATGTGCCTCTGAGGGTCTATGTGTCTTGGTCTTGGCTCAAGCTGAGCAGTCAGTCACTCTGCTAACAAGGGAACCTTTTCCTAATTAAGGAAAACGTGATGTTCTGTCACAGGGAAATCTGTGTCAAGTAGACTGAATTGAAATATAATAATTTGGCTTTTTATCTTCATATAAGATGGAATTAAGCTTACTAAAGAGCTTATATATAGCAATAAAAGAAATCATGATTGGTGACTTAGAGTTGTAGTAGAGATATAGCAGGAGGAAAATGCACTGGTCACTAAATAAGGTATGTAAATAATAATGAAGTCATATTTTGAATGTTCTTACTTATAGCTTTATACATAAAAGCAATTTGCTATTACAAATGAACTCATTCTGGTTTTGCATAAAATATCTTCCCCTTGTCATGGAAAGGAAGACTGGAACATATAAATCATTGGAAATTTTCAAAAGACATTGTTTTGGGAAGGGCAACATGTTGTACCAACTAAGTCATGGCTGGCTGCAAAATTGAATGGGACACAAATTATTACATTCATAATATTAGCTATAAAATTTGAAATTAATATCAGTTTCTGCTTCTGTTACCATGTGCTGATTAGCATAAAAGGAACTTTGCCCTAAGAGCTGTGAGGTAATTAACACGATGTTCAAACCCAAAAAACATTTCCAAATCAGAAAAGGCTCTAAATGAGAATGACTGTTGGGAAAGCGCTGAGGCAAGAATGATATATATTTTATGATATCTGCTTCTCAGGCATCTACTTTAGGCCAAATTGCAGGGAGGGGGAGAGGATAATTTGCTGGGCAAGGCAGACCTCTGATTCACTGCAAATGACTATTACCAGAGGAAAAAAAAAAAATTAAAAAACATTATTTCAGATTGCTGTAGTAAAAAGGCATATAAAATACTGCTTCCCTTCTGGAAGCCCTTTGTTATAGAGTGACAATTTTGAGAATCCTGCTACAGTGTGTTAGTTGTCATTTCTAATGCTCAGCCATTAGCCAAAATGTTGAGTTAGATTATGAGATTTTGATCTCTTCAGATCATCTGACAGTGCTTTCCCTAAAGCATCCCAATAGTTGTATGCAAAACAGCCTACAATTTTTCAGCCTTTTCAGAGTGGGAAATAACTTTTGTCACCTTAATCTGGTGAAGTGCACTTTACCTTTTAGCATATGTCAAATGGATGGAGAAATGTATGAAGTCAGGGGATCAGAAAAGATGGTTTGCCTGATGTTGTGTGGTACAAAGCGTGAGATGCAAAGTACAAAACAGCGTTGTTGCCTGCACTTGGTCTGCACCGAGGTCCTTAACTTCACTAGGAAGCACAAGTAGTCACTAGCTACTGATTGATTGATTGATTTGAAAAACTACCCCAATAACTAGACTTTCTAGAAACTATTTCTAACATTCTTCAGTGTTAGTAACAGGAAGCACTGCTTATGAAGCCTTCAGGTGTGGGGGACTTCCTTGTTCATAGTATGTAGTTTTAAAGGTAGCCTCAGCAAATATCCAATATGCAGTTCCAATGATTAGCATTAAATATAGCATATTTCAAAATAAATCAGTATAATGCTGCATCAGCATTTCAAAGTGTCCTCTTGATTACTAATGCCACAGAAGGGAGAATAAAGTTTGGAGAAGGTAATTAGAATGACCTTGCATTACTGAGCTGGTGAGCGGTAGTGGATTTTGTCCACAAGTAATGGAGTTTTTCATAAGATGCTGCTTATCAACAGCTTGTGCATGCCGATATCAATGAAAGTTAATGTGAAGACCTACGTGTGAATGTAAATTGCAAACCAAGTACACCTTATATTTTCCAAAAGCATTACAGTTATAGCTGAGCTAATTTAAGAAATATTTTTTTTCTTATTAAAGTTTTTAGCAAACTAAAAATTGTTTCTAGAACATTCCTTAATTACTGGGATGTTTTTATACTGACAGTGGTTTGCATCAGGCAGTCTGCCTTCTCCAGCAGTTAGTGCAGTTTGGGGCTACACTGCATCAGTATGTGTTTAGCTTAATAATGGTTGATAGTTTACCTAAAAACTTCTTCAGAGGCTACACTAGGTACTAGTTTATCTTTAAAATACTTTATTTATTGATACACATAACCTCCAAATGCATGTTCGTTTCTTTGCAATTTGGTTTTAGAGCTAAGAATTGTGTCTTAAGACAAATATTAGAAAAGTAGAATACAGAATGCTGACAGTCTTCTGAAACAGATGCAGAGGAACAGCAGTTTTCACTGAGCATCAAGTTGTGTTTTCTTTTTCCAGTATTTCTGCTACTGACCCTTACTGTAATTATGGTAAACAAGGCTGAACTCACTGCAAGATGGTCTACTTAAAATAAGCTGACTTGTCTTAGCAGCCTTGGAACACAAATCTTTAACTTTTGCAACTACATAATTACTGCATCAACTGTGGAAGTGAGAGATCAGCAATGCCTATTATATGCTCTTATGGTACAGTTGTTTATGTACACGAGCTTTCAATATTTTGCATGTTGACTAATAAGCTCTTTCTGAGGTGATGGAGATCTGTGTATACCAAATAACTTAAAAATACTATTCCAGTGGAAAAACTAACAAACTCCCAATGCAAAACAACTGGAGTTATCAAGAACATGAAGCTACTTCAGCTTCAGGGAGGGAAAATCTAATTGTTAAGAAGAGGGGAAAAGGTCTCAAGAGACAAAGATATTGCTAAAGGTAGGATTTTCACCCCAAATATGTGGAATTCTATGGAGGATTAATGTGAAAAGCTGATAATTGAGTCACTGTTAACTATTTCCCTGCCTATCAAAACATTAAACTGGAAAGATTTCTTTATGAAGAAATTTCTTTGCTTTCTGTGGATGACAATCAGTTGTAATGTCCAAGTTTAGCCAAGCTCCACTGATGCAATTAAAAACTGAAAATATACTCTAGGTTCTTTGCATAACAAGCTAAGCTAAATATGAAGCCTACTGAAATATTAGGTCTCTGTCACAGATTGATTTTAACCTGTGTTGGTACAGTTTGCAGGGAAGGGCAAACATAATAAACAGCTAGATTTTCTCTTGCAAATATTGAGAAAATGTCTCATTTTGACAGTCTTCTGATTTTATGCTGAATGAAATGTTAACTTGAAATTTATCATCCAGTTTAAAAGATTTAAAGGCTTACTGGAAAAAAAATCCCAAACAAACATATCCCTCATACTATAGAACTAAATGAGTCACTTTCAGATAAACTGAAGAGTAATATGTGGGTATTTGGTATTTGAGCTCTTACAAGTTCCATTACACGTCCACTGGAGTTATCTTTGTTTCATCTATCTTACTGGTCAATGGATGTGCTGAGCAGGAAAATTCATCCTGTGTGCATCTCTGATCTAAAACTTATTTATGAGGAGGGTGATGTTTGCAATACAGAAAATGAAGGCCTTTTTTCGAAGTTGTCAAGAAGATATTGTGAATGTGTTTTTGACACCTTAAGTGGGCATGTCTAGGCTTTCAAGTGATGTATAGAGCAATCTGTTTCTTGGTCCTTGTGGTAAGCAAGGTGGCATTGTGGTTTGGCAGGGCAGTGGCTTTATACAGATCAAGATCATCTCAAGATGATAGTAGCATCTGAAGGGGAGCCACTCCTGTTAGCAGTTATCATCTCTTAACTGTGAATTGTCATCATTTTCGTATTTATTCTTTTATCTGGTGTAGTCCAGTACTAGTTATAGCACCAGCTTGCATGATCAGGGAGGCTCAACCAGCAAAGTTGTGCTTGAATGGCTTCAGCTGGAACCCCTGTTGAACTGTTCCTGGGTCTGTCTCCCTGCTTCCAGATCTGTTGTATTGTGCACTACAAAAACACTAGATTCAGACTTATGTAAAGTCTAGTGCATTAATTCAGAGATTTGTGATGAAAGAAATGTCAGCATTTAAATACGTTTGATTTAATTAGTTAGGTTTCTGTAGAAGACATGCACAAAGGGGATAATTCCCCAAAACAACAAATTTATTTTTTTTCCATGTATATAGGCTCTTAGTTTACTCAAAACTGGTAAAATATAAAAGTTTTTTGTTTCTACTAGCTGTATGTAGCTTTTCCTTTAAGTCAAGTTGGAAGCAAAATAGTGACTGAAACTTGAATTGAGTTTCTTTAAAATAATTTCAAATATCCAGGCTTCCTGGGATTCTAGTACCTGAAGGAAATGGGGGGGTATATGGGTGTTATTCAGAGGTATTATTATTATACCCCCATTATAATGGGGGTGTATGGATATTATTCAGTGGGAGGCAAGTTACAAAATCAGATACCTTTACTTGTAACAAAAGAGAGAAATGTTTTAACCTATTATACTGTAGGGCAAGTATTATGAAGATTATGAGTAGAAATACAGCAATAAACTTCTTCCAGATGTTTTGTACTTCAAATATTTTTTAAAAAATATATTTTCTTCTAGATTACTAATCTATTTGAATTAGAGTCTTTCGCGCTAAAATCAGGAAAACACTTCTCTTGCTATTTAAGTTTTAAAAATCATCTGTATTCTGTGCTTGTGCACTCACATGTTCATGTTTATTACACAAGATTAAATGAGTGCATCCTTTTGTAATATTGTTTGACACATTAGAGGATTTTCGACAATCATTTCACTCCACTATACCTTGAAGCAAGTCTTGCAGTGTAGTATATTCAAACAGGCATGAGAGGAAATGTTTTCCAGAACAATTCAAAACTACATATAGATGAGAAAACTAAGTGATATAATATAGTGCAGTGCTGCTTCTCATGGGAGTAGAGGTTTTTTTCTATATCAGTTGAAGTGTTCCGGGAATCTAAGGTTAACTATATACACCAGTAGAAGTGATTCAAGGAGCAATGGGGCACATGTTCATAAATAATTGCTGTCATAGTTTTAAATTATTTCACAAAAATTCCCCAAGGAGTTGTATTGCTCTTCGTAGTTCTAATGTTGAAATGATCCTTTCTATGGAAAGATTTATAAGTATAGATAAACTAGACTTCTCCTTTCTATTTCTGGCTTGTTTCAGGTTTTTTTACTGTCTCAAAAGATTCCAAATTTGCATGACAGAAAAAAAGGTATTAGAATTTAATATTTTCTATAGTATCTTAGTTTTCCTTTCTTGTATTCATTCTATCTTCTTTTTTATGTGCGGTTAAGTCTGAAAAAATGTGATCTATAGGTGGATGAGGGGGGGAAGTGCTAATTCTAGGATTCTGCAACTTCCTTCTGAAGGCTGTAATGGATACAGAAAGAACTGGCAAAAAAAAATCTCCTCATGAGCTGAAAAAGCATTCTATCAGAGCAATTTCGCAGAAGAATCTATGAGAAGAAGATAGGTAAAGAATCATAACTTTTCTAGCAGAGACTGGCTTTCTCTTCCAACAAATCAATTATTTTCTCTGGCCACTGCTGTCTCATGGCTACAGATGGCTATGGCAGTAGTGCAACCTGATCAGTTTGAAAAGAAATAAAAGTAATGATAAGAGTTTTATTTGGTCTCTCTCACTGTGTAGCAGCTCTACCACTGATCTTCCATCCATCCCAGGTTAGAAGTCACTGAAGTCTTTTCTCCAGTTCACATTTTTACTCCTGAGGGGACCTCAGACTATACTACTACAGATTGCTACTTGGGGTATATTACTCCAAGACTTACGATGCATATCTTAACCCAACCCAGAGGTTTCCGCTTTGACTTAAATCTTTCAGCTGTGCAGCAGCCCTGTTGCATGAGAACCTCTGGGATTTACAGAAGGGTAGTCTTCCTCGTTATAGAAATTGCACAGGAAAAACACAGAATATGAAAAAATTCAGTATTTCATATCCAATGATTAAGATTTTCAGAGGTTCTCTCCTCTGACACCAAAGCAGACTCAACATACTAGAAATCAATTATTACACAAGCTAGAATAGTTTCTGGAAATATATACAAAGCTTGTAGGACTCTATTATATCTTAGAATTTGTGATGCTTTGGAAGCCAAAGTAAACTTGGGATTTCTCTTCATTGAAGGTCTCTCCTTGTGTGATTCACTGAATAGATGGTACAGATTTTCAGATTATTTTGTTAAAGTTTAATTGGACTTTAAAACTGATTCCACCAAATTTGACTAAAATATGTTTTTTGTTAAGCTTGTTAAAGTAAGAACAGGTAAGTAAGACCATGGCGATGTTACTAAATTCCAAGTATTCAAAGTGAGAACAATCAGCATGTAAATTATTGAGCTGTCTTGTTAAATGAAGCTGAATATTTTTAAGTGATTCACATGCATATTGTTGAAAAAGACAGACTCTGCATTATCAAACATTAGAAGCTCAAGTTAGGGCTCATTACTTTTCAAAATTAAGGGAACAATAAGACCTAATTTTTGGAACTTAGCTGTGCAGAAAGTGTGTGAGGCCGATTCTCTTTTTCTGGCAATAGAATAAGTTCTGTAGAAACATCTGTTAAAGAATGTTTTCATGCTTTTTATATATTTAATCGTTCATAATTTCATTAGTCATTGATCTTCATGGATGTAGTTCTTAATATTACTGCAATATGTAAAAGCATACATTTTTGCAAAATAAAGCTTGTAAGTACCTCATTGATCTTTTTGATGAGGATCTAAATAGTTAATAATGCTGACAAGTCTTTGAGTATGGAGGTAAAATAGGCTCACTACATAGAGCTGAAGGGTGTTCTTTCCATTTTAGAGCTATTGTGCCAGACTTTCTTCAGAGCAGCTTTTATATTTAAGGATTTTTTCACTGTGAAGACTGAGTCTAAAAATAAAGAATTTGAGTGAAGTGACACGAGCACAGAAAATATTTTAATATAGGAGAGTTGCTGGTGATGTATACTTATTCATACAAATTGCTTCAGACTTCTGCTAATAAGAGAATAGGGGTCACTTTATTGCTGTAACAGTATAAAACTCTTCTGTACCACGTATCATCAGTGGGGGTTGGGTGGGGGGGAAGACAGGGAGATGTCTTAATCAAGTTGAAAAAGAATAAATTTAATTTAATTCATCTGAGGTTATGCTAAACAGAGGTCTGCCTCAAGCTCTGTGGTGATGAGTATTTCCACTTAATGTGGAGTTGGTCTAGACATACAACATTATTCCTTAAAACTGTCATTCCTGTAACTGCTGGGCTTGGTGTTTGTGGTACTTCAAATACAGTTGTGTGAAGGCTTTTTAATTTTTTTTTTTCCTTCTCCCCAATTCTTCACTTACCCTAGTGGAATATAATAAATATTGATTCACCTTAAGTATGTAATAGTAATCTGGTTTTAGAGACTTGGATCTGTATGTACCACTATGGATGCAGACACATAATCAAACCATAATAGCCTAATGAGCTGCAGCATTTAGCCAGCTGTAGTAGATGTTGTGGATGTGCCTGAGAGAGGTTTCTGTTGGACAGAAAAGTGAGTTTCAGAATACATTTGGTCAGAAACGTCTGACAAGTTTGAACTAGCACAGTTCTTGTTATGCTGTGAAACTAATGGTGTTTGATTAGGTTCTTGTGCTTTGCTGTCAGTCTTGCTTTGGGCAAATCACTTCCACTCTGTGTTTGTTTGCCTCTGTGAAACACCATTACTATCTACTTCCTTTGAACTGTTAGTAAATTTGAGGCAATACAAGGTTTTCTCTGAAGCTTCAACCTCTGTCTGAGTTCTTGGTTATGAAACTGGCCTTTCCCTACTTTGTTATATGCAACCTGCTCTTTTAGGGGAGATTGGGGATATTCCCAAGAGTGTTGCTTGTCAAAAGTGCTGCATGACAATACTTGAATCCAACCTGCAGTCCTCAAAATGCAAGGAAGGGTTCTTTTGAATACACTGGCCATAGCAAGCAGGGACTTGGCCTCAGGGGGAATTGATTATTCTGGGAACTTGCATAGTGTTAGTATCATGTGGGATACTAGTAATTGTTCACAAAGTAAATGTGATTTTGGGGACTTTTTCAGCCACCAGAACAGAGTATTATTATCAAATAACAAGAACATGNTGGTCAGATTTTAAATTGGGATCATGTCCAAAATTTTTTTTCATGTGGAAAATTTATTGTATTAAGAAACTGCTCTTACTTTATGGTTGCTTTTTGCCAGGGCTTCCCCACCATCTGTGTGCACAAAAATATATGCAAAAATGTGCCTATTCTAACTTCAATATTTAAGTGCTCTATTTGGAGTAATGTAATCCTATTTTGCTGCAAAACGTAACTCCCCAAAAAATTGAAACATAATTTTACACCTAGAAAAGACCAAATTTAGTTTCTCATTGTGATATTACTCATTATTCCCTTAATCCATGGTTCTCAGGTGAATTATGCTTCCTTTTAAGAATAGGAACATAGACTGAACAAGGGCCTTAGGGTGGCTTGGACTTGGTTTAGTCTCTGTTTTGGTACTGATTTAAAGCCCATGTATACTACCTGAAATATAATCAAATTACTCACAAGATCTGTGCTCCTACCCTTTGAGAGCATTTTTACTTTTGAAATGAAGTGCTATAAAGCATAGGCATTTCTTTCCAGTATATGCAAGATAATCTTATTCACAGCTTTATACGTGAATCTGTGGAATTTTAAAAAAAAGAGTTCTCAGGGCTAGCTGTAGGGTCTGTGACATTCAAAAAGGAAGGGGTATCTTCCTTTCGATAAAGCGCACCAGTATTTAGTATTCAGTGTAGGGAAAAGCAACTGTTTTGTGAGGTGTAATAAATGTTCATTTGTTTACCTCTTTCTTAGCCTCAATTTCTGCACAGCTAAATTATCAGGGTAAATTAGGTATATTGCTGTAGCTCAGGAAAAGCAAGCAGTAAAACAATTGTATATACTCTTTACCTGTGAAATTACCTGGAACATGCTTTCTGTTAGCACAAATTAACAGCCACAAGAAGTAAGTTATTGTTCCTATTTAAGCCTTGGCTTTCTGAGCAATTTGGCCTTGGTGGATGGCAGGCAGAAAAAAATGGCTCACCTGAGCAAGCCACAGCTCAGCCCTGTGCTCCAGCTGGGTGGGATAAGCTGTTCCAAGGCCACAGTTCAACAGCAGACTGAATCTGGCTTTAGGGCTCCTGCTTCTAATCAAGAATGTTGCAGTTACATGATGGTAAGCAATGATCCGGTACAAACATATTCTGCTAACTCAACAGTTTTCTGGGAATTTTGACAAGTCAACATTATTGTCAGGCTTTATGCCAGATTGACTATTATCTGTTCTACTATAGCTGTCGTGTAACCACTGTAGAGCATAAAGCTCTCACAGAGGCTATATTGTCTGCACCACCTAATTCGAGGGGAAAATGCGGTTGTGTTCTCATGTCTAATACAAATCAAATCTGTATTGCAGTGCACAGCTCCAGTATTAATGGTTATGGAACTAAAGCTTGAGAACACACTTCTTTGACTATTGTCTCCTGGCTAGATGTAGGCAGGATGAACATATTTTTTGCAAAAGACTTTCAGCACTTCAGGCTCTTGCATGCATAAATATGTGGTATAAAAGCATGGGGATAACACAACATTCTCGAAATTTGAGTGGGACAGAGTGAGAGGTGTCTTGGGTTCATTGTAATTCATCGCCTTTTGTCCTGTGCTCTTTCTGTATTCATCACACCAGTCCACTTTATATACATGTCATATGTGCATCGTCACAAAAAAGATAGGTAAACATAAGAATGAAAACATGGTTATTTATTCCAGTAGAGTTTAGAAATTATTACTCTGAAACTGTTGGGTTCCCTCTGTTACTAATGAACTGTTGGGAAAAGGCAACTTTTATGTTGCAACAGATTATTTTTTATACCAGTGTACCATAACGATACTTGGATAATACCGTGAAAATAAGTAAATAGAAAACGCTTACCTTTGGCTGTGATTTATTATGCTTGATCTAAAGGACAGTATACTTTCCCTTCTGCTTACATTCAGTTTATTTCTGCTTGTGTTGCAGACAGCATAACAGCTGTAAGGCAGTGTTGTTTTCTGTCTGAAGTGATACATATCTGTATAACATGTCAGGCTGAGAAATTTTTAAAATATCAAATTGAGTCAAACATTACCTGCCTAGTTCTTCTGAGGTAGTGATGAAATTTACAGTGCAATGTAAGTTACTGAATGGTGAAGACTTTTACCTCAGAATTTGTATACAAAGAGGGTAATAGTGATGACTGACTAAATGCAGTAAAGAGGATTTGTCAAAGCAAATATTATGTGTGGTAAGCCCATGACTATAGCCTTCTTTAGAAATGTTTTATGGAAAGGGCTATTAAAATCTAGATTGATCATTTCTCTTCAGTACCACATCATTGTAGGAAGTGATGTCCAGATCTTGGAGATGATGAAGAGCTTTATTTTCTCCATCTCTCCCTAGGAATTCTGAGACATCAGATATGCTGTCAGCTTTAATAACATCATATCCCTATGCCTCCCCGCCCCCCCCCCCTTTTTTTCTTTTCTTCCAAGAAAAGGCCCCAGAATGAAATCTTGTCTCTGATGTAATTTTTCCACTTTCTCCTTTCCTCTGTAGCATAACCATGGTTTATTTGCAATTTAATCTTTTTCTTTCCACAGCTCACTTTATTCTAATTTCTGGGACAGGGATGTAAAAAGAATGGTAGCAAATGGGGAATTGAACAGTTATGAGACCTCCTGAATGGCCAATGGAAATTATAGAGACTGATTTTTGCAGGCTTCTAGCAGTCATTTTCATTCTCTTGGTGTTCTTGCCCTGAGTTCTCCTAGATTGAAACAGGAACAACACAGCTAAACACTATGAAATGATAAGCAGGCATAAAATGCACTTGTGTACACCCATGCATGTGCATGGTGCATGTATATACACACACATACGTGTATATGTAAATTAATTTTCCTCCCTTTCGACTCTGTAGCTATCATCTTTTATGTGCTTTAGCACTGGTAATCATACAAATCATAAAATCACTGAACTTTTTTTTCTCACACCACCTAAATTTATTTAGTTCTTATTTATAATAAATATCAGCTGCATTCTGCTTGACTAATTTAAGCCAAAATTCATATTTATGCATAACAGTGTTTTGGCAGAAGAAAAAAGTTCATGTTTTTATGTGACAGGTCTAGCTATTTTCAGTTGGTTAAAAGTTGGAAAGATATCTGCATGTCTTCTATGTATCTGGAATAGAAACTTTTATATTTTGACTGAAAGTTGCAAGACTAGTACGTGTATTTCTCATTTCCCTAGTGTATTTCGTGAAGTGCAAATTATACTGAATTACAGAATATTCTGAGTTGGAAGGGACCCATTGAGTCCTACTCAAGCGAATGGCCTCTACAAGGTTAGAATCCACATAGCCTGGGCATTATTAGCATCATCCTCTGACGAACTGAGCTAATCTCAGGATCAAAGCAAGAGTTACCTTTAAAATTGATGGTCTTGAGGTTTCATGATGAAGTACGGGAGCTTCCAAAAACTGTGGTGTAAAGTTGATGATAACTTAAATATTCTTTCTTTTTACAGTTTTTATTTCATGTTATGAGCATTTGATTTTTTATTGGCAAATTGTGAATTAAACAGGAGTTTATTTTCAGAAATCCATTATCTCTTCCTGAGAAAATTAGAGGTTGTCATCTTAAGTGTCCAAAACATGCTCTTTGATTAAAAGACCTACAGTAAATATCAGGGTTGCATACTTCCAGTTTGTGCTAGAGGTCATAACTGTATAGAGTGAGGATACACTTTCAGTGGTTGGGGTTTTTTTATATGTTAATAAAAATACTGTCTACCAAAGTTATATGCATAGAACTCTAGGATGACTTTTTTCATTGCAATGCCTCCATTCCAAAGCCAGAGTACGGACAGCTATTAAGAAATACGTTTATGGTAAATTGGGATGTAACTATACCCTTGAATAAGTAATCTTGAGTACTTTGCAAAATGGTTAATATTCTTAGTTAGAAACAAGAGGAAAATACATTATTAAAAGATGAAAAAGGCTTCCACTGAACCAAAGGTAATAAATTCAAAACTATTTGTATTTGTTTAAGAAACACACCCATGGAAAAGTCATGAACACAAATGTTTGAAAATAACAGTAAGAAGGATTTTGTCCATTGCTTTGCTGTAATGTCATTACAGCAAGCAAACATTATTGTCTCATGTTTGCATTAATGAAAGAAAACATTATTGGGAGTAATAAAATATGTGATGAAGTGGCATGTATCAATGAATCTTGCTTCCTGGTTCTAACAGTATTTACTCTGAACTTTGAGGTTCAGTGGCATTCAACATAATGAAGCTATTTTCTGCATTTTTTGCAGCATTAATCCGTGGGAAAAATAGGAAGACTTTGATAAATTGCAAGCATATCTGCATCCATCTACCAGCAACCTTTATAGTCTTATCCCATTCTACCTGTTTCAAACAAGTTCTAATATAACCAAGATAAAATTTTATTTTGCATATACATGTATAATTCATTTGTACAGTAGACAGATGCCAGCCTTCTTAGCTGAGTTTTAAACAGTAACCATGTTTAGATGTGGTGTTTGAAGGTATTGCAAATTTGCATCTATAGGTTTTCTTATCAAATATATGCCTTCTGTAATTTCAGAACTTGAGCATCCCTAATCTTTTGACATTTTTTGTGTGGAATTTCAAGGACACTGTATTACATTGTGGTTTAGCCTAATACAGGCTATATTGGTAGGAACATTATTTTTGAAAACTATATTCCTGCTGAATTCTTTATAAGTAGCAGAGTAAACAGATATATAGTATTTTAATCAAATATTTTTCTTGTATGTTGTGCTATGATTTTTTTTTTTGCTGGTGTTGAATAAAGAGGAGTGGGGAGTATTTGGGTTAATGCATGTTCAAATGACTGTTTTATTCTTCAGTCTTACCTTTGGTTCTTTACTAATAATGCCATCTTGACAGACTGTGCTTTTAAATTTAAAACAAACAGGCCTTTGGTTTGGATACTTAATGTGCTCTAACATTTCTGTACTACTAGGGTGTTCTGCCTTCTATTGTTTCATTATTGTGCTATTTAGTTTCTCTTTTGGAACCTGAAAATACTACTCTGCAATGTTTTTCTGTGTTCAGACTGAGATTCTATAATTGGACTTGATGCATAAAGCCTTGGGTCTCTTGAGAGAAGCATTGGGTGTGGTATTGCTCTATTTATCTACATTGGTCGGTGGGTGTTATCAAGGTCCTTACTTGTAAAGTGGCTTGCAATTCCTAATGTTGGAAGATATTTTATGTTATAGGTTGATTTTTTTCTTAAGAAAAATCCCGAGTTGTGACAATGCAGAGTGATGTAAATATTGACTATAAGTCCAGTCTCAGATAATTTCCAAGTGTGGGAATTATGAACTGAACCATATTAAAAAGGCAAAGTTTTAAGGATATCAGTAGCTCAAAACAGAGTAGAAAAAGAGGTAAATATGTGAATGTCCCAATTAAAATTATGAAATGTGTGGTGTATGAAGTTATCTGATACTAGAAATCTATGACTCTTCGCCCATTGTTTTCCCAGGTTTTTTTCAAAAATGCCTTTTAAGGGTATGTTGAAATACACGTGTATGTTCTGTTTGGTTGGGTTTTTTTCTGTGGCGGGGGGTGGTTTTTGTGGTTGTGTTTTGGACCTTTTCCTTTTTTAATGCAGCTATCATTTTTGCCTTAACTGGAGGGTTTATTCAATAAATGCTGACTCATATATAGAAGTGCTCCAAGCTGACAAAAAGTGCTATTGTTTCCAAATTATCGTTTTACCCTTGGGAACATGTCTTCAGCTTTGTTTTTCTAGTATTGTATATATTAAACTTGATATTGGTGTGAGTCAGATTAGTGCAAAGTGTGTTAGGAGATAGAGATTAATGTACTATGTCCGTGCAATTCAAGATGTTTTTAAAAAATAGACAGATAAGGCAGCTTTTACTTCAGTTGCATTTGTTTCTCCTGAAACAGTTGCATCTTAGTGCTATTTCTAACAATGCTACATCTGCTTTATATTCAGAGTGTTCAGAAATACCAGCAAAATTGCTTTTTGTAATCCTCTAAAATACTAATGCTTGTGCTAAACCCCCGTCTGTTTGTTTACAGGAGATTCATCAGGCCAGGTACAGATGCTGGTTCTCCAAGATCTTCCCTAGAGTGGAGTTTTAATTAAAACAACTCTTTTTACCCCAGCTGTCAGTGCAACCCATATGAAAAGCAGGAAGCTTGTTTTTAGGAAGAGTTGAACGTTTAGCTTGTTCCGAAGTCTATAACCACAAAATGAACCATTGAATTTTCTACTTCTCTGAATTCTTTTCTCCCTTACCAGTTAGTGCAAACTTTGTCTGTTTGCAGAAGTCACTTCAGCACTTTCTAAAAGTTGTGTTCTTCATATATGTTTCACAATGCACATCGATTCCATTCAACTGGAAAATATTTTGGGGGAAAATTTTAAAGATTGTTTTAATCTAACCCCTCCTTTACAGATAGGAGGTGCTGTACAACTTCAGCTACAACAATTTTTGGTGTTTTACCCCTTGACATATGGAGAAATGTCTCAGATTCTAATTCTTACTGAGTCAAACCTTTCTTCAAGCTGGAAGGTAGTTGAATATTGACTTGAAAATACACCTCAAAAAGTGGAAGATGGCTTGAGAAAAAAAAAACAACGCAAAACAAATAAACAAACCAAAAGAAACCCAAAACGCCCCCTATTTTCTAGGTAAGGCAAATTTGAATACTTATTTACCTGCCCTCAGTATTACTTCATAGAGAGACCTGAGTTGAAATGTGTCTTGTGATCTGAACCAAACAGTTCTGGTTTAATCCCAGCTGGCAACTAAGCGCCACCCATCTGCTTGTGCATTCCTCTGCCTCACCATGATGGGAAGGGGAACTGGAGCAGAATCAGAAGAGTAAAAGTGAGAAGTTGTGAGTTGAGATAAAGACGGTTTAATAGGGAAAGCAAAATCTGCCCACACAAGCAATGCAGAACAAAGAATTCATTCAGTCCTTCCCATGGGCAGGCAGGTGTTCAGCCATCCCCAGGAAAGCAGGGCTTCACCATGCATTGCAATGACTTGGGAAGGCAAATGCCATCCTTCCAAATGCCCCCCTTTCCTCCTTGTTCTGGACTTTTATATGCTGAGCAAGAGGCCAGAGGGTACAGAATATCCCTTTGGTCAGGGGGAGTCAGTTGTCCTCTCCCAGCTTCTTGTGTACCCTCACTCTTCTCACTGGTTGGGTGATTCAAAGATCAGAAAAGATCTTGACACTGTGTAAGCACCTCTCAGTAATAACAAAAACATTTCTTTTTTATTAACACTGTTTTCAGGAGAAGTCCAAAACATAGATCTATACTAGCTACTATGAAGAAAATTAACTCTACCCAAGCTACAATCAGCACATAAACCTAGGTAGCCCAAATTCCTGAAGTCCTTCATTTCCCAAACCCTATCTGATCTTCTACCTGTCTTACTGATGCTAGCCTTCTGTTTGCTCAGTTTCAGCAGTTAAGCACAACAGGTGAACTTGTCCTCAAAAATGTTTACCACAAAAATGGATTACTGCAATGCTACTGAATACCTGTGTTCCCTGTCATCTTTCAACTGCTTTTACAGTGTTGTCTTCAATTCTAAAAAACATGTGTGAGAAAATTTCTAGTTACCACACCATTAATTATATCCACTTCAGAAGTTCTGGACTTTAAATAGTTTCTGCCTCACCATCAGTTTTTATGCTTTGACTGTAGGCTGTGGGTCTGCCTAAGGCATTTTTTTCTCTTTTTTTTTTTTTTCTTAAAGATNTTTTTTTTTTTTTTTTTTTTTTTTTTTTGAGGGGGTGGAAGCCGTGGTGAGGTTAGTGGTGAAATTAGTTTGAAAAATCCTCCTCCCAAATGTTTCATTCTATTCTACTCAAACTCATACCTGTCCTGTTGTATTAGCAATGGATCTGTAGTTCCTTTGTAACTACTGTTCCAGGAATCCTAAGTGACTGCTGTCAGCCTTCGGTCTTTTTACCAGAGATGAATGGGATTTGTGCGTGTCATCTATAAATGCTTTTCTACTCTTGTGCTTAGTTGCTTTATGGCACTGAGTTGGCAGGTACCTTAAAAACCATGATAAGTGTATTTTCAAATTAATTATTTATTTTATTATTCCTGTCTATAATAGCTGTGCTGAAATATCGTGTCCTTATGAGCCCAAGGCTTAAAACAAAGGAAGAGAGACAGTAGGGCAGAACTGCTGCAGCTGTTGCACTGCCTTAGACTGCCGTAGAACCACACCTTGTGTTCAGCACCATGTTTTAACACTGAACAGTGATCTGGTTCAAAATACCAAGCTTGGGGTTTTGTGTTGGTTAGTTTTTTTTTTATTTGAGTATGTTATAAGCTGGATAAGGAGAGAATCTCATGTGTAGCTATAGCAGGTGAGAGGGCAATAAGCTGCAGCATTGAAGATTGGTTTGCAGTATCTGAAAGCCAAAATATTGTAGAAAAACTGGTTCCTCCTTTCTTTTGAAGACAAAGAAGAGTGATGGGCTTAGCAGTTCTCAGTGAAATGAGGTTTTGTTTTCCATCTCACTTGGAAAACCTACCCAATGTTTGATCTCTACAAGTGGTCAGGACCTGGCGCCTCGCCTTGTTGACCCTCATGCAATTGGCCTCGGCCCGGTGTTCCATAGTCCTGGAAAAGAGCATAATTTTTGTTATCTGTTTGTGAAGGTCATCCTTTGTGCAGGAGGCAACTTTCCAGTCCTTGCTTTCAGTTATGTGCTCTTCATTTGATAATTCACATGAAGAATGTGCTTGTAATCGCTGTGCTTGTGCCAGTTACTTGAAAAATCCTGAAAATCCAGAACTCCTAAACATGTGCAGCACTTATATTTCTAAATAAGTTTTCATGGATAGAACTTGAGATCCTGCAGAACCGTGGTCACCCAAGAATGTCAGGAATCTGACATCTAAGGAGTATTGTAATGGGTTGTTCGGGAGGTACTTATGTTTTCCCCCAGTTCCTCCTATAATTGACCAGTTTTTGACTTCTTCAAGATTAGAAAATGAATTTCCCCTGCAGCATAACTGGATGCATTTATCTAACATGTAGGAAATAGAATATTTTATTCACATTTATCTCTTTTTTTTAGTTTCTGAGTAGCTGTGATGAGAGTCATTCTTTAGATGCTTAAGATCATTTGAAGAAAATGTGATTTCTTTTTTAATTTTTTAATTTTTTTTTTTTTTAGCTTTAAATTTGAAAAGAATATATTGTTCAGCTCTTCTGCACTTGTGGAACAGAATCAGTGTTTGTATCCAATGCTTGTAAAACCATTTATGCTAATAAAATTGCAAGAAAATTCCTGAATATTTTAGGGTTTTTTGCATAAGCAAGTACCATTTGTTTTGGTGTTTTGTTGTTTTTTTTTTTTATTTTCAAAGCAAGATTCATACACTAGAGACATAGGGCAATGCCCTTTCACCCACACACTTCAGCAAGTTTAGCATGATTCCTAAAGTGAAAATGTAGCAGAGATTATGAACCCTCTTAAGTACTGTCCAGTGTGTATTATTTCAGATTTTAAATAACAAAGGTAGTTTAATTGCTTATGAAAAACATTTCAAACTTCCTGATTAATTCCCATTATGAAGAAATTCTCTAAAATTATTTTTCATAGAACCAAAAATGCAGTAATTATTTACTGCAGACTATAAAGTAATCACTGGAGAAGTGATTGAGTAGGCATTATCCAAAAGAAAGCTGCTCGGCTATTCTTTACATAAGCTTTTTTTAGCACAGAATCTTCAAGATAGATAAAGCATTGTCTTTGCTGTGTGGACCAGACTCTCTGAACAGAGACACTGCAAGCACTGAGGTGTAAGAGTTGATGTGAGCGTTTTTCTTTGCTTCCGGGTGTGTTCTTTTCTAGAGCAACTTGGGGGAAAAAAATTAATTTGGGGCAGGAGTTCTCAGAAGCAGAGCTAGGAATACATGGCATTTTTAATGTGTTCTGGTTCTCTGGTGACTTCAGGGACCAATTTTGCCTTCAATATCCATTTTGATATTATTAAATTACTTTATTATTGAAGACTGCTCTTTCCCTTTAGTTACAGGCAGAAGCACATGCTGGAGTAAGTCCAGGTCCTATCCACATCTCTAAAACTCCTTAGAAATATTTTCACAGCACCTTCAGGGTCCTACCCGTGCACTTTCTAAATTCCTGACAGCATGTTTAGCTAACTCCCTTACCACTCCTCAGCCAAGTAGATGAGGGAAAACATATTCTTAAGCTGCCTAGGGATCCTGTAGGCTAACCAGCAACCTAAGCACTAGAGCTAACTCTCAAGCTGTTCCTCAGCAGAGGCTGCCTGTTCAGCTGGTGAGGGGGGAAATTCAAGATCATAAATATTCAGTATTTATTAAAAAAGGGGCGAAATGTTCTGAACAGCTGTGGAGAAGTTCAAATAGAATGATTGTAGCAGCCTCACTTTCACAGGTTAAAAATCCCAACTCTAAAGTACCATATAATAAAGCCCATATTTTTTCAACTCAGCCTTTATAATACGAGGTGTGCAATAAACATGTATATATAAAAATATATTTTAATCTACCACTACTGCAATCACAAAGTTGCATCATGTACATGTTTTAGAGACAAGATTTCACTTCAGAAGAACACTGAATGCCTTTGAAAGGAATCTTTAGTACATTCTAATAAGTGACTAACTCCACATTGAGGCTATTTCAGAGATCCACCAGAATTTATTGTATGAAATCCAATTTGTTGTGTAAGGGTCTGTAGACCAATTAGGGCATTTTGGGGGGTAAAAAGCAAAATAATTTTTGGAGTTGTAAAACAAAGATCTGCATACATACTGTTAGGGTAAGTAAATAAAGTTATTTTGAAAGCAATGTGTTCCTAAGGATTGGTTCTTTCTAGACATAGACATTGCTACTAATGACATCTTTTTTCCTGAATTCTGGCTACACAAAGCTTCCAACTGTTGGAGAAACTGGAAAAATCAACTTGAAAAGCTTTTTTGGTTTTTTTCCAGTTTGCACGCTTATATTTAGCTTGCACTCATTTTTTAGTTTGGTTCTGTTTCTCAACTACCTACTTATGTTCATGGAGAAAAGGACTGGGAATTTTGCGTGAGGTAATAGAACTTCTAGAATCCTCGTAGTAGTCTACAGATAAACCACTTCTAATGTGCTTAAATATTGCTAGAAATGTATGGTTAATAAGGTCAGGTTAAGGAATTTTAAATGGTTCAACTAAAATAAATTAGTAGTTACAAGAATGGGTTTTCATCATGTTTTGATGGATTTTAATGATGATATCTATTCAAAACTGTCCTAAAATTTTTTGTTTCTGACTTGAAACTTAGTTACCACAAACCGTGAAACAACTATGTATTTGGATAAGTGAAAGACTTTTACAGACACAATGATCCTGTTTTCAGTGGTTGCTAATGATTAGGTATTTTGTAATTACAGTGCAACATTCAAAGTTATTAGACATTGTAACTGTGAACGTAAGTATTGTTTCAGTGGCGGGAACAGAAGATTTGTGTACAAACTCCTTTTAATAGTCTGCATTTCAAGGTCAATTTACTGAGAAGACAGTCATAAGTTAACAGAATATGAAAATCTAAATGTTATGTAAATGAGTTAGTAAAAATTGAGATAGTAATGGTCTCTTAATTCCAATTCTAAGCTGACAATTTTGAATTTCTCATTCATACCTTCTCCGCAGTGGAGTTGAACTGGATATTTCAAGGTATTTTTTTCATATGTTTGATTTATGTCCTCACTTTTGCAGTCTGGCCAGATTTTTTTCATTGGTTGATTGTTTGCTCGTGTGATTCGGGGTGGAATTTTAGATCTTGGGTTTGTTCGTGGTATGTGGTTTTTTTTTTTGTTATGAGATTATTATATCAAAATTCGTAAACCATTTTTTTTTTCTGTAATGCAATTTTTTCTAATGTAGTTTTACTTAGTTTCCTTTATATCCCGCCATTATTTATCTTGATCAGCCATGGTACTTGGTGTCATAAGAAAATACAAAACTTATCATTTGGGGAATCTGATAATAACTACTTATGGAGACATAAACAGAGATTTCTAAATCTGTGGAGCCGAGGCTGTGTCTATGGGTGTGTGTACATCATCAGCATTTCCAGGGATGGGCTTGTGAACCTCGTCACTTAAAACATCTTGACTTGTATCCCAGAGCAGTCATGGAGAGCATGGCTGGACTCCCCAGAGAGAAAACTCGGCCATAAACAGAACTGTGCCTTCTGGGGGCAGAGGAAATGTGCTCCAGCCTCTGCTGGGCATTCACACACAGCACCAGACTCAACTGGCCTGGGGTAAACCCTCCTGAATCTCTTTTTTTAATACAGAAAACCTTGCAGTCTTCTGTCAGAAAATATAGAAGGCAACTATGCATAATATTTATTCCATTAATTTGAAAAAATGTAGTGATTCTTAATATTGTTTTAAAAGTAACCTTCTAGGGGTTTTGTCATTTTTTGGGGAGGTAGGAGAGGAGACAATAAAGAGCTTGTTGCGTAGAAACAAATGACTGAGTTATGTTAGTTAATTTAACTCTCCAGTGGACCTTATTATTTAATGTTTATAATGTGTCAGAGTATTCTGAAGACTGAAATCTTAAAGGTCTCAGCTGACATTTATCTTATTTCTATATATCTTCATGAATGCACCTGTTCTTATGTTGCTGTCTCTCTGCCAGGAAGAGGAATGCAACGAACCCCAAATCTGCAGGTTTTCTCATAGAAAAGCACTGGAATGTATACTAGGGTAGCCTGAGATGTTTGTTATGGAGAAGAGCTTTCTTTTCATTCAAGAGCTTTAAGCAAGGAATGTTGGTCCATGGAAGGAGAGGGGTTACCAGTGTTCTTTGTACACTGCCATTGGTCCTTAAGCTGTCATCTCCACCTGAGCTGAGATAATCGGTTGAGAAGTTTTATCTTTCTGTGTTAATTTGAGCTGGAACATGCTTTCAAAAATATTCTAGCAATTACCCCTCTACTCCTCCACCCAACAACAACAAAAAGAAAGGAATACCTTCAGAAAATTAATAAAATAATTCATTAGCACTATATTAATTCATTGTAGTTTGGGGAAATTCTGATCTATTCTATTCAGTGAAATCATCTTATTGAAGAGATCCAGTTAGTGCTAAGAGGGAATAGAACAATGTTAGGTACAGCAAAGAAGTAAGAAATGAATAGCAGAATAGGAGTGGAAGGAGGAGGGAAAATACACAAGACCTTTGTTTTTTTGACTGTATCAAATTGCATATATGTGTTTACTACCTTTCAAGGAGATAAAAATCAATCAAAGGAAGATTCTAGTACTTATGTAGTAGAATTATCACAAGGCAGATTTGTGTCGTGCAAAGAAGAGATGAGGTAATTGAGGTGCTCCTGTTTTGGTGTTGTTTGGCTTCTTGTCCTCTTCTTGTTTTCCTCATTAAAAAGACTATAATAGATTTGCCTTAAAATTGTTCAGTTGTATCACTTGGTTTTGCAGGAGAAAAAAAAAAATCCAAACTTAAGGGAGTAGATACTATGTAAGTTATGCACATTTAATCCAAAGCAAACCTTTCAAAGAGACAAAAGCAGCCCAAAGTCTAAATTTGGAAAGAGCAAAAAGCATCTGCTTCCTGTTGCTTTAGAGAGGCAGAGAACTATTTTCTCTTATTTTTTCCTGAAAGACCTAGCTTACTGAGGATCAATGATTTAACTCATCCAGATTATTGTGGTAATTTATGTCTTAAGGATATGGTCACTATTCTCCTTAAGGCTACTGTCCTAAAGCTGCCACCTTCAAGGTTTGTGTGTCCATCATCCAAATTAAATATGATAATAAGATGTTGTGATGAAAACATTGTTGAAGATGTCCCTGCTCTTGGAGTGGAGAGGGTGGACCAGATGATATTTAAATGTCCCTTCTTACCCTTATTGTTCTATGATTCTAAACACACTATTACTTCCTCAGCCCTGGAGAGAACACAAATATAAGGATGGTCTGTTGTGTTTGGTGAAAGGAGGATTAAATGTACTCTTTTTATAAGATTATGATATAAGTTTAAAAGGAAGTAGATTTAAAAATTAGTTCAGTTCCACATGCTGCATGTCTTCATCCTCCTCTCAATTCACCGAATGTTTGTAACATGGGTAAACTACCAACTGTTTTACATAGTATTTATTACTAAGTAACAGAAAGCTTAGTACATATAAAACGTTTGAGAAATGATCAACCATTATACCTCTGTATGTGAAACTTGAGGGGTTTTGGGGAAGAAGAGGGAGTTTCAAGAGAAGATGGATTTAATTTTTGCATTCAGTTTTGTGTGGAGTTCAACAAATCTGTCTAATTGTGAAACAAGAAGATATTCCACAGTTCTTTTAAAATGTTTTTTAATTAATATATTTAAATACTAAGTCTGTTCCCCACGGCTAAATATTTCTGGAAAGGGGCTGGAATGTCTTTATTTTTTTCAGCAATGTGTGAAGGGTGATAGTTGCATAAAAAACTTCAAAATTAATGATTAAGTGTAGGCAAAGCCTATAAGAACCTGGAGGAGAAACAAAAAAGTTAAAACCCAAATTTTCCCAGTTTTAAAGCAGATAATGGAAGATAAATGAAATGGTATCAGAATCTTCCTAGGACGTACATGTATGCACATACTTGTTCTTCTAAACCAGAAAATAGCAATCAAGTTACTGCATTAAAACTTATAGCTAAATAGCAATAACTGCATTTAGTTACGTGTTTAGATGTAGCTTTCAGTAGGGCCCATCATAAATTGCAATTTCTTTACTAAGTAAAATGGGGCATTTTTGAATGTATTTGAATAAGTAAACCTTGACTTGAAAACAAAATATTTAAACAAAAAAGTACTAATAAACTTTCTGTCAATCACTGATGTGGCTTGAAAGTTTTCCAATACCTATTTTTCATCTGACATACCTGTTCACATTAGTTTTTATCTATTCCTATCTCACTTCAATGTTTTTGCTTTTATCAATGTAATTTCACAAGGAGTTCACAAAAATACCCATTTTGCAAAGGATTTGGAAGACATACGTTATTATTTTGTGAGATTGTGGTATTGTTTTAGATAAATCATAGCTGATATGCACAATCTTTGACTGTTTTACTGATTAGAGTGGTGGGGTTTTTTGTTTTGTTTTTTTTCCTTCTGTGACATAAGTAAAAATAATAAAAAACCATGAAGGTGTTTCTACCCAGCATTTTTCCAGCCACTTGAAGTGACTCTTTACATTTACTGTTCCTGATAAGCCTCATTAAGACATTTTTGGTCCTAATGCCACTGTAGTTCTTCAGGGACTTAGTGGAGTATTTTAAAATGCTCTGAGTTTTTCCACTTCTATGCAATTTCTGATCATTCACTGAGCACAAGTGGAGTCATACTGCCCCCAGCAGGGAAAATGCAGAACATAGCTTCGTTCCTTTGTATCAAGCCTAAAGCACTGTGCAGGACTCAAGTAGTGTGTGTTCCATATATATAAAAATATATTAGCAAATATATAACTTTAAATTATAAACAACTAATCTGAATTTACCATATTTTAATAAACAAATTTCTTTTTTTTCCGTATCTTTTTAAAACTTAACTTGATCAGTATGCACAGCAGTGGTTCACATAGTAAAAAACCCCCAACATATTTTGCCTTCTAAAATTTACTTTCAAGGTTGGTCAGATGCTTTTCGTGGGGTTTTTTAAGACTTATTTTGATAAACTTAAGAATATGTGAAATTCCTTTTTGCCATAATGGCCAGAGTACTTTCAGCAGCTTAAAAAAACAAGTAAATTGTAATATATGGTTTATAATTATAGGTAATTTATATAGGTAATTATAGGTAAATTATAATACAATGTTGTGTTTTGTTGGTTTGGGGTTTTTTTGATAAAATAATTTGTTCTATAGAAGGAAACAAAAGTATCCTGATAAGGGTTTCATTTAGTAAAGAACTATGTAGATGACTGATTTAGTTCACTTATGATTTTTGTTATTGCTGAATACACTCAGTGTTTGCAGAAATTCAACCTGTTTGGTCATTACATGAAGCTACATTGACTTTATCCTTTACTGAAATCCTGTTCAGAATTACTGTGCATTAATTAAAAAACTACTTTTTAAAAAATGCATGATGCATGGTGTGATTGTTTTCTTGATTGTCTTTTGACATGATTTTATTTTCATAATTTCTCTTTAAATTTAAAATGGTTCACATAGATAAGTCCTCTGACATATCACTCAACATATAGGTTCTGTCCCATTTTAAACCTTAATAAGAAAGTTACTGCCAAATATTGAAAGAATGTCACTTTAAATTATAAGATTCATTAAAGCTTGTGTATCTCTTTTCGACTTTAATAGATTTAAGATACTTAATGTCTGATAAGATATTTGAGATTAAACATTCCTTTCTATTAACATTAAAATTGTCACCCCTGTAAGTAGGGTCTTACGACTTCTTAGATAACAACGTAGATCTAAAAATTTATTTTAGTGTAGTTGGCGTGTTTTATGTGAGGGTGAGGTTGATTTTTGTCTTGTTTTTGTTAACAGAGAGGAACAGCTTAGTCATTTTGAGAACATAGCTAAAAAAGACTGCTGATTTTGCACATTTGAAAAATTTGATGACACTTTCTTTCTGACTGTCTATAGTCATTGTTATTTAGTAGGTATTTCAAAGTTAGTGCAGTGCTGGGATTTGTGCCCAGTGTGCGTCTTGCCATTTTATTGCTATAAGACTTGGGAAAGGAAATCATAGTTTGAATGTCTTCTGTTGGTATGTCTCTGGGACAGCAATGAGACAGAAAGCTTCCTTCAAGTAAAAGTACTTGTAAAACTTGTTTGTCCATGAACTCTTCCATTCTATCATAGCATGTGATGTGCTGGAGTATGTGCTAACCCAATGCCTGTTTTTCCTTGGAAAAAAGCCTAATGCCATTGTATTCAGTTAGGATTTGGTACAGTGGGTTTATGCAGGGCATGGTCAAAAAGCAGAAGTAATATCTCGTATTCTGAATCTCTGTTTCTCAAGATCTCAGTAGCTTTTTTAGCTCTTGTCAAAATAAAGAACTTGAATTGCTTCATGTAAGAGTTAAAAGACAATGTGGTTGGAAAGATGTGAAGCTGGAAGGGTTTGTTTTGGTGGTTAATCCAGGCGAGGGATTCGTTGCAGAAATTGGAAAGGTTGTCAAATTGCGCTGCAACAACTGTGGGAAAATAGAGGAATCAGATAATTTTTAAGTCATGATTTGCAGTTCCACATTCAGCGCAAAGGAATAATTAAATGACAAGGCCGTAGTATAGTATCTGCAAATTAATTGGCAAGGAACTCAGTTTCTGTAATTTTCTTCCTCTTCTTCCAAAAACTGTGATCTAATCTCAGTTTATACTTGGTACTTGACAACATACAAGGATTTGAACTTCAGTTTGTTAGTGTTCCTTTGAACTTCTGTTTGTGAAACAGTAAGAATACACATTTAAAAGAGAAAATTGTGTCATAAAAATATTTAATATTTAAGTGTTTATCCTCTGTCTATGGTTGTAGTGTTTCTACAACCATATTTACACATTACTTGAGTGAGCTCAGTTGCTTATGTAAAAGACACTGATTTCTCCAAGTTTATACCTAGCCACACGGGACCGAATTACACACAGACCGTCACAGTTAGGTGCAACTTACTTTAAAACTTAATCTCTACAGTTACTGACTAAGCAAAAGTTTCAAGGAGGTTTAACTACAGACATTATGAAATGCAAATAGAAATTGCTTCTGCGCAAATGCAATAAGCAAAAATGTATTAGAGAGTCTGGAACTGCAAATTGGAAAATTTTTAATCTAGGACTTGTCCAATATTTTTTTAATAGCACCTGGAAAATATAGAAAAATTGAAAAAGCTTCCACAATTTAGATGTATTTTACTGATTTATACATGCTAAAAAAACCCCAGAAGACCCAATTTCAACTGTGATATTTTTCTGTCCTCCTAAATAGGAAAAAAATTAACCTAAATAAAACAATTATAAATAGGCCTTATAAATAGTCCAAATAGATGGACTGTACTGAGCAGCTGAACCTTTCTATTTAACCTGTTGTCATCAATTATTTGAGCAGCGATTGTAAAATAGAGAAAATCTAATTCCACAATACATTTCCAAGAACAGTAATTTCAGAGCATCAAGGAGGTGGAATCACTCTATATAATGCATAATATTTAAAAAAACTTGCAAAAAAAAAAAGGAGAAAAAATTTATCCCCATTTTCAAAATAGTCTAGAAAATACACTGATCTGTAAATGTGAGTGCAGCATGAAGTATTTTACATAGAAGTTTAATAACGGAAATGTGGATAAAATATTTTTGAGACACTAAAATATAGTGGAAAAAACAAGGTTTAGTGGCATGCTGAGATATCAAATATTGAGAAGCAGTTAATCATTCTAATTGGGGGCAACAAATAAGAAAACAGGAAGCTCAAAAAAGTTTCTGCCCTGGAGATTGCTGTCGTGCATAGAAGTAAACAGAATGGATTGAAATATGTTTATCTGAACTTAGGAGATGGTATAGTTGACCTCTCAATATCTGCTCTAAATATGATTGCAAAAGTGCAAAAAGCTTTTATTTGGCCCTGAAAAGGCTATTTTCTGTGAACTTTGTTCTTTACTCAGAACCAACACAGAAGATTTTGGAAAATATTGGATCGGGTAAATAGCTCAGGTCAGATTTGTGCTTGAAATTCTTATATGTATTTTAAAAAAAATACTTAATGCTTCATTTGTTCTTCTCAACTATGTTTTCACTGTGGTGCTTGTAAATATTTTTCTTCAGAAATGAAATGTCCTGAAGCAAGACAGCAATGCAACTTCTGTATGTGTATTTGAATTCTCAAAAATTATGCAGAGCCTTAACATCTCCGATGCCAATCATGTACTGCAATTCAGTTATTACAATATTAAAAATAATTTTGATAAATTACTCACTTTGGAGAACTAATAATTGGACAAGAACATGTTTCAATTATAGTTTGAGAGCAATGTCTATACAAGACAATCTCCTGTACCTTCTAGATTGGCCGATTCCATTTCATTCCTTAGCACCTAGTCTTTCCAACTCCTTGATCTTTCAAATGTTTAAAAAACAACCCCCCCACACCAAACCCTATGCAAATTTTAGAGATGCTCTATGCCCCATATTTTTAAAACCATAAAAAACCCCAAAGCAAACCAAAAGAACAAAACCCCAATAATCCTCTATTTTCTCTTCTTTGAAAGCTAGTGAAAGGTATTACTCATTTATCAGTGAGTGTTCTAACAATTTTAAATTCTGTTTTCTGTATGTCAGATCAATCTGTGGTAACACATATGTTGTCTAACTATATTGGCATTGTGCACTTCACTGTCCAGATTGTTCATCCAGATAATGACAACACCAAAAAAATGTGGTAATAGATGGTTGGATTTGTATAATGATAAATAATTACTTTCGTAAGTTTTTCTTGTTCATGAATGCTAAGCAAGGAATCAGATTTTTGCCAGACTGATCCTCCCACATGGCCATTCATCACTTATGTTCTCATGTAATTCTGAGGCTCCTTACTGGGCTGCAGCATTCTCTGGGGCAGATAATTCCACATAAACCTTCAGTGTCTCATGTACAACTCCTTGAGGGAAAAAGATTTACAATATAAGAAAGCAGAATTTCATGGTTTGCTTTTGCAGGAACTTTGTGCAGTGATACTGTAAAAGGATTTATATAAAATTAAGTCTTAGCTAAAAATTAAAGTCTTGGCTTTCCTTATGGAATCATATGCATGTCTTCAGTTTTAATGACCCTCAGCATTGTTAAAACTGCTTTCTGATTTCTCTGAATGTAAGTAGGTTTGACTCTTAAATGTAATCAGGAAAATATTTTAACTATAGAGTTAAGCAAGAACAACTTTTTAAAAGTTAACCTGGAAAAGTATTAGTTGACAGAAATCTATATTGACCCATTGTACCTTGTGGAATCCAGAAGGCAAATGAGAGGACAAAATACCGAAGTATATATTATTTACTGCGAATCAATGATATTAAATGAAAAAAAGTCATCTCAAGTTTTCCACCCTGTTCATTCCTCCAGGCAAACATATAGTGAAAGCAGAGTAGTTTTCTTGATTTTTATCCAATTTCTTGACTTTTACTTGGAACTATAGATTCTGAATATTTCTAAGACCTTAGAGGCTTCATTTAACGAAGAAGGATTTTAAAGTTTTATGGATATCATAGCAATATTCACAGATAAAATTTAATGTGCTGTCCAGGTTTATTTGTAAAAGGTAGAAGGATAAAATATTGCTAGTTATGAGGGACTAATTTTAAACATCTAATGACCATCATCCTAAAATATTAGCCTGACACTGACCACTCACTTGAAAAATATGGATCTAATTTAAGCAGTGGTTTTAACAGAAATAACAATTGTATAATAAAATTCTGAAGTTCAGCTGTATTTAGTAATATGTTTTCTTAAATATGTTTTCTTTTTCTCCCTCCTTTCATGCCCCTCTTCACTCCTCTAATATTCTTTCTTTGCCATCATTTCTGGTAAAGGTTAGGAATAAATCGGTACTTCTAAAAACTATTTTCTAAAAGAAATTTTACAGAAATTCAACTGTTTTGTTATAACAAGGGAACAGAAAATAAACTTGATTTACTTAAACTGGTACTTAAGCTGCATTGATCGCAATCAGTCCTGATTTTTATTTGGCTCAAGACATTGAGAATAACCTTATGCAGGAAGTTGCTTTTGTTAGTCCTCCGTAGCCAGTGGGAAACTCCGCGTAACACACAAAGCTCATGAGAAATGTAGTTATGGTGGGAGAAAAGAAAAGGAAGAGCTGAATTCAGCAAGTGAAACATTGAGTTACATCAAAACAACATGGTTTTATTCCACATTAAATTAGTTGTCTCATGGGGATGTAACTTTGGGTTTGCTTTTATAGTTATCTGTAGGTGAAGGCAGAAATCGTGCAGAGGGATTTTAATAAATATGCAATATAAGTAGTGAGTTGGATAATACATTGAAGCCCATGTTTTGTTTTCTTATGTAGTGAAAAGACTACATAGAGAATGGATAGCCCAAAGTACTAGCTTTTCCCTGGTAATCTAAATAAGTAAATGCTTGACGTATATTAGAGTGTGTTCCTCCAGCACAGGAGTGCTTTTGTATGGCCTGGTTTTTTTCCCTTGTATCCAGCCAAGCAAGTCTCTGTCTTTCCTTTCTAAACTTCTAAGAAGCTGTTTGATTTGGTTTTGCTTTTACTACACTTTTGAAATATTGTTTAAGGACAGAGCTAAATCTATGTTATATCGTAACAGGTCTTTAATGATTGTGTGTTTTGCATGCTATTTTAAGTCGCTCAAATAGGGCATCAGTAAAAATACATAAAATATTTATTAGCTTCTTTTCCACTAGCTATATTTCACAGCAGTGGTGATTTGCCTGATTAAGAGATTAGTCTCTCAGAAAAACATATTTGAATGAGAATGAACTCCAAATACTCAGTGGTACCAAGTAGATTATTTTTCCATGTGATAGAAGGTGGTTCTAATTATTTGCACTCACTTTGATTGCTGTGTTGTATATTACTTTTTGGATTGCTGTATTATTGGCAAAATGTGCTTCTGTGGTGGCAAAAAGTTATATTACACAGAGAGGAGCAGAGATGCGGACCAAATGGAGAGGTATTATGGGGATTTTAAAGGATCCATGTGAGTTATGTGCTAGTTTCTGAAATGAAAGAGTCTACAGACGTGGTGGCAGCATATTCATTGAGAATTATAAGTCATCTTCCAAAATGCTGTGGAATCTAGAACAAAAATTCAGCCTTTTAACTGCAGAAAACTTGGTATGACTTCATTATTTTCCATGACCAGTACCTAGGTACTTTCTTACATTGCCAGTTGCTTTAATACTCCCAAAGACAATTGCTGCACTTGGGGGGGTTTTAATGCCACAATATTGTTCACAATGGATGGTGTGTGTTACAGCCCAGGGAAGCCTGAAAAGTGCCATATGGCCTGCAGAGCTTTTAGGTCTCTGGACCAAAACTACTGTGTTGGTGTCCTTGCAAAAAGGCTTTACCAATGACGTTTGGCATCAAATTAGTAACCATAATTTACATTTGTGTCTCAGTTGCCCTAGGAAGTCCTTTGGTTGAATTTATTTAAACTTGCATCATCTTTTATTTCCTAGGGATAATATATGGAAAGAAAACAGATCTTCCTCCTTTCATAACTTTGGAATTAGATTTTTATTTTATCCTGGGAAGAATTCTCTCTTTATCTTAGATCTTCTGCGTGGTGAGAACGTCTGACGGAAAAATCTTTCTCTTCTTACAACGCCCCTCCAGTCTGAGCTCCAGCAGCAACCAAACAATAATCTTCTGATTTGTAGAATAGCATGGTGTAGAATGTCCTGTTAGAGCAGAATTAATATGAAGCAAGTTAACATTAAATCGGTATTTTACAGACTGCATGTTTGGTTAAGTGGTAGAAGCAGCATGCAAAGTGTTTAAGATATCAACTGTGTCCCTGCACCAAAACTGAAGAGCTGTGTCAGCACAGCCCTATGTCTACACTAATTACAAACAGGAATATACTTTCAGATCTGTTGTGGGACGAGAATACAGAGAAAAGCTTGGGAAATGTGACGTTAATATCAGGTTGTACAGTGCTGCCTAAGTAAAAATTAATGCTGAATCTTTCAGTCACGCTGCCGTACAGGCTCTGTAGAGTAGTGGAAACCTTCAGGTGTTGTAAGAAATGTAGTTACCTGCCTAATGTTATTATCTAGTGTTGAGAAGTGGACTGTCACTACACTACAATATGCAAACCTGCTGAAAATCATTGTATCCGGTCTCTCCAAGCCATTGAGTCTATATGACTGTGGTGGTTTTAAACCCATCTGGAAAAATCGAACCCACTCAAGCTGCTTCCTTTCCAGCACCCCCTTCTGATAATGGAAGAAACACTAGGAGAGATTAGAAGTTGGAATAACGATTTACTGAAAATAGCAATAACCACACTGAATTAATAACAAGGAGTGTACAACAGAGAGAGAAATTTTTCTACCTGCAAACAAAGTATTCACTACTGAAGGTCCCCCCAGGCAGCACTTGATGTGGTTGCCAACAAAGACACAAACTGGAGACAGGAGAACTTCCACAACTTAAGCTTTTTCCCACCCTTCCCAGCTTGGGGAAAAAAAAAAACAAACAGTGGAAAGCAGGGACATTACAAAAACATGGAAGCTAACTCATCCCAACAAGGATGTGTGCTGCCAAAATGCCGACTGTCGTGGTCCCAGTGCCAAGGCTCTCTCTTGGGGGCCGTGGTGGCACAGTGGGGCTCCTTGTCGGTGCTGAGTGGCAGCATGGCCCTGACTCCTGTTCCCACACACCCTCTGGCATGAGCCGGGCAGGCAAGATGGCAAACTTTATTTCCAGCCGTGGGTCATCCCTGCTGAGACCATGTCCCCTGCCGTGGTGGGGATGGTATGGAACAGACAGCGCTCCACCCCCTTTCTCTGTAACCATGACGATGTCTTACTCTAGGAGCAGAAAAGCTTAACACAATAGAGCTGTGGGAAAATGCGTTGCTCTGGCAGTAGGCCCAATGTGTCCCAAAATCATCCCTCTGACTGTCCAGCTTTGAGCAGAATGAGGGGTTGGGGGTGCGTTTGTGACTCTCGCTGACTCGTTGAGGCATTTGTATTATCTGTCCTTCCTATGTCCTTGACTTCTTTTTTTTTAGTCTGAGTGTTCTGTCCTGTGTCTGATGGGTGAAGGTGTTAATTTTTAATTTGATTAGTATTCTATATCAAATAGCGTTTACCATAAAATGTACTGAGACTTAATGTCTAATTAGCTGAAGTTTAATCTCAGGAACTTGATGAGGAAGAGACCATGTTTTTATAGTGTTGCCTGTGTAGTTCTGTGTTTAAAAATGCCTCTTTCTTTCACTGCTCCTTTCAGATTCTCTTTATTTTCCCTTAAAGCAAGACCAAAAATTATTTAAAGGGCTTTAAAAACAACAGAAAATATATGGTTCTGTGTTGCTTGCTGTGATCATGTTTTTGCTGTTGTATGGTTATGACATGGCAAGATTAATACAAGTGTAAGTCAATGTATACTCTAAGTCAATTTTCTATGCATAAAAGGAATCTAAATTAAAATGGCAGCTTGTAAACTCAATACAGTGTGTGACAAGTTGACAAATGGTAAATAAAACCTAGTAAAAAAATGCAATTAATTTCAAGTCTGCAAATCTGTTCAAGTAGTTGATCTGGCAAACAAAGTTATTGTCTAACCCTCAGAAAATAAGAGATTAATCAGAAAATTAGCCAGCTAAATATAACTTATCCCTGATCACTTTGGGGGGTCAAAAAAGTGTGTACTGTTACTCTAAGAAAACTGGTTTATATATTTGAATTTACAATTTCTTTTTGGAGAGTTTCAGATTAAAAAATAATCAAGCTTTTCTTAATTGACTTAGGATGAATACTTAGAGTTGCTAGCTAATCCTCCATTCCTTGAAATTAATTCTTAAATTAGAAGAGTGATGTCTAGACCTTCCTGTCCATTGAGGCATAGTAATGAGCACTTAAGATCAAACCCCTTTTCTTTATACAGTAAATGCCTACATATATGGTCTGCAACCACTTAGATTTATTTTCTGTGTTGATCTTCAGCTGTTTCAGTTTCATCACCAGAGCACAAACACACTGTAGGTACAGTATGTGAAGCATCCCTCTCATTTATTACTGTAGCTGACTTTGCAATTGCTTTTCCTTTTGGGAATTCTTCTTCAAAGCATTGTAAATATTTATTCAAAGAGTGATCTTGTGTGTCACATATTTCTTTGGACACAGAACCGTAAGAAATGATGTTATGATATTCTTTTCAATAAGACATGATTCAACTTGAAAATTACCTTACAAGGGGGAGAGGAGAGGACCCTGTATCTTTTAGAAATGCGTGAATTGGTGTTGAAATATCAATTCGGTGAAAATCTATTTGTGTATTTTTAGAAAATTACAAAGCAAATGTATGGCTATAATTTTTGAGCAGTAGCGCCTGAAAAATTCTGTTTTCAAGTTCTGCAATGTATAAATATTTTATCCATTGAAATACAATATGATGATTCATTCTAATATAAAGCTAGGCAAAAGATGGAAATTGGTTGCAGATGTTAAGTCATGTACTATTACTGCTGGTAATTGGTAGAAAAAATGCTTCCCCTTAATGTTTTAATTATTATATAGCAGCTTCTGACTTGATGAACTCCAAGGTGTTAGAGTATTAGGCAAATATTAGATACTAATTGTAGACATAAATTATATTTAGTGGGGGTTTTTGTAGTTTAAAAAGTATGGGATTTGTATATGTCACGCAGATTGAGTTTTCTAAAAGCTCCATTTCATTTTAAACTACCCTGAGTAGCAAAGTTTATGGAGGATGAGAAGAAATATGCACAGGAAAGCCTGACAAATTCTGCACTACTGAAAAAGCAAACAAAAGCCTCATCAAAATCTACGTGAAAACATACACCCACACCCTCAATATAAAATGTTTATAAAGTGGTGCATTTAGGTAAGCAATACTAATGTATATAATGCTTAAAATAAAAATATAAAAGGTCTGAGTTATGTATTTTGAATTTCAACCTTGTTTTCAAATATAAAATTGCAAGAGGCACGATGACAAATTTAGATTAATGATTGGAAGATTATCTGACTGAGGTTTGAGAATAAATACAGCATTCAAAGTATTACAGTAATTCCCAGCTTCATCATATGAAGATGCCCTATGACAATGGGCTTTGGGTTTTATTCATCTTACATGTTTTTCTCCTTTCCCGTTTCTGACGAATGTTAATAAAAGGTAGCCCCTGAGAGGATATAACTTGATGTACAATTGTTAAGAAACAATCCCTGTTGTACATGATATGCTCTAACACAATGGGTAGTGCTCCCCTTCAATTCACTGTTAGGTATTTTGGTGTGTCTGTTGTCATTCAGCAAAATAAGTACTTATTTTTTATGGTGCTCTTTAGAATTACCAAGTGCTTAAACATCTCAATAGCTGTAGTTATGAAAAAGGCTTTGTTTTATTCTCAATCTTAACCCTAATTGAAATAGTTATCGTGCATCTTTCATCTGCACTTATCTTTGTTACTTTAATTTTCAACTTCGGAGTTAGTGTCTGCTGCTCGAGACTCCTGCATTGCGCTGTGTCCAGAAACCAAGTGATTCCAATGAGACAGTCTTTCATAAATAGAGACCTGCCATGCTAGAAGTAATACCAGCCAGTTTCATATTCTTTTCTTCTAAATTAAACATTGGCCAGGGGAAAAAAAAATATAAACATTCCTCCGTGGTTCAACAACAGAAAAACATACAGCACGCAGAAATTGCAGGCATAAATTTCTGACATTGGCTTACTCTATTGCTATTTTCGTGTCTGTCAGCAGGTGGCGATGAAAGGCAGTTGTAGGAGCTGGGAGAAAGACACAAACGAAGTGAAATGAAAAAAAAGGCTTGGAAAGAATCTGTTTTGCTTTCCGCGGTGTATGGGGCTTCGTTCTTTGGAGCATCTTTAGGTTAGGTTACAAAATTAGTTTTATTTCCATTTTATTAGCAAATTGTTCTTTTGTCTTTTGTAGCCCACAACTAACGTATTTTTGTAAAATGCAAATGGTTGTCACAGCTGCACTGGGTATGTGACAAATACGACAATAAACCATATGCCGGCAACCTGGGTGAAAGATGAGAGTGGTATACGTGTTTGTGAGCAGAACAGTTAAAGTAATAGGGACAGTGAACTCATTCCTGTGATGCTTGCCACAAATCCATTAAGAAATTGTACAAGAAAATCACCTACAGAGTTCCTTCCTAGACTAAGGAAGGATTTACTCAGTAAAAATAACAGAGTAGCGGTGCTGTCTAGGGATTAATTTTCTTAGTGCTCTGTCACTAGTCTTCCTCTGGGTGTGGGCAGCATGTAAAAAATGAACAACGCTTTTAAAGTCGTTTTGCCAGTAAGTAACACTCCTGCCTTATGTGCTGCTTTGGAATGATATATGCTGGAAAGTGTCCGTTCCGTTTAGGAAAGGATTAAGTACTTAAGTTCTTCTAAGTCTTGTCTTTATTTTCTCTCTTTTTTTGGCCAGAGGTATCTCAAGAAATAACTAAGTAGATGCAGTGGAGTTTGGGATGCTGTTGGCAAGACAGCGTGTGCTGTTGGTACAATACTTAATTATACAATTGACTAATATTTTCCTTTCAAATATACCATTTTACTGCTGTTCCATTGTAAACTTTGCGTGGAAACTCCTAGCTGTGGTTCCACTCTCTTCAAACTTTGTATGAGGTTAATGGAAATTAATAAAATAAGAGAAAAATACATAAATTTTTTTCTCTTTTTGCCACTCTACATTTTTTTAAGATCACTTGTGTTACATGGGAGTATTCTGTTCAGTGGCAAGAGTGTGATCTTGGGGAATGTGAACACAGAGGTGAGAATTTGGTGGTATTGAAGGTTTAATGGCAGGAATATGAATGTATATATCATTACAGTTTGGTTGTTTGGAGGGTTTTCAGATAAAATTATAAATGGACCTATGAGGTTTATTGTCCTAGGTAATATAAAACATAGGTAATTTATGATTGCCATAAATTAATACCCGAAAAAGTAATTTTCTGTCTTTATACTGAAATTCATTATATTTTGCTATAGTTGTTTGTGTTCTTTATTTGCTTGAAGTAAATTGCTTACAAATGAGCAGGTATGTTTCTTGTGGAGACTGTGGCTTGCTCATTAATCAGTTCAAGCCTGACGGTGCACGTGGTACTTTTATCTCCTATTTTTAAATGGTGAAAGTCTCAAAGGACAGAAGACAACAGGTGGGCTTTACTAGAATTAAGAGGTGATTTTCGTGTTCTGTAATTTGAATGAGCCTGTATTGGCCCAGCAAATAATCTTAGGTACTTCACCATTTCAGCCTCACTCATGCTGTTTCAGATACTCATTCTTGGAGCGTGTCAGCCAACAGACATCAAATAGCCAACTCCTTCCAGAAGGAAAGAAGTTCTCCAAAAATGAAGACAAGAGTTTGGACAACCTGATGAAGGAACCAATCTTACACGCAGTTCATTTTCTCCCAGTGAAGAGAATTATGTGTTCTGCTTCCCTGGGATGAAATATAATTTAAAATTCATAATTTTTAGTAATAATTAATTTTTCCCCCCATCTTTTCATTTCTTTTGATGTAGATTTCCTGTGGAATTTTTCCAGACTTTTATCAAGTCAGCAGCTGGCCAAAATGCTGTTGGATACCTAAAGATGGTCACAGCCTGACACTTCATGTCACTTGTTTTGCTAAGAAATCGTCTGTGTTATTTGTGAATACGGCATGTTGCAAACCATTGGAGACACAAATAATACAGAAATAAGTTTTTTTCCAAATATTTTTCAGTTTTGTTTTTCTGGACTGTTGGGGGTGCTGTGGACAGTCAGAGAAATGTCTACGTAGAAATCAAAACATTTTTTTGAAGATATGTGAAGATGAGTGCATTATTAAGTAAAGATGAAAAAGTATTAGACGTCTATAATGAAAAAAAATAATGCAGACTTTAAAAGAAGCTTGCTAATTTATAGTTATTCAGAAAAAAAAAGTTGTTATATGCAAGCTTTTTTTTTAACTCAGGGATTCATTCTAGTAAATACTTGAAGGACTATTTATCAGCTCTCAACTATTATATCAATTACTATGTCATATTTTGAAGGGACCTAAATATACCAATTCTTACCCCATATCTTATACTTTTAAGAATTGTTAAAAACCCAGCTGCACATCAACCACACTTCTCATGAAACACGTGTTATCTACTTTAGCACTCTTGACCTTATCATATGGTAATTTTCTAGCTTTTAAGAAGTAATTTTTGAGATTTTCAGAGGTACTCCCAGTTTCTTCCTAAGGTGCTTTTGCTGTCTTAAGTAGTCTTTAAATGATTTACTTGTAGTACTTTCCCTTTATATTTTATATGTTGATTGCTTGCTGAACTCTTGCCTTGATGTATGAATAGTAAGCGAAGATAAAAAAAGCTTTAAACTCAATTTGAATCAGCTTCTAAAGTCAGACTATTTCATCTGGTAAATACAAGTTTCCTTATCTTTACTGCTACATAAATTAAAGAGAAGAGTTAATTAAATTAAAAATAACTCAAATACTTTACTACTTAACATATATTGAGAAGGCTTTGGGTTACCAATGATTTCATTGAAAATTATTCTTCAGTTTACTTGGATATATGAACCTTTTCCTAGAAAGACAGAAAATGTGTATTTCTTTTTCATGCTCTACCAACCTTATCAGCTTTGTGCTTAATTGTTTTTAAGGTTTTGAGAAAATTTGGAGAAGGCATCTCAGCCTTTAAAAAAATAGAACATAAACAATAGCAAAACTTTCACTGAGAGGATTCATATCTATAATTTTAACATATTTTAAAGTTCTAATTACTGCTTTCTTTAAAATCTTTTTATATAAGGCTTGCAACTTGAACTCTTCCATTGGATAGCAATATTTTCAATAAGCCCAGATACTTGCATGGCAGCATTTTCAATGAGCCCAATTAGAACGTTATAATCATAAAATTATATAGGTTGGAAGGGACCTCTGGTGGTTGTTTTGAAGAAAGGGTTAAAAGCAGGAGGATTGTATATTGTCTAAAGTGACTTTCAGCTGGGGATGCTCAGGCCTGGAGAGCAACAATGAAGGAAACCCCATATATTATGCCTACTGTTGTTTATCCTCTGTGTTTTGAGCAGTAGAGTCTCCGTCTAGAGATATCATAGGTGCTTACAGAGACTTGGAGGCACTCGCATGGACATGCTTGAGCTCCCTGTCTTGGGAGAGAGATCAAAGCTTGGAGTTCATAAAAAGCCCAGGGAGATCATGGCATGGTGATAAACCACGTGTGGGGGCCCTCCATAAAGGGCTGCAGACAGCAGCCCCGCCGTGCGCTGGGATGGACTGAGCCTGACAGTGCCTCTGTTCCTGCTTGTGTGTCTCCGCCTGGGTGTTGCTTCGAGATCCTGTGGTTAGTGAGGTAATGAAATAAATTTACTCTTGGCATTTCAGCTGTGGTTTGTGGTTGTTCTGGCTGCCTGCCTGTGTCGACTCACACGGGCGCCGTGTAGTGTAACCTCATACTTATGGTAGGGCCAGTTGGGTCAAGTTGTTCAAGGCTTTGCACAATTGGTTTTTTGAATGTCTCCAAGGATGGATGTTGCACAGTTATCTTTTAGCTCCTCTTCCGTGTGTAACTGCCCTCCCTGTGACTAAGCTCTCTCCTTTATTAAGTTAAAATTTCTCATGTTCTAACATGTGTCCATTGCCTCTCACACTTCTGCTATGCACTTCTGAGAGGCGCTTCACTTAATCTTCACTACGTAGTTGTAAACATCAATAGGCTTTTCCCTTGGATTTCCTTTAAGACTGAACAACTTTCTTTCTCTCAGCTTCTTTGCTCTTGACTGTCTTGGTAGGTTTTGATTGGACTTCCTCCATTATGTCTGCCTTATACTGGAGAGTCCAAAACTGGTCATAGTACATGCTTAATAATGAGCATTAAGAGAGTGAGTTCATTTAAAAACAATCAAAAACCCCACAACTAACAACAAAGCCATTGTTTGAAATAACCACAGAAAGCAGGAACCACTCTTGTGCTATAAATAGCATTTAATAAAGACCAATAAATTGCAATAAGTGATGCTTCGGTAAGTTTAAGGCTTCTGTGGGAGAAGGTCATTTGGAAAGTTAGCCAGTACAGATTTAAAGTGACTTCCAAGCAATTCAAGACAGGTAATGAGAAAGGTTAGGAAGATTAGAAAGTTTCATTTTAGACTATACTTTTAGTCCCCTTTTTATTTAGCTTCAACTTCCAGCCACTGAACTTAGTCTTCCTTCTAATGCAAGAGTTCTCAACTACTTCCGTCAGTGTTTTGATATTTGTCAAAATCCTTTTGAATTGTCCGCTATAAATTGAATTGTCCAAGAACTTCAAAAGCCTTTTTAAAAAGTATAGTTTAATTTTGTTACCTTATGAGTCAAATTGAAATTGAATTTGAGATGACCAGTAAAAGATTTCAATCAATATATAATTATTTCTCAGTATTTATAGGTGACTAATGTTGAGAAATTGGCAGGCATACTTGCAGAGGTTGTTTTCATAACTTCTCCTCAGTTAGTGCTTACAGTATTACTATCTAGCCTGTTCCTGTGCCAAATAATTATGATTGCTCTGAGTTCCTCCATCTAAAATGTATCCTATTCCCAAAGACTTTTTCTGGATAGTGTCCTTTGTAGCAATGTGGCTAAACCACTCATGATAATCCATCCTCCCAAACATTGCCATTTCCATTTCTGATGGGTATGGAAAACGTGATTTTTGCCCTGCATGTAGCCCTTTGCAATGCTTTGTTCTTCCAGCCAGCTGTTTCTGACTTTACATCTCTGGCTCCTCAGCTGGCTTCTGCTTGGAGCTAATCTCCCCTTCATCATTATTCACATCATGGCACCAGTGCCATCTGATTGTTCTATGGTCTACTTGTTAGTTCTCTTTTCCTTCAAGGCATTTTTTCACTCAACATGGACACTTGGAAGGAGTTTTCTGTAAATATCCTCAGCTGCTCTATTGTTTTTCTTTAAATGCCCCTTTCAAAACTTGGATTTGGGATGCTTGAAAGAAGCATAGTAGTTGTTAGGTGTGTGCCTCCTAAAACTCCTCCAACACTGGGTAAAAAACTCTCTATGGGAGATGCATACCTATAGCTCTTGGTTATGAAACAGTTTTCCTCCTCCTTTTAATCTTACCCAAGAGCTACACATCCTAAACAACAACAGAGTCAGAGTATTTAGAGTGTCTAATTTCTTCGAGGGATTGCAGTTCTGGACAGAATGAGACTGCTTACCACAAAGAACAATTTGGGAGCAGCTCCATACATCTTTCTTTGGAGGAAGTGTATCTTGTACCTGTTGACTATATGGGAAGCCATGGTAAACCACTTGTCTAAATGCGGGGCTAAAGGTATGGTGCTCTCCAGTGTTAGTACTGATATTTATAATACTTTTTTTTTTTATTAAGGATCTCTATGATTAAGTGTTTGTGTCTGTGGTTATGTTCCTTAAATGCATCATTCACTTTCAGAATAAAGAAACAAAAAACTGCCAAAACCCTCATCACCGCCTCCAAAAGCAGTTATCACATTTAGCCAAACACAGTAAAAGATACTTAATTTAATTGCATTTATTAGGAGGCTTCTAGAAAAATGCTATCTCACAGTTGATCAAAATTAATTGAAAATTGTCTATGGAAAAAAAAAACCAGAACTTCGGCTTTTACTGCATGTGAATTATGATTATTTTTAACAACTAAAATATGAAAACATAGAACTAGAAAATGTTCTAAATCAATTTGTTTAGAAGTTGTTTTAAAATCCTAGTGAACAGTCCACTCTTTTTCTTGAGTAATCTAGAATTTGTAACTCTACAATTTGATTAAATGTTTCTGATACTTGCAGAAGTATAAGTAGGGTTTCTTTTATTATGTCTACTAAATCTGGCCTTGTTCTTCCAAAGCAGTTCCAGCTATGAGCTTACCATAATGCAGGACCAGTTTTCCAGAATTCATGCAGTTTCAAAGTAGTTAAAATCATTCTAGGAACCAATGTGTAACTCCTGAAAGCACCTCAGACCTTACACATTTTGTTTTGCTCAAGATTCCTGACTGGCTCATTCTTTTTGTACTGATCTTGCTCCCCTGAAGTATAGAAATATTCATTTTTATATAATTCTTTGTTGCTGATTATCTGTTTGTCCTTTCTGCCATTTATACATCATGCATGTCCAAGATCACATACTGTTTTGCATGATCAACTCAGCAATGATGTAGCATGACTTCAAGTGTTTCTAGTTTTACTGTAGGTGTATTTCCAGGAAGTAAATGCAAAACGGTAGGCCCTGAAGTTTGGGAGAGGTTTATGCAAGGTTTTGTTGCTGAGTAGTTCTCCATTCTCTAATGGATGGTTGGTTGTGTGCAGCTGAGAGTTTTCAATCATAAGAAAGGGATAGGAAGAACTTTTGGGTTTAATGCAAGCTTGGGTTCCAGGGTCGGGTGAAACCCTCTCAAGCTACACGTCTGAACTCTACTTACAGTCCATTATGGCTCCTCACTGTAACACAGTTCCTTCTCTGCCGTTTGCACAGCTAGCATTGTTCTTCTGCTTCCCCCCCTTTAGAACTCCTCATTCCTTCCATAAAAATGCTTTTTAAATTGTGTTTAGGAGTGGCAGCTGTAGTGTACCTTCATGCTCTTTTTTGTGAAAAGCACCTATAAGAGAGGAACATAACTCATTCTCACAGGAACCCCATCTGAGGTTTCCAGTTGGATAAAAAACAGAATGCACAAAAAAAAAAAAAAAAATTAATTACTACTCTACTTCAAAAACACTGCAAACCTTTCATGTTGTGCAGCAAATGTACTAGAAATGTGTGTGGTTTCAGCAGGAAAGAAAACTTACACAGGCTACTGTTGCTAGATTTTTGGACAACTTATGAGTTTAATTCCAAGAAATAGAATGGGTTATTATTGACCACTCAATATTATTAAATCTATCACACTGTCTTTACCTAACATTTTTTCATTTAGACGAGGATTTCATAAAATGTTGAGAGGTGTTTCTGAGAATGCACTAATCTCTAGCTACTGTTGCAGACTTAAAGGAAAGAGGCTGATGCACCCTAAAACAGCAGCTTACAAGAGGAGCAGAATCATTGGTGATTTTTATTTCTTTTCAAAAGGAGAAATGTTATTTCCTGACCAACTCTTAACAGGAATTTTATAAAAGAAGCAGAAGCATTGTGCATGTCCACTGGTAGTTCACTTATAGAAACACCATGTTTTGTAGTCCTTTGTTACTGTGCTGTTATTGTCCATAGAAGTCCCTGACCGCCACTGACATGGAAAGCGTGACAATACAAAGGAGGAAATAAAGAAAGAAATAACAGTATTAAATTTGTCTACCCTTTAAATAAAGTTGCCATTTTCCCCCCAATCTGTCACAAAGTAATTGTTTTGCTATCTAGCTGTAGCAAATTTTAACAGCAAGAAACTCATTATTTAAAGGGCTTTTAAATTTCATATTTTATCTCATTCAACGGTAACCTTTCAAATTCTGTTTCTTTATTCTGCTAATACCACTGGATAAATTGCTAGCAGTGTATTATTTCTCATTTGGGTTGATGTTCAATGCTGAAGACAGCTGTAGTTCCAACATGTTCATTTTTTGGTTTTGTGGCATTCTTAGTGTAATATTCTTGAATACGTTTCACATAAATTGTCTCGGAGAGCTGAGATTTTCTGTGGGGGAAGGAGAGAACAAAAAGGTCTGCATGTTTAGGTACAGGGCTGTGTGAATTGCTAACTTTCCTGCACTCAAGTTTGAAAATTAGGATTTTTTTTTTTTTTTTTAAGCCTATGTATACCCTACCTGGAAAGTCCATATTCTTCTGGAATAAAATTACAAATAGAAAAACTGTGGGCGTGTGGCACATGTCTGAGGCAATAGACTACTTTCTTCATCCATATGTTACAATAAGACAATAACTACCATTAAACCTCTTATTTTTCAAATTCTAAAATAAATCATATTATTGTATGACGTATGTACAGTGGTATACACATTTATGTTCACCTGGAAAAAATAGATTTACTAAAGCTATAATGTGTGGTGATCTGTCTAGTGATGAAAAGTACAGTGTCCTCAGATCTTGACTAAATACCTTTTCTAATACTTAATGCACTTGTAAAACAAACACTTATTCACCCATACATCTGTCTTATATACTGCCTATTTTGTTGAGGTTTAGAATCAATATATCTTTAAAAAACATAAGTCCCTGATTTCTAGGTTAGGTCTCAGAATTATCAGAATTATATTGAGCTAAGTAAGCAACTTTTAGTATTTGTAAAATTTTCTTAATGACTTCTAGCTTCTGTTGAGAACAAGTAATTCATTTTGCTAAACAGTAAGATTTTTGGCACAATTTTATATACCATCCTACAGTTATTTTATTTATGAAGCAATTGAATAACCTCATGGTATCTGTAATATGTTTCTCATTAAACGTTGACATGATGAAGGATAACGTACAAAAAAACCCTGAAGTATTTCAGCTTTGCTTTTTTTTTTCATTTGATGCAGTTGTATCTGTCTGTATTTTCAATGTCATCAATGTGCCCTTACAATGAAGACTAAAATCTGTCCAAGCCATTGAATTTGTATTAAGACAAATTGTACCATGGTTAATCATTAGAAAGATTTGGATTTTTCTTTAGACACTGGGGATTTCATACCTTTTTCATCATTAGGTATGGGTTACTGTCTCAGTAACAAGACTTATATATTTAGATTTCAACCTCTTCTTCCTCCCTGTTGGTAGTGAATGGATTCTTTTAAATACTCAATTTTAGTTCCCTGAGAATTAAATAAGGTTCTGAAATGTGCTGCTCATAAGTATATAAAGGCATTTTGCAGCTGGGAGCAAATGTAGAAGTTTCTTGGAGTTTTTATTCTTTTAAATGAAATCAAAATCTGATCTTAGGTGTTCTATGTGGGGAGTTCTGTACTAAATTTTTTCTGAGAAATATTTTTTAAAGAAATCACCTAGCATTATTCACAGAAGGGGCTGACCTACCAGACTTTGGGTCAGAAGGGGGCAGAAGAGGCTAAGTGAAGCTCTGAGATAACATTTATAGCCAAAATAGGAGAAATTTGCATTCTAGAACGACATCATCGTGAGGTTTAAAACTATTAATCAGAAGTGATAACCTTGTACTTTTTCTTCTTGGTTCAGGAAGATGGTCAACATGCTGTAGCCTTTGTATGGCGAATTAGATACAGATGCCCTTTGCTGAAAAACCCAGTTTTTATCCAGATTTATCTTAGCTATCTGCAGGAGTTTATTTGTCAACTTAATTAGAGAAAAAAAGCCCAAAATTATCAGTAAGGCATAATTTACTTACATGTTAACCTTGCTAGGACGTACATTCTGGTAATGTTTAGCTGCTCTGTTAGGTGATTGTTCATATAGTTTATGCTTAGGTAGTTTATATTTTGAACATGCATGTGTAATGTAGCTACGAAATCTTAGGCAAAATGTGCTGCAGTATCATCCCTTCAAGGTGACTTTCTTTCACGCTTTGGTGCTTCTTACATTTCCATTTGTCTATGTGCCATATCTCGCTTCATATCCAGCTGGATTACACAGAAATTGATCGTGATTTTTAAGATAGAGCCAAAACTCCCAGGAGATCATCTTTATGCAAATCACATACTCGAGAGGAGTGAATAGATGCTTAGAATAAAGGAAAAGTGGATAATTACCTGTTGGGTGGTAAATAATCATATGCCTAAAAGAAGACAGAAAAATAAGCACTGTGTGTGTTTGTCTTTGATATTTTTGCCTTTGATATAATTTAGGATTCTTGGTATAGTGCTTAATATTTAGAGAAAAAATGTCATTTTACAGACAGAAGAATTTAATTTGGTTATATTTTCCTTGCTCTGCTGCACATCTTTCATTTGTTTCTCAATCTTTGTATATTACATCTCTGTAAAAGTGCTTTTTTTTTTTTGGGGGGGGGGTTGGTTGTTGGTTATGTTTTTTCAGAAAAGTATATGTATTTCAAACTTCAAGCAGTATGAGATTGGAAAATCCTGCTTGTCAGAAGCCTTGTTCTGGCTTGTTGGATTTTTTTTGTTGGTGGGGTGATTTTTTGGGGTTGATTTTTTTTTGGTTTTTTGGGTTTTTTTAAGAAGCAAACCCAGCCACAAAAGATTTCATTTTGAAAGCTTACAAGAAAAAAATAGTTTCTTATCAAATTATAAATCCTATATATACACACTAACTCTACTTCTAATGATAAAATGAAAAATATTAAAATTACTTTTAAAATTTCTCTCCTATTATAAAGCCACTACAAGGGGTTTTGTGTACATAAATTGTAATTGTGTATTTGTGTGTAATACTTGAAGGAGAGAATTTATAATTTGAGTCGCGGTTTCAAATAGGTGCTTTAGAGTAAATACGTATGGTTTAGCCTCAAAGAAAACACTGTTGCTATTTGCACTGATCATTCTTCAAGTGTCACGTCCTGTATGGGAGGAATAGCAGTATTAGAAGGTGCAAAAAGAAGTGAACTGTATAAGCTAAGTTGACTGATTTTAGTAGTTTTTAGTGAAAAATATAGGCCTGGTTCATGAAAAAAAAAAATGTGACCAGTTGTCCATATCTCTGTCCATATGCCTAATACATTTGTGTATGCATATATATGTATTCCTAGTTTGGTTACTTAGATTTCAGAAGGACAATTCCTATGCTTCAAATTAAGAAATCAATTCTTTTCAGAATCAGAACCCTTCTAATATTTAGAGAAGCTTGTTAATAAAGTATTTATGAAAATAATATTCAGTCATCTGTATAAGTTCTAAACTTCATGATGAAGCTGTAAGAATTTAAGAATTCTGCTCTGGCTTTTTTTACTGTTTGTTCTTATGTTACTATTCCTAGTTGCTTTTCGTTACTTTTGTTTGCTTAATGACAGCTACAAACTTGTCAAATATCTAGCTAGAATGAATTCATTATTATGGCAACTAGCTTAATGAATTATACAGATTCTTTTTGTGATATGTTGGAACAGTAGCTGCATAAAGGGAAAAATAGATACTATTAATAAAGGTATGCTATTCTTTTTTCTTTGGGATATATGTTAAAATATTTCTCCCTCTAAAACAATTGTCAGTCTCTGCTGATAATTAATTAAATTCTAACTTCCATGGTAGATAAGGTTCCTCTTGACAGATTTTACAACCCGCTAATAATTAAGTTAATGAGCTTTTCAGTTCTCAGACAAACTAACTCATTGTTTTCGTTTGTAAAGGTAGTATTACAGAATCACAGAATGGTTGAGGTTGGCGGGGACCTCTGGAGGTCATCTGGTTCTACACCTCTACTCAGGCAGGGCCATCTTGGGCAGGTTGCTAAGGACTGTGTCCAGATGGCTTTTGAGTATCTGCAGTGATGGAGACTCCACAACCCTTTTGCTGAGGGATGTGTTCCAGTACTCAGAAGGATAAAATCTTCACTTATATTCAGAGGGACTCTCAGTTTGTCCCTATTGCCTCTGGTCCTGTTACTGAGCACCACTGAAAAGAGCTTGGCTCTCTTCTCTTTACACATCTCTTCTGGTGTTTATATACACTGATGTGATATCTGAGCCTTCTGTTTTTCAGGCTGAAGCACCAACTCCCTCAGCTTTCCTTAATCAACTTTGGAAGTCTGTGAAAGTCCCTTAATCATCTCAGTAGCCCTTTGCTGGACTATGCCAGTAGCTCCACATCTTTCTTGTGGTGGGGAGCCCAGAACTGGACCCAACATCTGAGAAGTGGTCCGAGTAGAGGGGAAGGCTCACTTCCCTTGACCTCTTGGCAGTATCTTGCCTCATGCAGCCCAGGATCTCATCTACCTTCTTGTAGGCAAGGGCACATTGCTGGCTCGTGTGTAACTTGTCCACAGGGGCCCGACAATACATATCTACAGCTTTAAGTGAATTTAAATTGCCTAGATACTTTTCCTCAAACATAGTCAAGACTTACTTATCTGTAATTTTTCTTTGGGGAAAAAAAATAAGATTTGGAGTTAGTTAAAACCTGCCAAATTGTATCTTTTGGGATTCATGACTCTACGCTGTTATATTTTGCCTTTACAGTAATTCTGGTTCTGTACTGAAATGCTAACTAGATTATTGTGTCAGACATTATGCAAAATTCAGTTTTTCTTTCATATAGATTAATATAATTTTCAAATAATATTAAATGCAGTACAGTATCTTTTTGGAAAGATATAAGAAATGCTGTTTATTAATGTTTTAGAATAGTTGCCAGAGCAGAAAGAGTGGATAGAACTATCTTAAAAATCGAGCAGATTGCACAAATCATTAATGTGTGGAACCCTAGCTCATACTGATAAACACTTTACAGATAATTACATTCTACTGATCTGCTCAGTGTGACAAGGCTAATAGGGCACAACCCCCAATACACTTCCAGGTGTATGACAGTGACAAAATTGTTGACAGAAAAAACCAATTGATAATATGTTATGGTGGATAACTACTTTAATCCACAACATAATGTGGCTGTACTGAAATGAGATATGTATGATTATCAACTTGTTCTTTAGAAATATTGGCCAAACGTTGAAGTAAATTCAGTGAAGTGAACTTTACTCTGCACTGTGTGTTCTACATGCATCCCAGGACCACCTTCTCTGACATACAGCTAGAATCACATATGTCTGGGTCACAGCCCACTGTTGACATATACCATGTAATTTTTCACACGTTCTTTGAGCAGCAGTCGAAAAACGTTTTTGGTCTTCAATTCTGCAGTTTCAGCCTCACCTTCTGATCTCTTACATGTTCTATGCATACATCTTACCAACACTCAGTGCCCTTCCCTGTAGGATTCTGTACAAATTTTTACATTCTAATCCTGTAGACTTACAAACATTTTTGCTGAGGGAAGCATGGTAGTTAAAAAGAAGAAAATGTATTTCCTCCTTTCTGGATCTCCATCAACTGATCTAAAAGGGTGTAGCCTTGAAGAAGCATGCAGTGTGTTTTTCCTTCCAACAGTAGTTATCGCTTCCTTTCCTATGAGGGAGCCAAGATGTGATAAGATAAAAGAAATGAAGCTTTAAGTTATCTTTTTAATCCTCGTTCCTAAGATTACTTTTAAAGAAGGTATTTTCTCCTATCTCAAGGGATGCTCCAGTGTAACGCCTACTAACATTTATTCTGGAAAAACATGGTTTTTGTAGAGATTGCAGAAATAGCACTAGCACAAAAATTCATATCACGGTTGATAGTTATGCGGAATAGTACAAATGTAGTATATTTTTGTCAAACCTGAGTTTTTCAGAGGTTTTTTTTCCTAGCAATTTCTTATGCAAACTTAATATTTTACCCTTCTTTCTTAATTTTCATCTAAAGCAATATTTTGCCAATAAAAAGGTCATCTGATAGTCCATCATTTATCTTGTTCAAAACAACATTAATTTTATCCTGTGTTTTTTAAAATTTCGTAATTATTAACCAAAAAGGGACATTGTATCATGGGAAAGGATAGGATCCCAAGCATCAGAATTGTGTATGAGAGTCTTTAGCTTTAGACAGGAAAAGCTTGAATTAGACAGTTGATACAACACAACTGTACCTTGAAGAAAGGCCTCATAATACAGAGGGGAAAAAAGAGTAAAATCTGACAAATGTGGAATTAAGGGCTAAGGAAACACTCAAAAATCCTAGGTAAAGAAACTCCTTAATGTCTGGAGTCAAACTCTGCCCAGTTTGAGACTTTACAGGTGTTTTCCCTTGTGGAAGCAACTGTGAAAAGTAACTGTTTTTGTATTATTTGTAAATGACTTATACTTTAACCACTTACTAAGCATAAAGTAGACTTTTGATGCATTTTTTTTTTACCAGATTTATGTACTATCAAATTCTGTGCAACTATTTCAAAGCATAATTTACTACTTTGAGTAGAGTATGACCAAGATTTATCATGTTTGTCTTGTTACTTGAAGAGGGGTGCTCTGAACCAAACATTTTTCCCTGGAGAGAAATATGGACGTGTCTCTTTGCCTTATCAGGAGGGCTTGTCCAATACAAGACTTAGCTAATGCCAAATCTTATCCTTCCAAAATTTATAACTTCCCTTTTAAATATTTCAAATAGAACTATAAAAAAGCTATAAAATCCTCTTGCTGTAAAATCATTGGGTTTTTTTTAAGACGCCATTTGCTAGTTAGCTGTTTTAAAGCTAGTTTATGTTATTAATTTTTATTTATCTAATATTTCATATTGAAAATGCACAAATACACCAGATTTTTTCTTTTATGGAAGAATAGTGGGTTTTTGCAGCAATTTTATATAATACCTTCAGTCTCTTTAATTAAATAGAAACCTATCCATTATCAAAAAGGAGTGACATGATATGGCAGCATGTGTGACTGAAGGTTAAAACAGTAGCAGAAAACTTACAGGAAATATTATTGTAAGAAAACTGCCATATGCAGTTCAAGGAAAAGGCACATAAAGGAATGTAAAACTGCTAACAAAAACTGATTATTAACAGTAGTACAGAAGCAACCAAGGAAATTAGCATTATTTTATAGTAGCTAATGCATAAAATTCTTTCTTGTATGTCTCTAAAACTACACTCTGTAGTGTGTGTGAAGGCATTGAAAATGTAAACTTTATCTGAAATTTAGAGCTTGACAAAATTGGCTTTGTCATCTGTTGGGTTCTTCATTAAGGCATGGTATTTGCTTTATATTTCTTTTGTTGACTTCACCATCACATTTCTGTAGTGCAAGGTTATCTTTAGTAACCAAAGGAAGATTATTTGAAATTTTAGAATAATGTCTGGTTTTGGGAATCTAGTTCTTTCTAGTTTTGTTTCATCAGGTGTTTCACAATCTTCATTCCTACTTGTTGATTTGACAAATTTAATCCAGTTTACAAAATTAAGCTGGTCTTTTCCATCTTTTTCTTTTTGACATTTTCTCTTTTAAAAATTAATTATATTTTGATGAAACATCTTTAAACAATACATGAGAAGAGTGAGTATAAATAAAGTTGGCTTCTACATGACTGCTTCTTTGGTTTGTGTTTGTTGAGGCTTGGGGAGGGGCGGGGGTGCTTTGGGGTTGTTGGTTTTTTTTGTTTGTTTGAGTTGTTTTGTTGGTTTTTTTCCTCTCACCTTCACAACATGTTGGGAAAACTGTGGGCAGCTCGGATGTGTGGTGTGCCAGGAGGAAGTCCTCCTTACCAAATGTGGTAAGTCTCTTACCTCTTTGCTGGAATGATTTCTGTACTCTGACTTGTAAGTATGTGAAGAGAGAACAGCTCAGTATGTCAACTGATGCTGGTCTTAAAAAGATGAGCAGGCAGGAGAGAAGTGTGGGCGGGGGGGAGTAGTGCTAGAGATACAATCATGCCCTGGTTCTGAGGTGCCATGGGGGTGCTGATCCCTGCCAAAGACATGTCAACAGCACTGCTGTAGGTTTGTAGGATTGCTCATATCAAATGGCAAGCACAAGGTTTCTTCTGAGGGGTGTTGTGTTTTTTCTTCCTGTTAACACGCTGAGTAAGCCAGCTTGTTAATGATCCTTCCTTTTATGGGACATTCAAAAGGGAAAGGGATTTGTAAGATGCATTTGGGTACTAGAGAACAAACAGAACTCGTATATGCATAATCTGAGCAGCATCCAGATTTTGTCTTTCATATGTGTATGCTATTAAACACCAACTGGTTCTGTTATTTAAAAAAATATTTTAAAAATCCTTGCAAAGTCTTGTCTGAGATTTACTTTGTGTTTTGAAGCAAACATTCCTCCAAGCTAATCATATCCAGCATTTTAGAACTTTGGCAATTGTTATGAGAGGTCACAAGAATTTTATAGCTGCTTTTTAGATGATAGAAGCAACCTGTGATTTGCAGTGCCTGGGGGTTGCATCAGTACACTGCAAATGGTCCACCAGATTTAACAAGGATTTAGCAGTAATGACAAAATATTCTATTGAATCTAGATAAGTGTTGCATTTTTAAATTATTTAATTACAAAATATGATGTTTAAGAGGATTGGCTGAGAGGCTATGTGAATTGTATTGTTAGATGATGATACTTTGGTGTTAGGTCAAAATGTCAGATCATTGGACTCTATTAGGAAAACAGTGGTGCAGTTTCAATTGTAAAAATAAATTACTTGTTCACTGAAGTAGTCTGAGTGTAAAACATAAAACTGCTGTATTTATCTAAATGTATCTTGTGTATTAAATATTTCTGACACCATTTTCCACTCTTGTCACAATCTGTGGCTTCCTAACACATCTAATACAGACAAATAGTTCACATAGATTTTACAAGTGTATTTTCTGGCAAGCTTTCTGGTCAGTGCATAGAACAGGTTTCAGTCTCAAATTTAAATTTTTAGATATGTCCTTCATCAAATTTTTTTAATTTCACAGTTTTTCATCAGTTTTTCAGCATGTAATTTAAACTTTGTATTTACTATAAAATATATATTTTTCCCCCTGTATTTAGAGATTGCATCTTTCTGTGTTATGAAGGCTGTCTTTGTGTGTTAGATCTGTCTTTTTTTAAAGCTTATCTTGATTCCAGGGAGTAAATGGAAAACATAATTGATTCAATGGATTAAGTTTTGCCATGCAGGAATCATTAATAAATAATACAGTATTGCTGTAAGAGAAGAAGGGGGCCAAAGAGCATAGGTTGAACCATGAGGGTTGCCGCATGACAGCCCATTAGATGAATTCAATTAAAGATTATACACATGTATATATAGATTATACACACATATGTGTGTGTGTGTACATATAAATATTTGGTAGTCTTCTTATAAAGAGCATTAATCCTTGCTAGAGGAAAAAATAACGTACTAGGAAGCTCTGTGTGTTATGTTGTTTTTTAAAGCTGACAGGGAGAAAATGGAATTAAATATTTCTAAAAGGTGTATGGGTTTTCAAGCCCATTACATTGAAAATAGTTGTATTATTCTTAGAAACCTTGTAGAGCAAGATGCTGCTAACACCAAGGTCACAGGCTCAGTCCCTGTATGGGCCATTCACTTAAGAGCCGGACTCAAGGATCCTTCTGGGTCCCTTCCAGCTCAGAGCATTCTGTGAAAATTTCTGTGATATCATATTCATTAATTAATGAGAAATCCAAGTTTCCTATCTGGTTTTGTTCCTTATTGAAAATAATATGGTAAATAATCGGTGAGAGATCTCAACTTCAGAGGAAAAAATGCAAATTGGTCTTTGAATAAAAAAATTCCTTCATGTAGGAATATAACTACTTCTTTTGCAGTCTTAGGGGGCAGTTTCATTTAAAGTGCAATCATAAAAAATATGTGGAATAAATTGCTTTCACCTCTAGAGTAGCTAATAAACGCCCTTAACACCATGATGGCACTGAAATCTAGAATAGGTTTGAAAGAAGATAAAATTGTGGTTTTTCCACCTTGGGAGGTGTAGATAAACTTTAGAAGTTCCCAACAGATGAAGATATTTTTCCTGTTCATGTTTGTGTGCATCTTTTGCTGCTGTGAATAATACTGCGTTATAATAGATTTTTGGATTCAAATCCCTGCAGGCAAAAACCATGAGGAAACTCTCAGCAAGTAGTAATTGAGTTGCTGAGTTACCACATACTACTACGTATGTCTTGATTTCATCTAAGTAGTTGTGTGTTACTGTGCTTAGGGATGTAAATATGCTTTTACATCACTACATTTAGTGATGCAAATAAAGCTGTTGTCATGTATAAGGATGTTCTTTGCATGTACCGAAGAACATGGGTCTGTATAGAGAATATCTTGTTCATTTCTGCAGATTTGGGATGGAACCTCTAGTACCTAAAGTTTCTTTTCTAGCATGCTTTGTGAGCATTAGCATTTCGTAGCTATTCTGTTCCAAGCAGACAGCAATACAAAAATGCCACAATTACTGTATTTTTTTTTTTTTTAATGTAAACTGAGAAGACTCTTTTTACATGGTTTTGGTTTTTAAACCTTTGCTTTGAGTTTTATACTTGAATATTATTTTCTACAAAGTGTGATTTCTAGTTTTGCTTTGTGACTTTTTGGAGTGCAGCTGATCACAGCACTGTTTTTCTTGAAAAGAAAAAGAAAACCAAACCCAAAAAGTTAGGTGAATAAACAAAAAACCTCATCCCAAATTAATAATCTATAATCAGTATTTATTGATTTCTGATAACTACACTGGTTATTTCCAGCTGGTGGAGCAGATTTTCTGTTATCATTATCTGTATACATTCTTGGCCAAAACATGTTGTGTTTCATGTCAAGATGTAAATTACTAAAATAGCAAGCTCAATTACTAATTGATATTAGTACTTAACATTATGCAAACAGTATGCATTGCTCTTGGCAAACAACTGGGAAGGCAAAAGTCCCTGCCTAGAAAAGCTTACAGCTAACAAAATTCAAAATGGGTATTATCTGCAAACAAAAATCTGACTTATTTGATGTATATATGTGTCTGCATTGCTCTATTTTGTGCAACTATAGGTCCATAAAAAATTTGACGTTCTTTTCATAATCTTGTAGAAAATGTAATTTTGGTCTAGCTACTTTGTACACATTAACTAGTAATACCATTTTTGTTATTGTATTTATAGTCATAGCAGGAACAGGGTTTCTTCCAAGGAATGTTGGATGAAGTAGGCATAGAAGTAGAAACTCATCTTGAATATGATGATTCTGTATGATACCTAAAAAGGGCACGTGTGCATATATACCTATGTATATAGATAGACAGATATTGTCTATCTATACATTGTCCCAGATGTATTTTTCCCATGAAGTCGACATGCTTTTGTAATAAATGGGTTTGTTTCAGCCTTTTGTCCTAGTTTCTATAGCTTTGCATGTATTTGTGTGTATGCTTGCATGCACTGTATTTAGTTTCCAGTGTATATAGTGGCATTAATTTTATTTATTGTTTTACTTTCCAGTGTGTATAGTGGCATTAAGGGATGAAGTATTGTACACAAAGTATCGACTCTCTTGGAGGTTCTGTTTATAAGTTTGAGTTTGCCATTTGTGGTGCCATGCTTTCTATACAAATACTTTAAATCTTAAATTCAATTCTTCCAATTCATGGATAAAGATTTTGAGAGATCCTTATTTAGAGAGTTCCATTAAAGTTGTGGCCTTTGTCTCTGCCTTACTTCAAGCCACCCTCATGCCATAATTCTTTCCCCTTTTTGTTCCTCTCATCTGCAGCTGTGGTTCATGTCTCTCCTCCATTCTATGCTAGATGAGTTGCACACCTTCAGAATGGCTTCTTCATGCGGTCCTCCTGACACGCAATTTAAAACAGTCATCTGTATATTAATGGTAGCACTGACTTAAAAAGTATAAAATCTGAAGCACCATATTTACATCATTTTGTCCCCACATGTTTAGTTTTCTCCTCTGTTTCTTTTTCTCTATTCTTTGGAGTCTTCTAGCAGTAACAAGAATTAACTCTTTCTTATGCCTGAGTTTTTACAGTTTGTATTTCCACCCATATCATCCCTGGGGCTGGAGCCTGGATGGCAACAGACTTACTTAGCTCCATGGTTTGTGCTTATGACAAAACACAGTTACTTCAGGATGAAGTGACTATAACTAGGCAAAGCCTCTCTTTTCTACCAGTGATGTACAAGTCACAACACCTGTGTAGAGAGCTTCGCATGCCCTGGTCTTGTCATGAGCTCCTTAAAGATCTGGGGGATATGGGCACTGCCTGTCTCCTGCACTCCACCGTTCCTTATGCAAAATCTTTTTGTGGGAAATCTGACAGACTGCCTTTCCCCTGGAAAACCAGTACATGGCAATAACTGCTCAAATGGCATCTCAAATCACAAGATACTGCATTTAGTGCATCCCATTAGTCACAGCTACTGGTGTCTCTACTTTACCAGAGGGTTTCTTCAGGGGAAGGCTCTTCTCCCCTGATCCAATTGGGGTGTCAGAACTAAAGCCACTTGCTACGATGGAGACAAAGATGCTCCATGAACCATACAAACTCGCTCAGCAGGCAATAAATGTCAGTATATGATGGTACCTTGGGGCTTGTCTGACATGTGAGAAATTTGCTCTGGTCTCTTTCCTACCATGCATAGCTGCTATAGCTGCTGCTTTGCCCAGCTGAATTATAGGAGTATTATTTTAGTATGTGCTCTTTACTGTTAGCTCACTCTTTTTCTTAAGATAGACTAAGGAATTATTGCAGTCTTATTACTTGCCTTTTTCCTTCTTCTTTTCACAGTATTTATGAAATATTTTTTCCACTTCTGAATTTGTGAATTTATACAGTGTGTGTTTGTTAATTAAGGAAAGCAGAAGATGTAGATCAGTGGTGTAGCAAGAAAGCTTACCAACCAATGGTTTGATATACTGTATTGAATCCTATAGCAGCATGGTTCATTAACACTCTACCTTTTCAATAGTGCTGTTTATTAGTACTACCTCTAAGTTAGTTAATTTCAATGATTTTGGTTTCCCTGACTAGTGCAAAGCCTGTAGACGTTCTGCCAATATAATCCTATAGTGTTTCAGAAATGGTCAGCAGGTTTTGTGTAGAGAATTACGTTGTACAGAGAATTAGTTAGGATTAACCCTTTTTCTATAGGGAGAGGGACTTCTGGGTCCAAAGCCATGCATGTATGAGAGGCTGTACAACTGCTCGACATGGGTGGTTTGGCTCTCAAGAAAAAGGCAAGCAGTCTTGGGATTGATGCTTGCCAGGAGGCTGCTTTGAATAGCTCAGCCAAGAACCTTCTAGGATTTCATTAACTGAACTTAGTTAGTGAATTGAGCGAAACAACTTCTAGCACAACCTCAATTTGAAGTTCTGTCGGTGCCTTGAGACGAAAGAATTCAGCATTCAGTAGCAGAGTGAAAGGTAAATTGATTTAAGCTCTGTGCTTCAGAAGTGAAATGTTACAGCAGTCAGGATCAGGACGGCCTCAAATTAGATATTTCTGCAGGCAAGTCCAAATTCTGAACTATGCACACAAGTTTTAATTCTGGTACCATTAAGAATCACCTTGCTCTCTTTGGCCCCCCACTCAACTGCTAGAATTTTGTGTCCACTGTATTCATTTACCACAAGGGCCTTTGCTCTGCTTCAAGGCTACCCTGAGGCATCCTGTTTCCTACCCATGTCATGGTACCATGATGAAGCTTCAAAGTGTGAAGCCTTGAGGCTTCCTGGCAAACAGCAGAAGGAGCTATAGCTGGCTGAATAAAACACTGCAAATTTCCCAAATTTTGGTGCCTTGGGCAAACACCCTGTTTGTTTTCCCATTATTCCCCTTTGAGGTTGCCTTTGAAGGATGTGCTGTGTCAGGCATCAAGTTATGAGGAGCAATGGTATTGCATGTCTTGGCAGATCAGAAGATTTTTTAAGTGCTGAGAGGATTGATCTTGAACTTCAGGTTTCAAGGGCTGAGCATGTGCATAAAATCAGTGAAAGCCTTTGTAATCAAGACGATAATGGCAATTTGGAGTAACAGTTGTTTTAATATCAGTTGAATGACAGAGGCAGTAGGTAAATATTTTGTTCACCGATACCAATGACTGACAGGCAGATGTTAGTACCTGAAGCATAGTTTTGGATTTTTTTTTGAACCTGAACAATTTGACATTAAAATAAAGACATTCTAAAGTAGCCAAAATAAAGGACATCAAGAGCCAAAACAACAAAAAAAATCCCCCTCTACTTTGATTGCAAGTTGCACGATGTGAGGCTAAGGTATCTGCACATTCCTATAACCACAGTAAACTCATTGTTGGAATGACCATGTAGTTAACTAAAAATTATTTATGGGCATTTCCTAGCTACAGAATTACAGAATTCATCATAAGCTGTAAAATCCAGCTAAGAAACAGTACATATTTGGATAGCTAGTCCATCTCAAATATATGTTTAATTACATTGTTGACTTGAACTTGGAAGTGCAAACTGAAGAACAGGCATACCCCTAAGCTGATTAAATTCCTAACAGCCACTAAAACGTGTTTCATGGCCATGCCACTCCTGCCTGCAGCTTCATGCTTTTCTTAGACTGACTTAGGCCACATCCATTTTGGCCGAATGAGTTGAGTCAAATCAACACAAAAAAGAAGGAAAGAAACAATAGAAAAAGGGAAGAAGAAGGGGAGGAGGTTTTGTTTTAATTGTTTTAGATTCCCACACTGGTCCAGTTCAGGAAAGATCTGGTGCTGATGCAGAGAAGGGAGGTATATGGGGACAATCTATACTGAGCTTGCTTTTTGAGTAACAGCAGCGTAACTGTAGTATGTATTGTATTCTAGATTGTTTTAACTGTATTACGCTTACAGCGTAGCCACGATGCTGGCTGCAGCAGACACATGCAGATACACTTGGTAAAACGATCAAATTTAAATTCAGTTCATTTTCCAGTGCTTTTTTAAAGGACCCACTTATTTTACTAGATAGAGACTTGAGTTGACAGCACACTCCAAGTCTACGTTTACAATGCTTAACGCACATTTATTCTTCATTTCTGTTTCCCTGAAAAAGGAAATATATCTTGCCTTTATCACTAAGCATTATAACACTGATCTATCCAGAAAGAACTTGAGTTTTCTTCTGTGAATTGCTAAGTCTTCAGGCAAAGGATTTTGTTTCATTCCCAGTAAATGGTGCATGGGGTTGTATAGCACAAACAGTAACCTTGAGTGCTATTTGATATCACAGTGAAAGATTTCTTCAGAGTACAAGGAATCTTATAAATGATGTCCTGTATGTTACTAATACTGGATTCCCTGCTAAGCCACAGTAAACAGAAAGGATGTAAAAACTACTGCAGAAGAGATTTCAGTTTGAAATCCTACTGTAGCTTTTCATCAGAAACCCAGTTTACTTTCAGCATTAAAGACCACAGTAGGTGAAGTTAACATCTGTAAACTGAAAGCTAATCTATGGAAAATTGTGGTTAAGGGGCATGAATTCCTTATTTGCATTTTTAAATGAAGAAAACAGCACAGGATTAATAGCACATTTCAGATATTCTAGAAAGAAATACATTTCGTTCTCATCCTGCTTTCTTGATCTTATTCTTTTCCCCAAATAAAGTAGATTTTATTAGTCAAGGCTTTGTCCTAAGTAATGTTGTAAAAATGGTCCTATGTTTTTTTCAGAAGTCTTTGTCATCTAAAGCTTCTGTGGACTTTGTCTCCAACCTAAATTATTCTTATGATTCTATGCATGTTTAACACTCTTGAAATCAGGTCCATAATAGCTACATCCCTCTGCACTGATGGTATTATTTTTAAAACCCTTTTAGAGAGATTGTCTGAAAGGAAATTACAAATTCAGACACTTTTCTGAGAAAAATGCCACCAATTATGATTCTTTCTCAGTCTGTATTAAAAGTCATAACAATATTTTTATTTGCTGCATTTTGTATACACACATGTATATAAATAATACAAAGATGCATAACTCAAGCTGTGCAAGTAATGGATTTTTAGTATACCTCCCAAACAATGTAAAAGACCCAAAGAACTCTCAAATGATTTACTAAGCCAAATTTTTTCTTTCAAAATTCATGATGAAGAGATGAGTTGAAAAATGGTCTTGTGTGGAAAGAAGCCTCTTTTAAATTAAAAAGTAATATATGTGAGGGAAGTGTTAGTTATCTGTAATTTAGAGAAGATGGATAGTATTTTTGAAAGTAACAGAATTGAAGGTTTTAAAAGTGAGAAAAATGCAATTACATATCAGTCAGTTTTAATGAAGTAAATAATTGCGAAAAAACCCTCAACTGTTGTGCGTTGCTACAGAGAAATGAATAACAGCTGAAACAGCTTTATCAAGAATAATTCATACCACACCATATGATGTTCAATTTATTACTGAATAATGGGCTTTCTGGATTCAAACATGGTAGTGGATGTCACATATACTAAATTCATTAAAGCAGTTGATACTGTCTCAGATGAGATTCCTATAGGCAAGCTAGGAGATGGTAGTTTAGATAAAACCAAGGTAAGGTAAGTGCAAAGCTCTTTGGGAAAGAAGGTGTTTTCAGAAAGGTTAGATAGTACCTGCCTTCTACCTAGATATTGTCTGCTCTTAGAAGGGATTTAGGTTACCAGATTGACTTTTTATAATCCCTTCTGGTCCAATTTTCTGTTTGTATATAGCTCTGTCATATAGTGATGACATTTGTAGTACAAATAAAAGCCTATAAAGACATATTTAAATGGCTAAAGATATTCCAGTATTCTCAGGTAGCTCAGGAGAATGGAAAGTTAAATTTTCTTTCCAGTTCCAAAATTAAATCTAGCAGTAGTTAATAAAATTGTAACTTCCCTTCACCTTCCACCTGTGCTGTAATTAAGTTCACTGGCTGTTATTGCAGTGTAGATTTTTCTCTGTAAAGCTTACACTGTGGAAAGATAGGTCAAACATCACTAAATTCAAGGGAAAAAACAAACCAGAAGACCTCAGAAAATTTTATTACTTTTCCATTTCACCAAGAATTTTATCAGACTTTTTTCATAAGGTGTTATTTTTTTGTATTAGACTAGGAAAAGGAAAGTCATGCATTGCATAGTATTGATTTTTAATTGAGAAAAATGGTAATTTATCTCATTCATTATTCAGCATGTATTTTTACTAATTTTAATACATCTTTCATAGCTTTTCTAAATATTTAAATTTTTTTTTATGCCATACCTTATAAATACTGAATTGCTTGCTTGAGATATATATGTAGATAGATAGATAGATATGGAGAGATATATATATCCTTGTAGACTGTAATCCTGACTATGATATAAGTGTCAAAAACAGTAAACTATATTAAAAAAAAACCCTAAATAACAAAAACGAAAAAGAAAAAGCAATTCCTTGCTCTTAAATCTGCATAATGTCATGGCTGGCATGCTGCACCTTTTGGCTTCTGGCTCACTCTTCTCACTTGTCTGGAAAGCATTAAAAAGAAATCTAGATGAGCACTGATATTTAATTTCCCCATGCTAAGTTTCAGACTTCTTCACAAAGAGGTTCAGCTGCTGAGAGTAAGAAGGAAATATTAGATTTTTGATTGTCTGTTCCAAACACCAGAGGCCCAGGATTCCACTAAGTAACCTTCTGAACCTTCCTCACACAAAAAGTGTTCAAGCTCTCCCGTGAGGCTGAAATGCACTTTCCACTACGCCTGGAGTTTATTTTCAGGGATTTAATAGAGCAGGTGCCAGACATGGGCTTGTTTTACAGATCTATTTTATTTCAAATTCATTTGTCCAGTTATGGTTGAATATCTCTTCCTTTACGTGAGCTGGTGGAACTTTCATCAGCTGTTTGATGACTTGCACTTCTGACTCCAAAACTGAAGTCCCACGAGCTGTTTCTAAAAGGGCAGTGTACCTAGCAACAGTGTAAGCTGCAGGCTCTTATCCTTGGTAATCGCTCTTTTCTTTATAAATTTCAGAACATTTTCAGCTCATTGGTTTCAAAGTTTTATACAAAGCATTCTCACACCTTTTTTATTGGTTCCAATTCCCCTCAAAACAGTTAAAACATTTTTTTAAATGATAATTTCTGTTGCAAAGATGGAGATCCAGAAACCAATTATCTGATTCTCACATGGGATAAAATATTTAGGACACATTTTAATGCCATACTACATGTTTTCTTAACATTTTCAAAATATGTAAGCTAATTACTTTTACAATTTTTTGTTTCTTTCTTTAATGGCTACTACTATTTGAAATCTCTAAATCAAGGAGAAGAATTACCCCTGAAAACTTTCAATCATGGAAAATATTCCTTTGTTGCTAACTTTGTGTCATTAGTCAACAAAAATTGATGAGGATTTTTCAATGTTGGCTTTTCAAACTAAAAGGCCATGACTAAATCCGTGAGCAGTTCAAATTAAAATATCTCCAAATATGTGAGTTATAATATTATATATTGTACATTTTTAATTATAATTTTATGTATAATTTTAAATCAACTCACCTTTGTAAGTACTTTTATATTATTTCTCTGTTATTGCTCCTTTTTTCACTTCAATGAAAAAACACTTTTGACTGCCAGCTGAATTGGGTAAAAAACATGTGTCTTGAAGTCTGTGTAATCTCTCAACATATTTGATACTCTTAACCAATACCAGTCATAGGTCTTGTGAGTGTAATATATTTAATTTTTATCACTAAAGAGTAGCGCTACTTTTTTTGAGAGGAGGAGTGGACCTTGAAGCTGTGCATACAATCCATGCAGGGATCTAGAATCAGAAAACAACCTCACATCTTTCTCATCGGGAAACCGCTTCTGGTTGTAAATGGCATTTAATTCTTGTCAGCAGGCACTATTTAATGTTTTAGTATGTAATCCACTTAGATTCATGTATTTAAAGACACTTTGTACTTGGAGTAGTATTTTAATTTTGTTGTCGCCATTGTTGTGCAAGTTTTTCCACCTTCCAGCAGCACAGTTGCTGAGTTGGCTTTCCTTGTGTCCCATAAATTCCACGTTCTTTGTGTCCATTATCAGTGATACATTCTTTTCCCACAGCTTTGTTAACCTCTCCCCGGGTCCGAGATAAAGGTGGTTCTGTTGTCCAGGTGTTATCTTATCTCAAGTTCCCACTGCAGTGGCTTAACTTTCAGTCCAAGTTTCAGGTCATATTTGGGGTGGGAGGCACTTCAGCGGTCATTGGTGGTGGCAGCCAGCTCTTGCCTCTGCCAGGCCTGGAGTCAGTGCCATCCTGTCTCTCTGTTCTATGCTTATCTCATGGCAAAGTCTTTTTCTGGCCTTAGCAGTGTTTGACACAGGCAACTGTGCTCTTTAAGTTCTTACAGTAGGCTGGGCTAAACATGCGTAGGTTGTACAAATCAAACTGCTTAAGGGCAGAATTCTGAAATGCCTGAATGAACTGCTATAGTAAGTATGTTCTTTTACCTTAATTAAAAATTTACAAAGCCTTTGTGAGCTATTTAGGCTGTTGGTAATAGGTATACAGGGGCATTTGTGTGAAATGAGGAAGGTTGCTGTATGCAAGCCTAATAAACAATGTGAAGCACATATTCAGATGGCTTCATCTGTTCACGCAGGTAATAGAGTTTGCTGTTCATGGAAGAGGGCTTCAGGTATCTAACAGGGATCTGGGAAACTGTTGTAAAACTGTGGTGCAAATATGGAAGATGAGATTTCATACGAACTGAAACTGTGTTCTGCTGGATCACAAATTTCAATGGATTAACAGGCTGTCTCTTTTTCCCTTGTGTCCATACTGTAAGGCAAGACTGTAAGGCAAGAGAACGTTTTGTTTTGAGCGTCTAATCCTCAAAGGTTAAAAAAAAATTTTTTTGTACTCTTCATATATAACGCATAAGAAGGACAGCTCTTTTACATAGAGAGCTTCAGCCCTGAGAAATTTGTCATGCATAACATAATATAGAAAAAAATACCATCTTTCCTCTGGTAAAGTATTAGCATATTGTTGCATTTTAGCTAAGTAATTAAGTCTGTTGTGCTAGTATGAAAATTGTGATATGAGTGAAAAACATATTACAAAAATGAATATATATAGTGCCAAGTATAACATGAAGAACATTGTACTCTTACTAAAAGATTTTATCAACATAATAAATAAGCTTACTTCCATTTCTACTGATTTTCAATGTCTACTACTCTTGTTATTATGGCAAAATGCTCATAGTTCCTTTATCATTAAACCTCTGAAACCTACTTAATCACTTCTTTCCCTACTAAACATTGAAGTCTGTGAAAGGTAACAGTAATTCTGTGTGATGAGGGAACCTGATTTTACTGGGGCAGATATCGTAAGGCAATATCTTTTTTTTTTTTGATATCACATAGCTGCTTTTGCTTTCTGCTGTGGCATTTTCATCGAACTTAAATTTCTTGGGTGTTAGAGCTGGTGAAGAATATAAAAAGAAGAAGATGTGATATGCAGCTGTGCAGGCAGAGCATCGATTTGCCATTTAGAGAAGTTCGTTTGACCTTACTGTGGATTTTCATATCCGAAAATTAAGCTTATGCATACAACTTAGTAATATAAAGCTTGCTTTGAAAACCATATTGAAAACCATATTGATTTTCAGGGTAGGGCATCAAATTCTCGCCTTCCCTAGTGTGTGCTGGAAAAAAGGTAAATAAGGTGTATTTTTCTCTGTTCCTACCAACTAGAGTTGTCTGCTTAGGGATTGACATTACAGTGAGAAACAGGATATAAAGGGAGGGCACTACACATGCACTGGATATTTGAGGTCTCTTAGTCCTGCTAAGAAATTAGAAGTGTATCCTTACAGACACTAAATAGTGCATGGTACTCAATAACATCTTAATACAAGTAACATAGCTGTACCCTGGGGGGAAAAAAAAAATTCTATACCTGAGGCCTATATGCCCTTTCCACAGTGCACTTCACTGTGTGTTTTGTCTTTTTTTATACTGTCCTGTTGGGTAGTTCAAGACCAAATAAGATTCCCCCTTATGTTTCTTTCCCTTCTGTCAGCCTCTCTTTGTACACCATGCTCCAGCCACATAATCATCCTGGTGGTTCGCTGCTGGACTTACAGAAGGAAAGCAAAACTCCCAGTAGAAAGCAAAAAAATAGAAAATCTTTCTGTAGGTAACACAATAAGAAACCTTTACCAGTGTATATTGGGGCAAATAGAAATACCAGTTGAATGCCTGAATATGTCTTCTGTAAAATCTCAGAAATTTGGATAGATGTGAATTATAAGTCTCTCAGTAAAATCTCAGACAAATTGACTAAATATTATATTTTAATCTTCTTAAAAATTAAGCAATTTTTATGTGGAGTTAATATTTTTTTTCAAATTTCAGATTGGAATGGACTATTTAAATAAAGTCTGTTCTGAGTCATGAAAAGCACTTTGTCTTCCTCGTGGGTAAAAGGACATTCTCATTCTCTGTTTGCCACGTCATTTCAGTCTCTCTGAGAGATGTAGCAGTGAAAGGAACATACAGTGAGTACAGCAAGAAGAGTGCGTACAGGAGGAGATAGGAGGATCACATATAGGAGATATAATGAGGTATCCTTGTGGTTATTCATGATGATGTTTCTTATAATTTTGAACCCAAAAATCCATGACATTTATCAAACGCAAAGCTTTTGAAAGTCGTGAGTCATCAAGAAGTTTGTATCTTCAGTCTTAGTTCTATTTAAGTCTAAATAAATCCATTTTGAAAAATAGTGCTAGCAAGCTTTTATTAAAATAGTGTGGTACAGTCACTACTTTTGTCTTTTAGTTTTTTTTCCTTTGTATTCTTTGCATAGATCAATCCATATGATTGTACTAATGGGTGTCTATCCATGAACACTCAACATATTTTAGTCAAACCAAAGAATGGGGAGGGGAAGAGGGGATGAGTTCGATTCCTGGATTGTTTTCTAATAAAGTGGCATAATGTGACCAGTTCATTGAAAGCAAAAATTAGTATGGTTGATTCCAATTTGTGAATTGAGCTTAGTATTTTCCACTGGAAATGGATCCAAAAAATCCACAAACAAGCAAGCTTCTACATAAGTGGATATTGAGCTGAATGAAAAGAGGTTGCAGTTAGGCTTCATCTACAAGTTTGTAAAGTTTAATAATCTTCTGCCTTTTTATTCGTACACTTTTTATCCAATGTTAATAAGCACATAATAAGCATAGCTAAAAGAAGCATTGCAAGCTGGTGTGGTTCATATTTAGCAGTAACTTAGAAAGTGATTACTATCAGAAATATTATTTCTTCTTAGATACCCACAGGAATCTAATGAATAGAAGTATCTCAGAGGGGACAGTTTAGGTCTCTTTATTGATTTTCACCTTTATCAACATTCTAATGCTTACAAGCTGAAGTAAGTCTCACACACCTCAAAGAGACTGCTCTCCACCTTCAAAGGGTGATTATTTTCTTATTTGAGCCTTCTATTTTTATATTATCTATCTTTCCATCTGAATGAAGATCAGCATGTAGGCTTGGTTTGAATAATTTAAAAAACAGCTACTGTTAATGTTAACAAAAGAATCTGACTTGATCATCTTTAAGCTAACTTGAAACTTACTTTTTATATTAACTGAAATCCTAGCAGAGTTGTAAGTGTTCAGATTAATCGTATAAACACTGATTTCTCTCCAACTGCATTTGACTTTTCAAACTGAGCCTTTAATTTGGGACAATAGTTTAGATTTAGAACCATTTTTAAAAGTCTAATATGTTTAAAAGATTCAATTTAATGATAAATGATCATCAACTGTCATCCACACTAGTTGTTTTCTATCAAATTAGTACATACGTATGTTGTGCTAATTTCAAAATATTAATGATCTGGAAAGTTCTTTTTCAATTATTGGAATCAGCCCCCACTCTGGCCAAGAAAGATGCATGTTTTTCTTCAGATGGTTATAGTACATTCCCTTATAATTCAAGAGGAATTGATGAATACTTGTGTTTACACAAATAAATGGTATTTAGTAATGTAAATCTGAATGTTGGCAGGTAATTGTCATTGTTTCAGCCAGCAGCCAAGCCCCACACAGCTGCTTGCTCACTCCCCCACCAGCAGGATCAGGGAGAGAATTGGAAGGGTAAAACCCAGAGAAGTCGTTGGTTGAGATAAAGACAGTTTAACAGGGAAAGCACAAGCCACACACAGAAACAAAGCAAAACAAGGAATGAATTCACTGCTTCCCATGGGCAGGCAGGTGGTCAGCCATCTCCAGGAGAGCAGGGCCCCATCACATGCAATATTTGCATGGGAAGACAAATGCCATCACTCCGTATGTCCCTCCAGCTTATATACTGAGCATGATGTCACATGGTCTGGAATATCCCTTTGTTCAGTTTGGGTCACTTGTCCCATCTGTGTCTTCTCCCAGCCTTCCATGCACCCCCAGTCTTCTCACCAGAGTAGCAGTACAAAAAAGCCTTGACACTGTGTAAGCCCTGCTCAGCAATAACAAAAACATCTCTGTGTTATCAACCCTGTTTTCAGCATAAATCCAAAACACAGCCCCATACGAGACACTGGGAGTAAAATTAACTCTACCCCAGCCAACACTAGCACAGTAATGAATCTGTTAATTTTTTTTCATAACTTGCTCTCTACTTTTGCTTCATTATGATCCTTGATTTTGCATAGTAGAATGATAGAGTCATTTGTGTTGGAAGTGATGTTCCCTTTGCCATGGGCAGAGCAACTTTCTACTAGACCAGTTGCTCAAAGCCCTATCCAACTTGGTCTTGGACACTTCCAGGGATGGGGTATCCACACCTTCCCTGGACAACCTGTTTCAGTGCCTCATCACCCTCACAATAAAGAATTTCTTCTTGATATCTAATCCAAACCTAATCACAGTTTAATGCCATTACCCTTTTTTCTGTCACTATGAATCCTTGTAAGCAGTCTCTCTCCATCTTTCTTGTAGGCTCCCTTCAGGTAGTGGAAGGCCACTGTTAGGTCACTCCAAAGCCTTCTTTTCTCCAGACTGAACCATCTCAATTTTCTTAGCTTTTCCTCACAGGAGAGGTGCTCCATCTCTCTAATCATCTTACCATCTTGGTGGCCCTCCTTTGGACTCTCTCCAACAGGTTGATGTCCTTCTGTTGAGGATCCCAGAACAGGGTGCATTTTTTTCTATCCATAGAAGAGCTATTTTTAACAGTTCATTCCCTTCAAGAGGTAAATGTCAGCCTTTGGTAGACATAGCGCAGCATGCAGGAGCTTATGTAGAAGAGTGAGTTTTGGGACTTACTGCTCAGGAGGTTTTTTCAGACAGAGCTAGAGATACACACTAGGTTACAAATGTTTTAAGGTAAACATCAAGTTAGAAGTCAAACTGCTGTCCATGTTGCCTTGATTAAATAACTTGAACATATATTAGTGATGTGTGGCTGCATATAGAATATTGTCTATGGAATAATGCCTGCAAAGAAGTAAGTACTCTCGGGTACCATTTTCATCAGCCATGCTGAACTCACAGTAACTAGAGAAAAAATGCATTTCCTCTCCTTTCTTGGGTGTGGTCAGAAAATTCTTTTATGTTCTATATTTTCCTTTAGAGGTAGAATTGCATAAAGCAAGTTAATTCCATTATCTACAAAACTCTTAGTAAATACACCTTTTTCCTGATAGAAAAGGGTTTAAGTTCTTTTGATTCAATTTACATAATAACACAGAGGCCTTTCAATAAGAAATTTGGGAAAAACAGAAGTAAGAAATAACTCCTTGCCTGCAAGTACATAGAACATTCATATGCCAACAAATGCTAAATCAGAAGTTAGTTAAAAAAAACCCAACAAACAAAAACGACTGAACCAACCAAAACCCTATTGGTAGAAAGGAAATGTTTATAAGCAGAAAACAGCATCCTCACCACTGCCTTCAGGTGTAGCAGAAGTAAATATAGAACTGAGCCAAAGACTACTTTGTGCTTAAATACTTATTCTATGGAATATATTGTATATTTAGATTGTGATTTAGGTAATATGTTTCCCAGCTTGGTTTATTTATCACTAAAGCTAGTATATTTTCTTTTGTGTCTTAGAAATAGTTGAAAAACGTTATTTCTGAAAAACATAGAATAAAGTGAAAAAGGAGCGAGCCGTTTGATTGGAGGAAATTGAAATAGGATTGCAAAAGACAGAAAAAAACTGGAACTTCATATATGATTTACTCATCCTCTTTAATGAGGCTTAGAAATTATCTCATTTTATAGTCTAGTGAGACAGCTGAGCAATATCCAGAATTTCTGATATAAATATAGGAGCAAAAATATATTTGCTTTAAAGCAAGCCTGCTGGATGGGAATAGCCATTACGGTCAACAATGAGGCAATGAATCTGTGCCTAAAGCAGCATAGTAAGGCTTTTCATAACTTTTTGTATGCATAGTAAAGAGTAAATTTGCAGGAACATCCACAGAGATTTAAATTAATTTCAGAAAGAAAATTATTACATTAATTTGTTTTCTACAAATATAATTTTGAATTAGTTATTCAGTATGGGTTTTCCCAGTTGCCTTTAATAAAATGATAGAGATGGGCTTATGGGGAGAATCTTAATTGTTCAGCTTTCCACTTCTGTTTGACTCATTTTCAAACTCAGTTATTAGTGGGAAATAGCTGAAGTAAATGAGTGTTTGTGAAATCCGGTGCCTGATTCTAAGCTTTTGCTTGGGCTTGTTCAAAGGGTGGTAGATGTTTAAGAACACAGAACATATTATTTTCATTCAAAGTAGTGTCCTCTATGGAGCTCTGCTTTGAGAAGAATTTCACTGTGTGTAAGGTTGCAAAGTCATGGTTTAATGTAAAGTTTGTAATTGTTTTGACTTTACAAGCATAGTGTGTTAATTTAAAACAGCATGTTGCAGCTTCTGTTCCTAAGACTCAGTTATGAGTAGCAGTGCTTAATATTTTTCCATAGTATATCTCTATTACAGTGTTTAAAATATGCACAGCTCATGGTGCAGAAAAGAGTAAATGAAAAATGGTCCATTGTCAAATACAAAGGAAGAACCAGGATAATTTTAAAAAGATTATTTTTCATTAATAATTTTCACCTGAAGGACATAATTATACAGACCACTGATAGGATAATTTCTCATTCCTTCAACAGATTAAAAGTTGTTAATTCATTTTCTTTATGAGGAAACTGTGTTTCTGTAAAGGTTAAATTTGTACAGTTGGACATAGACAGGAAAAATGAATGCAGAACATTACAGTATCAACACAATATAACAGTATTCCTATGACAAAAAAGGGTCATATAGAGCTCTGGCTGTAGTTCTGTCTGTGAATTCATATTTGTAGGTATGAAAGAAAGTGTAATTATTATAGTATTCATATGTAATATGAATTATATAATTATTCTTCCTAATGCTTCTGATTCATCATAAAAGAAGTTACAGATAGAAGTTTATTCCAACATGGTAAATAAGAGGATTAACCAGAAGGATTATAACAAAAGTTCCAATTACAATAATTTGTGAATACTCTTTTATTTTATTCTTCTTTCCTGACATGACTGTTCAGAACAGCACTGCATGCTTTCAGCTAAGCTTGAAGACTTTTGTACAAACAATATACATTTTTGCACTGTTCCTGAGAGAGACTTGAGGAGGGAATACTTTCTGGGATTTGAAACCTGCTTCTCTCCTTTCATTCCCACTAAAGAAAGAAATAAGGAAAAGAAATCTTGTGCTTTGCGAGGAGTCCTTTCAAATGCATGAGAGAGAGTGAGTACTAAGCATGGCACCTCTGTTAATTTCTCAGAAACGCAATGGCAGATACTCACTTGGGATGTAATCTGGGCTTGTACTGAGTTGCGCATAAATCTTTGTTTTTGTTGCTAATCTTTGTCAACACCAAGAAAAAGAACCATAAAACCTATTTACTGGAGCTAGGTTACTCTTATGTATATCACAGAGTCCACATTCCCATTCTCAATTTGGTTGAAACATTTACATCAAGTTTCCTTGAGATTCAGCACAGGATCTCAGTTTTTAGGTGGGATTAGCTTTTAGCAGTGTGTGGCATACAAGACCTGTGGTTTTTAGAGGCTTCAGAGGCTTGCTAGACAAGTTTTGATGTGTGCAGGCTCTGAAAAATGGCTCTGTCTTGGTGACTGCTGAAGAGCCCATTGTTGCAGGTAGCTCGGGGTGCAGGTGCAGTGTGAGCTGTGGGTTCAGCCGGGGGTGAGAGCCCCTGGCAGGAGGCTGTGAACTGCTGACCCTTTGCACAGCAAGGGCCCAGGGACCTGTGTTGTGCCAGGGGTAAAATACCAGGGGTTCTTTTGTTCGGGGCTCCATCTCAGAGGCACCAGCTCGAGTTGTCATTTTGTTATTTAGTTATTGCACCAGGATGAAATTGTGTTAAGGATCTGGATGTCTGAGGCTCTGCTATGGGAACCTGGGGTTGAGCCAGTAAGGAAACCGCAAGTGTCAGGGTGCAGCTGTCAAGGGACCTCGGTCGGGTGCTGTGAGCGTGACTGCCAGAGTGCATCTGGGAAGGCCGTGAAAACCCAGGTCCCAACATAGTGTTTGCATATATTTCACTGCTTGTAGTAAATTAGCCAACTTTGTGCCGCTGATTGGTGGCACAATAGTGGGAGAGTATATTTAGTGTTTCAAGGAAAGATGTGATAGTTCCAGCCTCTGTATAGTTGGGACTGATAAATCTTAATTCTCACATTTAGGGCAGATTTGCAGGTGAAGATCTTTACACAGATAGGAAATAAAGCTTCAAAAGAAAAGGGAATAAACCCTTTATCATGCTAAAGGTTACAGTTGCTCTAATTATAGTTTGTGTTCAATATGAACACCTTGCTCAATGATATTTAATTCAAATCAAGATGCTGAAGATAGAATTACATATTGAGAGAATTCATTAGAAGTTTTTAAAGTCTGCTGAATAAATGTTGCTCAAATTGTATTTCGTGAATCTGTAAATGATTATGAAAAATCCACAAGGGATACACAATTAGGTAAAAAAGCTGTTCAAGGCCAGGAGCTATTGAGCATTTATTGTACAGTGCTTTCTTGTATACTGTTTATGGAAAACGGGTGAATGGCAAAAAAAAAGTGGCACCTATGTAAAGTTTAAAAGAAAGTTAGCAGAGATGATGGCTGGAATAACAATAAGAAAAAATAGTTCTCTCATATTAGTTTTCCAGTCTTTGCCTACACATGATCACTATACCACTGAAGTAATTAAATGTAGGACAAATGATTACTTGATGTAAGTGTGACTTATAAAGCATGTCTTTTCTTGACCTTTTGAGTTTGCCCATTCATAATCTGGTTGTCTTTTCCTGAAGTGTACGCTGGCCTTTCTGAATCAACAGCACTGTATAAACATAATGGTTATAGTAGTTTAATTTGGAGCATTGCTATCTGTAACTGTACACCATTTTAAGAAGGCTCTTTTCATTTTTGCATAATTCATGTGATATTTAAGCATGCCAAAAATATGTTTACAATAGTTGAAGCATGATGCATGCATTATATTTGTTTTGTCAGAGTTGTAGTGGGCGTTATGAGACTTGCTGCTTACCTGTTTTCTCATGCTTTTTCCGATAGGCTTCCCACTGAATATCTATCTGCATACGTTTTCTGTGTTGTTGTAGCATGAGCAGGCTTAACCAAGCTACCCTTGTGGTAGTTAAAGCATGCAACATAGGATACAGCACAGGGTGCTACAAGATCCATCTGTCTTTCAATACTGAGCATCCTTGCTAGGACAGTATGCCGTATCCCATGCTGCTGCTTTTTTCCAGTCTTTGCTATGAAGCTAGCCAGAAAGAGGCTGAATTTTATGCCTGCCTACCTGGAGTCATACCTTCTCAGTCTCATAGAGATGTAGCTTGAGGCATTTTCCCTGATTTCTGTCCTTACCTTTCCATCTGTGCTTATCCATGCCATAACACATCATTAGAGCTCGAGTACTTTAAGTAATTACATAGTCATAGCATTCATGGTTCTAGTTATTTTTCAAGCATGTAACAGCTGAAAATGTATTAAACTGTGAAGCTGAAAGGTCTAGACCTTAGTTTTGCATCCTGTAATTTTATTTTTTCAAATGTTTTTAGTGAGATGTATTTATTTTTCCAATTGCTATTATCACCTAATAGACTATGTGGGCAGACTGAAAAGCAAAACGAACAGAGCTTGTTGCGTAAATTCTCTTCCTGGAGATTACTCATTATTAACAGATTATCAACCAAATGCATCTGAAGACTTTCCTCGGGCCAGACTGTACCTACACTTCTCTGGTAGGGAATGGTTGTTCTAATCTTAAAATCCTGTCTTTCCTTAGGGAGCCACTGCTACTCCCTTTCATGCAATAGAGGTAGCAATCCACCTGCCTCAGTGAATCAGCAGTATCCACTTAACCTCTTCTCAGCAGGATAAGCACCTGCTAACAGCATGGGGTATTGCTGGGAAAATTATGAGCCTGCTACCTTATATGTTAACAGTGATTAATATTTGGTATTACTGTTTCAATATGTAGGAGGCATTACCACTATTGAGAAACTGCCTTAACCCCCAGCTGCTGCTCCTACAGAGATCCCTCTCTCTTAGAAGATGCAGTTATGGACTGCTTCTACCAAGAAAGGAAACAGAAGCCTCTTTCAGGGCATAGACAGCAGAGAGATGGGTATAATGCTGTGTGTTATCAAACAAACAAATAAAAAACCCTAAAAAACCCACCAAAAAACCCCAGGATTCAAATTTACATGCCATCTTTGTGAAATATCAAAAGTTAGGGACTTCTTGTTATCTAAAGTGTTAGGGAAAGAGGGCATTAATACTAGTCTACTTTTCCAGAGACTAAAGTTTTGTGATACTCTGTGGAAATACTACTTTTTGTTTCAGGAGCACAAGCACACTGAGATAACAAGAACAAAATACTGTTCTCTGTTTTCATCATAACATGTTTTTCTAAATTAAAATAAAACATTGCTGTTTCCTTAAGTTTTATGTAAATGCATCAGATTCCTGTACAGTCTTGGTCATTATTTTTAAGTTGGTTGCATATTGCTACTGATCAACCCAGTTTTTAGAAGCAGTTAGTTTGACTGAACAGTTTGTAAACTATGGGTAGCAACCAGAAGCCGTGGAAATATATAAAAGATTTGTTTTTTTCTTTAACCTTTTGGGTAATACTGTGAGCCCTTCTATTGGAATTCTAATATCTGCGTCTGCAAATATCAAAACTTAAAGGAAGACTGCAGAACTGGAATTGTATCTCCCCTTATTGCGTTTACAAGAAGCTGGAATTGCAGTTTAATCAAGCTTCAAAATTTTTTTGTTAATTTGACATAGACGCCGCACGAGGACATATTCTTTTTGCTTGCAGTAACGTTAGTAAATTTTTACACTTTAGTTGTCCCAGCAAGAAACTGCGGATATTTTTCTAAATCTTTATCTGTTACAAGTAAGTGCAACTCCATTTGTATCCCCTTTTTTTATTTGTGTCTCTAATTTCCACAGTGCCAGGCAGTCCATATCACCGCTTTTCATCCTTCCCTTAAGTCTTCTCTGACTTCATATTTTGGTAACATAATAATTAGTAATGTAGTCTTATTATTATCTTGATTGTTCTATAAGCCCTGCAAAAGGAGTCATGAGTGAGTATCTGTCTATTTAAAATTATACAAAAATCTTTAGTTGGATTCCTACATTTTTGTTACAAATAAAAGCCCTACATTCATGTTAATCAGCTAGATAATTTTAAAACATTATTACATTTTTAAAAGGTCATCATGCACCAGCTTTGAAGTGTGGCAGGATGATTTTGTTTTCTCCATGAATTTCAGATTTGGTTGGCTACCAGAGGCAGAATGATACTAATATATGGACATTTCCTGGCACTTCTGACATGGATATTTTGTTTGATTGTCAGTCTAGGAATATGCCTCTTCTTTTAATGCGTTTTGTGTGATTGGGGGGTTGCAATATGAAGAAAAAATACCAAATGTATCATGGTTTTAATAAATGACACTGTCACTACCATTTTTAATCATTATAGGAGCTGAGGGCAAAGCTGTATTTACAATGCCCATTGACCTGACCAGGGTAGGGGGTGGATGCTGTGCTGATTTCATCTTAGTTGAAATGCTCTGGCTCCTTCATCTTAACACATCACTTTGTGTTAGGCCTGTGCTTCTGGAAAGTGTCTACATATTGGAAGGGGTTTCTTACCCTCTTTTTTGTAGTGTACACAGTGAAAGAACTAACAAAATACACAGATGATTTTTCAGTTGATTAATTTCTGGCAACACTGAAGCTTCTAAATTTTATATAAGATGTAAAACCTAGACTACATCTAAGTATTTATTCAAAAGGACAAGTAATATTGCAAGATATAATGCAATTTTTACACTTTGACATCTTGCAGAAAACACTATAGTTCTTTATTGCAATTTTGTAAACCAGCAAAAAAACCCCAAAGCAACCCCACCCCACAACCTCTGCTAATTTAAAGGTAAAGTGTGTTTTCCTGTACTATTAATTTCAGTACCTAGCAAAGGAATATAGTTTGTCAGAACGGCTAGACAATGAAAAATTTTTGTTATTAGTTTATGGAGCGTAAATTCAATATGTGCTTTTAGATTGCTTGATGGGCTGATTTCCAATAAAACTCACTGTCTAGCTAGTAGAGTGTAGTAGTAGTGTAGTAGTCTAGCTAGTAGAGTGTCTTGAAGTAGAATGTGAAGAGAGGGGAAATGTGTACTTTTGGATACTTTATGAGTAATTAAATATATATTATAACCAAGAAAGGGGACAGTTGGCCTTTAGCTTGCTATGAATTTTCTTTGATTTATTTGTGTAAAAAATATTTGCTATTTTTCTAGTTCCCATCTGAATTTTTCTCAAAGCTGTCCTTCACCTGTAGCTGTATTGAAAATACATAAAATCCCAAAAAATACATCTTTTTGCATTAAAAGTTATTAAAAATTAAGCTGCTGCAGTAAAAGATCATTGGTCATTGTCCATTCTTATTCTGCTACCATTTTAGTTTTTAGATATTCGAATTGTATTATACACTGTTAGCCTAGAGGTGGCAGTGATGTGGACCAACTTTTAAAATTATCGTATTTAAAATTATTTTAATCTTCTCTGCCAACATTTCTGAAAAACAGAAGTAGAATTAAGGAAAAAAATGGTCATTTTTTTACTGAAAAATGCTTATATTGCACTATTTTTTCCTAAAAAATGAAAATAAATAAAGCATTAAGGCTTTGCTAGGCCTTTATTTCAGAAGGGTTTTTCACAAAGGGAAAAAAGTGACTTTAAGAAGAAAACCCCACACCCTTCCTTTAAAGGTTGCTTCCAAACTGTACATACTGTTGGTCAATAAACCTGAGTACCAGTAAGATTCTCTGGTTCTCTTCTTTTCCTTGCTTCTATGGGTGTAACTTCTAGGGAGCTTCTGTGATTCTACTAAAAACATTTAAATAAGTTCTTTTACATGAAGCTTACTGTAAGGGGTTAAGGTATTGTCTCTTCAGGTATTTTTTTTCCTGAGAAGAAACTTGAGACATATAAATGCAGATCTTAGTGGGTCCCTATGTAAAACAGGTGTTCAGCACTGTGTAATTTCCCTTGGTGATACACAATATTACTACAATAAATATGGAATATATACATGCACATAAGCAGTATTTGCTGGTACACTACTAATTAATTTCTTATGTATAGATGGAGCACTCTTGAAACATGCTCTAGGAATTGTATTTTGTCGCTTTTTTCATCCTATTGTATCTAAATACTTTGCATACTTATCCATCATATGGAGTGTGTATTACTCTAGCAGAAGTGTCTGGCAGTTGCAAACTTTAAATGTAGGTAGCTTCTAACCAAGAACAATGAAATTCAATTATTATTCATATTAAGATGGGTTATCTTAAATAGGCAACACTTTTTTTTTAATAGGAAGAACTGAATTTTAATTGTAAAGCTGCTGCTTGTTGGTGTATATATCTGTATCTCATTAACAAAACGCAGGTACATAATTTTATAAAATACGTGATTGTGTTCAGTTTACCTCCAGCACCATATTGTGAATGTACGTGGAGTTCATTCTGATGCTCACATTGGGACAGTTAAATTAAACTCTGGTAATTAACTGACTGGAAAAAGTATCTCCTCTCTAAATCTGTGGTAGATTTTGAAAAGATTCCAGTGAGTGCAAGTTGTTTGCACACACAATGAAACCAGATTTTGGTTCACATTAGCACTTGTATCCTAGCTTCTTTTGTTTATTTTTAGCTAGTCTGGGAAGAAGTTTTGCTCATCTTACTGTTGTCCCAGTGCTTTAATTTCTTACTAGGATTGTAAGGTTGCAAAATATATGAAGTCTTACACAGTGAAATGTAGAACACTGCACCTTAGAACCTGGCTACTGGTCTTTTTTGCTCATCTGTCTAAGTCCTGACATTAGGGCACTCATTGATAGAGTGTGAAGATGTCAGTTTGTATCAGCTCAACACAACTTTTGATAAATCATAATGTATTTGCAGTTAGAATATACTTGTTTATAATAAGATGATTCTACAAAGTTAGAATGGATAGCAGCTGTACTGAAAAAGGATCATCTTAAGTTTTAGCTTACTGAATTAGTATTTGTGCATACAAAGGCTTCATCCTCCTAAGGAAAGGGAAATGTGTAAGGGAGCCTTTAAGACATAATTTTCCTTTTGTGAAATACAGACTAGTTCATATATCATGCTAAGGAAAGAAAAACATAAAATAGTGTCACTGTGTGGTTGACTTCCCCTGACTTTGTCCTCTTGCCATTTATTAGCCTTGTCAAAATAGCATATAATATGTTTTTACATCACAATTTTAAAGCACTGTTTTCTGATCATAAGACTTGTAAGAATAATATAGTTTCTTTACTACTTCTAGCAAAGAATTCCTGTTATAAATGACATGGAGATTGGAGTGAAAATACTGCCATTTAACAATTTGCTAGCATCAAGATGAGGAACCTATATGCCAGCAAAGTCTAGTCTGATAGTCCTGAACAAAGTGTGAAGGCAAGGGAATTGGACACAACTACATGTAGCCAGTCTTTCACCTTCTTTCTTTCACCTTCTTTTTGTAGAAGATGAGACTGCTGGGTTGTTTATCAAATACATAAGGTTAATCAAAGACTGAAAAAGGTCTAAGATTGTCTTTAATAACATAATTTACTCAGAGTGGCATTCCCAAATGGTTAAACTTGCAAGCTCATTCAAATGTGAGCAGGAGGATATGAGCTTCATGAAGACATTATAGCAATAAAACTTCCGTAATGTCTAACACAGTGGGCTAAATGATTTTTTAGCATGATGGGAATATACATCTAATTGTTACTTTGGGAAAATTTGTATTGGACCAAGAAAGAAAGAAAGTGAACAAGCCTATTAAAATGTCTGCAACAGTAAGCATGTAAAGGCATTTTACGTAACTGATTTGAAATTGAAAACTTAAAGAGAATAATATGTTGAAAGTCTAATGCAACCAAAGTTCCTTTTCTTTCTTTCTTTTTTTTTTTTTTTTAATTCATCAGTCATTGAAAGAAGAATCAGCAGCCTTCTCTTTTATTTTAGCTGTTAGGAATTTGTAAATTTCTTTTTGCACTGGTGCCACATGCCTTTCTCAGATGAGGTTTGACGACATAAAACTAATATGATCTTATTCTACATAGCTGTTTGAGTGAATTAATTGCTTGTAAAACTGGAAAACAGAACCTTTAAAAGTCAAATAGATGACCTACTATTAGGACTTTATAACTTTCTTCTGCAATCCCAACACTATTTGATCAGAAATAATAAAATTTACATGCCCATTTAGTGCTTAGTAATTTTGAGTTACCAAGAGAAGCTGCACTTAATTACAGGTTTGCTAATCATCCTCTGTAGCAGTGATCTGGATCCACATTCTTCACTCTCGATGAATTCAAAGCGTCATGGATGACAAAACGTTTTATGATTGTTTAATCCAGCAGGAGCCGGTGCTGTATCATGTGTAAAGATTGTCTTTAATAACAATAAGCAGCATTCAGTTTCAAGTATTTGCTACAAAAAAAGAATTAAAGATCGCTGCAGTTAGGTAGAACAAGCACATCCAGAATAAGCACTTGCTTCGGGACATGCCTCCAAATCTATGTGTAAAGTGAAGAAAGAAAGTAAAATGAAAAAGATATTAGCCCTGATTATATTATTTGTAGCTGAACATACCTCATCACAAGGCAGTAGTTTGTACTAATCTAGAAAACTCTTTCTTCTCATGTAGAAAACAAAGTATGAGAGATAACTTAAAAATTATTGTAATTAAGTTAACTATCTATATTTAGCAGTTAGAGCAGTGTGTGTATTCTGATAGATGCAGTGCCTAGCAAGTTGATTGCAACACTGGAGGATGCTTATAAGATGGTGATGGGTAAAATATTTTTTTCTGTAAAGTTGTGTGAAGCCTATGCGGTTTGTAGCAAATAATGTAGCAGGCATGCAGTGAGCTCCTGCGTGCAAGAATACATTTCTACGTTTTTTGTTGCAAGTGACGAGACCCGAAAAACATCCTTTTCTCTCATCCTTAAAATATAAATAAGTAAGACTTAAACATGAAGTGGCAACTGTGCTTCCAAAGTTCACAAAATTCTAGTATAGCCGTGTCCTGAAAGAATATGACCTGCAAAGTCATAGAGCAGTTAGGTTGATCAGAAACAATTTCCCTAGCCAGTGTTATCAAACGAAGTGCTATGACAGGTGTCACACGAAGCCAGCTTTGAATACTCAACTCAAATGGCCATTTGCAGGTGGATCAAAAGGCAGACACCATCTGTGCAAGTTCAGGAAAAAGCTATGAAATCAAATCTCAAAATCCTTAACGTGACTCTGAGCCTACCTGTTATCATGTGGGGGCAATCTGCTCACACGAGGTGCAGTGTGGAATCAAAAGACATGTCCACTCACCCAGAAGAACTGCAAATCTGCTGAAAGTGACTCTGTGTTTGTCCTTTCAGAGCAAAGGAAAAAAAACAGTCACTACGTGTTTGAGAAAGGTCACTGATACCAGTGTTTCTAGGTCACTTTGCACCTCCTCCTGTACCCTTTAATGGGTACTGCCTGGCCTGTAAGGAGAGTCAGTAGTTTTGGCATTTGTTGAGAAAGAAGCTAAACTGGAAGAAGATTTTGAATTTGCTTTAATATATGACAACACTGTGTAGTTGTGGACACAGACAAACCAGTTTCTAATAGTTTTTCCTTGTTTCCCCAGCACACTTTATGCTTTAGAAGTATTTGAAACTAGCTTTGAAAGGAACTTGCTGACCAGCAGTTTTCTGACTTGATTTGTTTTAAAGCCTAAATGGCTTAAGGAAATGTTTTACAGAAGATATAATCCATCCGCATGGAATAAAGCCTTGAAAATTAGTTGGCATAAACCTAAAATGCAAACTACATTCTCATGACTTTGCACTTAAGCTGTTGCTCACAGAACTAATTTAAGAGTGCCAGTGTATTGTTTATTGCCTATAACTACATTTTTTGGAAGTTGGAAGATTTTTAAAAGTGCTTTATTCAAAAACCTCTGTTAATAAGTCTTTGATCTGGTGGTTAGAATTTCTCTGGCATGCGACTTTGGTCAGTGTGTGGAATAGCTGTGAAGCCAGTAACAGTGTTGCCATCTTTCCTTGAGTAGTGACTTCATTGACAGTGCTGTATAATTATATTTATCTATCCTGTTGATTCCTTCTTTTATAAATTGATTCCAAATTACTTCACTGACGACTTGGCCTTTTTTGCTGTCAGACGCAGAAACCTTTACACATCTAGACAAGCGAGGATATTTGGGATTTTTATATGTGGAGTGCATTGTAACCTATTGCTTTTACAAACACTTTTGTGTGTATTTTTAAATAAGCAGTTACCTGTACAGCTTTTTGTGGACTCTCAGCTCCTAAATCTGAACAGTGACAGTGTTGATTTTACAGAGTAATGCATATTTACAAATTGAGTATTTGAAGTTACCAATGTACATGAATATATATTTCTTCTGCTTATTTTATACTGATACACTTAGTGTTGGAATAATGGTAGGAGAAATATTAACTATGGAGAATTAAACGCTTATTTAAGAGAAACATTTAACGGTTGCATCTGTATTGACAGGACCTGGGACATCAAAGTGTTTTGAAGTAATCTTTTCAAGAGTTTTTCTAAATTTGGTACTTAGTTGATTTCAAGGGGAGCTAGGATTATTGTTAGTAAAGATAAGGGAAATGAGAGTTGTTGGACCCCTAGATATATTGTTCATGGAAAGACAACTAGAATATGGTGGTATAACAGGCAGCAGAAGTTACAAAACCTAACAACTATGGTATTGTCTATTTGATTATCTATCTTGACTATTTAGTAGGGCTACTTCTCTTGTTTATTTTCTTTTGTAGAAAGTAATATAACCAATTAAAATTATTTTGATGGGCTAATATACAATGGTTTAATTTAATTAGATGGGAAAGTTTAGTGGATTTGTACTAAGTGCTTGATATTTATATTGATTTGTATTGATAGAAAGACTGTTGTACTTCTTGAGCATTTTCAGTAGTATATCCCAGGACAAAACAAGGTGATTTTGCTTTAAACCTAGCTGAACTGATATGTTAGAGTTTATTATTGACAACTAGCAAAGAAAATCTGTTACATTGCAAACACTTTACTCTCTGTGCATGTTCTTGAGCAATATGTATTCCATATTTAGCGTGAATATTTTTTTACTGGTTACTTTATTTCACATACAGGGAGCATCTTAGAAATATTTTTGTACTTTAACCCCAGCAGGCAACCGAGTCCCCCCCAGCCGCTCACTCGTTCCCTACCCAGTTCGGTGGGGAAGAGAATTAAAAGGGTAAAAGTGAGAAAACCGGTGGGTTGAGATAAAGACAGCAATTAAATTAAATTAATTGAAAAGAAATAATAGTAAAAATAATTTAGAATTGTAGGGAAAAGAGGAAAAAAAATAATGAGAGTAAAATAAACTCCAAGAAAACAAGTGATATAGACAAAAACCTCTTGGTCACCACCAGCTGACCGATACCAGCCAGTCCCCACTCACCAGTGTCTCCTACACTAACCCTCCCCCCAGTTTTATATGCTGAGCATGATGCCATATAGGATGGGATGGAGAGGAGTAGAGTGGAATGGTCAGTGGGATCAGTTCTCCTGGCTCTTTCTCCTCCCAACTCCTTATGCACTCTCCGCCGCCTCACTGGCAGAGCGAAGTGTGAGGCAGGAAAGGTCTTGACTCTGTGCAAGTGCTGCTCAGAAATATCCCTGTGTTATCAAAACTGTTTCCAGCACAAATCCAAAATACAGCTCCATGCCAGCTCCTGTGAAGACATTTAACTCTGTCTTAGCCAAAATGAGTATAGGTATATAGCAAAAGCTGTCTTAAGGCCTGTAACAAAAAAAAAAAAGCCCTTCCAGAAGTTCAGCGGTTTGTCCTGCCTAGGACCAGTCCTTTTTGGAGGACTGATTGCAATCAGATTTTGGGTTTACATGATATAGAGTGTTTGAAAGTAAATGCAAAAATCTTACAATAAAATTTATCAGCTACCTTTGTTCTTTATGCAGAAAATAGTTTTGGTGGTTTCCTGAAAAATGTATAACAACTGACTAGCTTATAAGAAAAACATGTGGCTGTATTGCAAAGTCAGTAAAATAAGGTGTGGATCTCTTTCTCTTAATTCTTTGTTTGAAATTTACTTTCTTTGATTTTTTTTTTAATTGATTCAAATCAGAATTTCTTTTTTCTTTTTTAAAAAAATCCTGAAAGAGATCACACTCTGTATCAGTATAGTATTCTTGTTCCAAGTGTTTTATTTTTTGCTCCAATTTGTTTTATACCGAGCTTTAAAAAGTGCTTTATCTCAAGATGTGCAGTTGTCTTAGTATGCCATGAATGGCTGACCCAGTTATTTCAGTAGTAAATTGTGGATTGTTTGAGGTCCAAATATTTTAAACAATTTGTAAAAGCAATAAACAAAAGGTAAAAAAAAAAAAAAAACAGAAATGATTACAATTAGTCAGGTGACCTTATTTTAAATGTTATGGGGCTATTGTTAAAATAACTAGAGAAGACTGACTTGTTACCTGTAATAAAAATACAAGGCATACTGATGTGTGCAGTCAACATGGCAACATTAAATAAATCAGCAAAACCTATTTGGCTATAGTAAGTCGTATTATCTGGAAAAATGAATAAGTAATATGTTCCTTTAGAGCACAAAATTTTTCGTGAAATTACTTAAAATTTATAATTGTATTTCAAAATAGATTCAGAGGAACAGTGCCATCTATAAATAAATATTTACATTCATATTTATTGTACTAATGTTATTTAAAATTAATATAACAATTTTCTATCTGCTTACATATCACCGTTGCCTATTTTGGTCATACATATATGCATATGGATAAATTTGCGAAACATTTCTCAGTTAAAACAATTTCCACGAGGTGGTGCTCAAGCAATAAATTTTAAACTGATAATGTAATAACTATGACCAGTAACAAGCTCAATTTAAAAATATGGCTGTCAAACAGATGTTCTTCTCTTTGATGCTATATCTAACTTAAGGTGGGAATGATGAGGTCAGGAAGGGTAATGAATTTATTATGTGGTGGAAAAGTTATTTCTCCTTGCCCAAAAGATAGTAATACCATTATTTTTTTACAGCATAATACCAGGGGGTTGTGTTCATTTTGACATGGAATTCTCATAATCCTTTTCATATCTCGTACTTCGGTTATTCTTTATATGCTGTCCACTTGTGGTTATGAGTAAAGGAACTAGTATTCATAAAGATATTACAGTAGTTGCCCTAAGGAAAATGTTAGTGAATTCAATAGATTTAAATAAATCTGTCATAGAAAAATATACTGGGTGCTGATTCACTGATCATTCAACAGTAAATAAAAAATGTAGACAGTACGATAATGCAAGAAGGCAGATGATGTGAGAGAATGGCAATGACTATAAACAAAGCAGACAGTTTGGCATAAGTGGTTTACTCACTTTGATCAAATAAAGCATCCTTAGCTGTTTTGCTTGCCAGTGCTGCATCTTTTTTTCTAACATCCTCTGCAAACCCCTTATTCATCTCCTCCTTCAAATTATACAGACCATTTATAATTTAAAGTTCACTGTGACTACCTCTGAAGAAGAGTCAATAATTAACACTGCAAGCATTGTTGTTGTTGTTGTTTCGTTCCGAACCATCAAAATGGCAAGAAGCAAATCTGCAATGAAAGTTTGTTTCTTCCTTCCACTGTTGTTTCTTTCTTTAGCTGTTTTGTTGCATGGTGGGGGTTTTTAAATTTCTTTTTAACTTGTGCCTTTTTCTTTATTTCAACTTAAATGATCAACACAATTTATACCAAAAGCACAAATGGCCTTGCTTCTACTGCAGGCATTTCTCTTGGCCAGCTAGTAACAGCAGTAATGCATTTAAAATACAGTATGCTCTCTTTTTTTGTTCATTGCTTGTAATCTCAAGATATGTCAGACACAATTTTTACAATTCTGGAAAGAAAACTATTTTTAAAGAGCAAACAGGTCTTTCCTAGATATTTTACTTTCTGACAGCTGATGGAGCAGTAATCATCCTATTTGAATAAACTTGAAGGGTCTGTGAATAAGGAAGTCTCATGTATTTGGTTATGCAGACGGTTGGGAGTAAAGTGATGACAGATCTGTGAAAAACAAATCAACCTTACCCTTCTACTTTTATTTAGATATTGCACATGGAGGCTGCCTGCTCCTGCAAGGTATTTAGTCACCCAGCTCCTACACACATATGTTTGAGGATCTGAGTCCAAGTTCAGTCATGGTCCATTTTATAGATACTTGGTCCAGCCAATTAGAAAGAATACAATTATTTGCTAGATTTCTGTCTATGATTAGAACACTTTCATTGGTGTAAATAGCTGTATCCCATATGCAGTTTTTTACCTTTATTACCAAATTTTTTGTGTATTCACTGGATTTTTGTACAGGTACATTTAATAAATATTTTTGTTTTGCATGGAAAAATCCCTTCTGCTGTTAACTAAACTGAAATACTCATTTCTTTTGCTTTCTTTATTTTCAGCATATTTACACTGAGTAACTGACAAACAGAATTGACTAAATATTTATCTACCGATCAATAAATACAAGGAATGGAGAAAAAATTATACTTTCATATCATTGTAATCCATTGTGAATATACTACAAATATCAATTATATGTTTATTGCTACCTGGTTTGTCCATGGCGTTTGAAAATACCTATCACTTGTTCTTTCTTGTTAAGAGTCCCATTAGAGCATCTGGCTAATGTTTGTTATTCTGAAGCTCTGTAATTCCTTTTGTCTTGGTAGTGGGAGGGAAACATTTTATATACATACTTTGATTATCGTCAATGTAAGTTTGAGGGTGTCTTCTATTTAATTTTTTTTTCCGAACCGGTTTTGCTAATCCTTAATGAGTCTGTGCTTGTGCACTTTAGTGGATGAGAGAGCAATATGGACTGTCTGTAAGTAAATTAATTTAATCAGAATTCATCTCTTTAGTACTGCTTATTCTGTCTTCTAATTCCACAGTACTGTACAAAGGTAGAATTACAGTTTTCCCACTGGTACTGTTAAATTGCTTCATTACAGGCTCCTTTCAACATTTTAACAGCTCAAAAATTGGTTTCTTTCATTTATTATCCCATGCTCTGCATAAACTGACTTCCCATTTGCTTTTGACCATTTTAGCTTTGTGAATTTATACTTTCTTTCATCTTTTTTCCAGTTCTTTTGGGCATCTGCCTTTACTATCATGCCTAGTTGAAGTATATGCAGAGTTTACTTGGCAGCTGGATTCACAAAGGCTGTATGTGTATATATGCTTTGAGCACAGCCTGGCAAGAACTTGAGACCCTCGTTCTAAAATCTCTATCCGTGGTACAAAGCCAATAGCGCTCACTGAGCCTTTAACTTTTACATTTAGCAAGCAGCCTACTCAGAATTGGTAAAACTTGTGGCTTAATTGCAGGTGAGGAAAGGTTAAAGGATCATTAATTTATTCTTAAGATGGACGAAAATAGCCAAAGGAAAAAGAGTTCAGCAACTTTCAATATTTTACACTGTGGTCTGTAATTCTTTCTGATACACAAGTGCTTAATTGAAAGCAGATGGAATAGGAAACACAATAATCAGTATAAAGATTGGAGTCTATCCTTTTGTTTTTTAAAATAATTTTAGCACCTGTATTTCAAATAATTAAGCATTGTGGTCATTTTGATTATCTAATTTAGGTCTTGGGGTTTTATAGTTATTAAAATACCATGCAACTACTAATGAAATAGTTAATATAGCAGAGATTCAAGTACATGCTGTGACTCTCTCTGATCTGAGAGTGCAACAGTTATCAAGGCTATTTGATTTTCTTAGAAAAGCCTGGATAAAATCAGTAGTATTAGCACTACAGCTTCTAAAAGCCAGAATACACTAGAGGTTGAGTCATCAGGCCTCAGTAAGGCTGACACAGGGGTTAGAGTCATCTGGCAGTGTGGCAGAGAAGTGGGTTACTCTTTCCGCGTCCTCACCTCCTAATGAGCTGGTATTAATTCTTCTGGAGCAAGAAGAGCAAACCTTTCTGTTTGCAGCTTCTAATTAACAAGTGAGTGTGAATTTTTTATGCTTATATGGGTGGGAAGGTTCATTCCTGTTCCTGGTATATTTCCTGGAATTCTTGACAGCAGTTGTTATTGTTTATGCACTGCAAAAGAACTTGCTGAAGTATTTCATTTAGATGGTGATTTAAGTAAACTACCAGAGCCAAGGCAACCTGAGGAAAAATTTTGTATGTTTTCTCCAAGTGAGATTGTCACTGTTCACAAGAGTGAAAATGTGTCAAGAGTTTTACATTACACATTACCTTGAGAGCATCTCTTTGTGCATATATAAATGTCCTCTCATTGTTAGTCCAGCTTTTTTCCACTGTATTACATTTTTTCAAGTACAAAACTATTTCTTAAAATATTTTTTTATGTGTTCTAGTATTCAATTGATTTCCTGTACTGTTTCAACAGGAGCTAGCTTTGACAAATGATCATATCTTATCATATTTTAAAATGCATATTTAGACACATATACATATGTATAAAATATATGTTAATTTGAATGCAATTAGTTGCATTTTTGTCTTGTACAGTAGGCCTCTTCCCAGCAGGTTTAGTAGAAAGCTTTTAACACTCCTTTGTTTAACAGTGTTCAAAATAAATAAATAAATAGTTCTGCAATTCAAGTGCAAGAAACAACAAGCCTCTTGTCTTGGCAGCCTGAAGCTTCCTTGACTTCAGATGCAGAGTGCCCAATTCACATGCCACCCCCAGCTATGTTCCTGACACTGCACAGAAGGAGTCCTAGAGGCTGCTCACAGGAGATCCATACCTAACCTGCTTGTGCATTGACAGTTGACTTGAGAGGGCATGATTGCTCAAGAACAGTTCAACATGCTGTTAATTGCTCTCTCAAATATTGTAAATCCTGTAGAACTTCAAAGACTGCATTAGTTTGAGTTGTTTACGAAACAGCAGCCTGTGTTCCTCGATGTTTCTGACCCAAATATGTCATGATAACAAATATATCATATAAAGACATAGAAAATCATAATCATTAACTGGTGTTTGAGGCTCAAATAATTTTTCCTTTTAACAATTTAAAGACATTTCTATTTTAGTATGGAAGAGAAACAAGCTAAAACTGCTGGTTGTCATATTGATGGATTGGTCTTTACACCTTTGTCATTTTTAATTTGTAGGTTAACAGTTTTCTCAGACAAAAGTTGTGCCTTTAAATTTACCTTTTACTTTCATGTTTTCTCTCTTCTTAGTCACTCTGCTAAGTCGCTTGTAAATTATACAAAATTATAGTCTCACAGATGCTTCTATGAAAGCCACCTCTGAGTCAGCCTTTTTAAATGTGCTCAGAGCTTTACTGCAGCATCCCACTTTAAGGGAAGTCATATAGCTTTTTTATGTTCCCCCTTTTCTTTTATACAGTTTCATTTTAGTCATGGGTTATTACTACAAAAATTTCTTTGCTAAAGCCATCATTCACATAAGATTCAATTCTGTCATGTAAAATGTGTAAACATTATAGAAAGCAAATTTAATGATGAAGCACTGGCCTTATGACTCAAAAAATCCTGCGTTCACTTTCATCTTTTTTCAAAAGTAATTTTGAAACCAAACTAAAATTTTAAATATGTGGAAGGCCAGCGTCCCCAGATGTGTCTGTTAGCCTGTGTTGTTCAGGTGTTTGCTTAATTTCTGTCTTAACTCTTTTTCAGTTTCTTTGGGGTTTATTGGAGTTGTCAGACACTGAAATAGGATAAAGTTATTATTCTACACCCTGTTGTACATAGGAGAAATGAAGACCCTGAAAAACATGAAATCTCTTGTACTTAAAAGATAAAGCATATCTGTGCAGATATGCTGTATATTTTTCTTATATTCAATATTGTTTCCTAAAGGTTAGAATGAAATACTAATACCTCTTCCTAAATTAAACAACTAAACCACAATTTTTCTCCCAAAATTTCCACAAGTTAAACTCCTGCACATTTAACTGTGCTGTTCACCTCAGGAAACCCTACATGAGGCTATGCATGCTGAGTCAGCTGAAACCCATGTTTTGTGCCTAAATAATCACTTAAGAAGGCAAATCTTTGCATTCTTTCTAGAGAAGCATAATTATATTCCTTTTAGGAGGAAGATTAGAAATGCTAATTCTATAAGTAGGAAGTCATTATTTTATCATTTAGTATTAGCTATAATAATGTTAGTCATGATGAACTAATGTGGTATTAATATGGATTTCATATGTACTCTCTTAGGAATGTAATTGCAATTTACTATTTCATTCATGTTTAGTCATTTTGAAGTGTTGCTGAATTAACAGATCACTACTCACCTCATTTTATATCAATGACAACTTTTGCTTATGAAAACATTGGGCCGCCAATTAAATTCGGGTGGAACCAAGCAATTGCAAGCGTTTAAACAAGACCAGAAAGCAAACTAACAGTTGGGGGAAAGCATGATTGATTTTTCTAGCCCTTTTTCTGGGATGAAGTGAAAAAGTAGATGCTTCGCAAAAAACAGCTGGACTTACAATGCTCATTAGCCTAAGAAGAATCCAGGAGACTCTGGAGGTAGCTGGAGTCAGGAAGGAATGATTGAAGTGAAGAGCATCTTGAGTGCAGGAGAAATACAAACCTTGTTTCTCTGTGTTCCTGCAGGGAACCCCCCGTTCTTTCTATTGTTTACAGACATATTTGAATACCAGTGTCTGAAGGCCCTAATGAAGGATTGCTTGCTAATAGAACAAACTCTTCCTGCTCTAAAACATTAAATTTTATTGCTATTCTTGATTAAGACACTGTACTTGTGTACTTATGAGGTCTTCCTTCAGTTTCATTCATTCTGTAGTACAAGTTAAATATACTTCTTTCTGATTTTATGAATAGCAAAAAACCAGACCAAACCAAACAAACAAAACCAAACCAAACCCAAAAACCAGCCAACCAAAAAAACCCAAAAAAACCCCCAAGCTGAGTTTATTTTTAGCTTCCCCCCCCGAGATTCTCATGGTCTGCTAAGAGAGAAAGCCACATATTTCACTAATGCTCAAGATATATTGTTATGAGAGCACAAGTAAAGGCCCAAGATTCCTACCGTAGGAGTCAAGGAGATGACAGCACAGGATTTGTGAGTTATTTATTTATTTACTTGATTGAAATAAAGATTAATGTTTATAATTTTCTTGTTGTTCAACCCATCTAGAAATGCCATTCTGTCTTTCATACAGACATAAAATTCAATTTATTCTGTTAATCTTTGCATGCAAATGGGTGGTGTTTTTTCTTGCAGGTTTATAAAACCCAGTAGAACCAGCTCCAAATGCCACTGAGCTATAAGAAATTTTGTGCTGGAAGTATTTGGCTCATATTCTCTGTAACTGTAAAGAATTTTTGCGGAGATGTCAAATGCTGAGATATTAAGGACAGCAGCAGCTGCTGCTTGACAAGCCTAAGTCACAGTTCAGAGCTCATTAGAGCAGCAAAATTTTATTGTATCATTGTCTTTATTAAAATTTGAGAAAAAGATGGTTGTTATTAAGAATGAGGTATAACAGAGGTAAAAAGATACACATAGGATGGAAGGACAATGTGTTGAAGTCATTGAGTAGGAAACACCCAGTGTCAGCAAGAACTAACAGTCTGAAGATCAATTTTGGATGTAATGCTTTTAGTTCAGGGAGTAGTATAATATTTGGCTACATGGACAAAATATATTAATTTAACCAGTCATGCCGAGAAATGTGACGTTTTAAAGATAGATCTACTATAGCAGATTATCAAGAAATATGGTAAAAACCAACACAGAGTCCTGGTACCAGTGCTCTCTTTTTGATTTTCCTGGAAGGCATGGTATTAGTGCAGGAAGCACAGAGTAAATTCCATAGTTTGTGCTTGAAGTCTGATGAGATCCTTATAATAAAACTTTTTAGAATAATAAACTAACATTAGAGGGTTTTTTTACCTTTTGATAAATATAATCAGTTTCAAGTTCTGGATGGTTTTTTAGTTTAAACTTCTTAAAAAGCTTTGCAATATGCAGGCATAAAGGATATTGGAGTTTTTGAAAGCACTTAAGGACACATCCAATGAATTTTTAAGTAGGTCCTGCAATAGGTGACATTATACACTTGGTACTATGCAAGGGCAGGATAAAGAATCCAGATTTGTTCTATAAAGAATTAGAAGTTAAGAGGATGAAACATCCCCAGCTTAAGTAAAGAGCCTTTAAGAGTTAGTGAGTAGGAAATGCTTTGGCTTGGAGACAGTATCCCAGGTTCAGTTACTTTTGGCATGAATGGATCCTAGGTTCATATTCCTCTCCTTCATTTTGACACTTTTTTGTTGTCCAGACAATGTTCATAGTCAACACCTAACACAGCCTTGCAACTATACATTCCAATAAGTGACAAAAATATTTAAAATTAAATTTTCTCCCTAACAAGATACTAATGAGAATTAGGATGTGTTAAGTTCTTTCTGGCATATTAAGTTTTGTTCCACAACGGTGCCTTTGAAGTAACTTGGTGTGAATCGCAAACTTACGTTTGCCTGAAAAACTTAGGTCAGTGCACCTGTAAGCACTTAAAAACTATTCTTTCCTTTGCCAAGGCACTGTTCAGAATAAAACTCCTTTAAATATTTAAGAACAAAGTTTTAGGTTCCTGATATGGAGACAAAACTACGTTGTGAAGCAAGATTTATAGTCTCCCTTTATTTTAGCAATATGGCGGATTTGAACTACAGTAATTTGAGTTCAAATGTTTTAAAATGAAACATACCGTTTCTTTCTGGTTACACAGATTCTGGTGGTTCTACTCTAGCAGGCTCTTGCTACAAAATTATTGAGGGTATATCATCATTCAACTTTGTACTATGAAACTTTGTCAGCATCTGTTATTTTACTTCAAAATGAAATTGCTGCTACTTGTAAATATCTGCCAGTGTGGTGTTTTTTTATCTCTCTTGTTCTTTCAGTTTTGGGGTTTTTTTTATTGGTTTTGGGTTTTTTGTTTGTTTTCGGGGTTTTTTTTTTCTTTGGTTTTCGGGGTTTTTTTGGAGTGCTTTGCTTTGCTTTTGGGTTTCTTTTGGCTTTTTTTTTTTTTAAATAGTAAACTGTTGAATTCAGCAGTAATTGTCATGTGATTTTATTCTAAATGCTACCAGTAATATGATTTTGAACTAATAATTTAGACCACTGAAAAGGAGAAAAGATTTTTGGGGAGCTCATCCTTGGCTGTGCTTCATATTGTCAAGTCCTACTGTGTCTGGACTTCACCTAAATGCAGCACAGTAGTGTATGTTACGTTAACTGGAGTGGGGCACACAGATACACTATAGCCTATTAGCAAAATGAGAAACATAAACATAAGCAAAGGCAACACTGAGTTTATTGTGACATGTCAAGCCAATTTAAGTTGTTTGTAAGTGGGTATTTTTTGCTCTTTTCTTCCTAATTATGTGTTTAGCTTAAAAAAAAATCACAATAAAGCCACAAAACTAATTAACTTCAGGGTTATGACACATCTGCTAATATTTTAGAATGTTTCGTTGTTTACATTTTGGTGGAAATTTGTTTTTCAGACTTCCTGTTCAAAAAAACATCTATGAAATAATCTACCAGTGTTTTCTTAGACAAGGTAGGTTTTCATCAGTGTATTTTTCTACCTTCAATTTCAATGGGAACATCTGGCTCTTTTCTGATAATCAATATAATCTCTTGAGTTCAATTTCAAAAATCAGCTGCAGAGAGTAACAATTAGAGGTTAGTAGACTTGATAGATTTTATAAGAAGCAATTATGTCATTAACAAATTATCGAGTTATCAAGCTGTCTTATAGAGATAATACAGAAAAAGCTGAAAGCTGCTGATTGTACAGAAAAAGAGATGTGTCTATGATAGGAAGAACACTTTATTAATTAAAGTGAGCTGTACGGACTTAACCTTTAGAGCTTTAGTGATGCTGGGAGTCAAATTCTTAATTTAATAATAAATTTTAAAAGCAAGAAACAAGGATCCTATTTTGTTACCTCAACAAGCATTCAGGTAGACTACAGGAGTCTAAACCTAGCATTAATGTTTTGTAAACCCCTGGATTGCTATTGGCTGACAATTACTATTATAGGAACTGATGCACAGGAACTTCCATCTGAACATGTGGAAGAATTTCTTTACTGTGCAGTGACCGAGCACTGGAACAGATTGTCCAGAGAGGCTGTGGAGTCTCCCTCACTGGAGGTATTTAAGAACTGTCTGGACACAATCCAGTGCCACGTGCTCTGGGATGGCCCTGCTTGAGCAGGGAGTTTGGACCGCATGACCCACTGTGGTCCCTTCCAGCCTTACCTGTTCTGTGATTCCGTGATTATTTTTTACAATCAAGTACTCTCTGTGGAGTTGTAGACTCTGAGCTGTGGGCTACTTATCTGTCTTACAATAAACAGTGTTCAGACTCCATGCTGGGATTTGTATGGCCAATGGATCATGAGATGTCTTAAGCGTTTTCGTTCATGCTGGTATAATGACTCTTGAAGGACTTAGGAATGCTGGTTGTCTTGGGGGAGGAGTGTCACCCAATGGCACATTTTGACTGAGATTTTGGTAGGTATTTTCATCTTGTTTCTCAGTTATCCATAAATCAGTCCCTAAACATCTGAAAACCTGGATATGGTGCTCTCCAAGGAGATAGAATCTGGATTTAAGCCTTTTAGTTACAGCAAAGATTTTTCTCTTCCACTTTGAGTAGTGTTCCAGCTGCTATTCTAAAGGTCAGCACCTCAACTAAAAGTACCCATATTGTAAATTAGGATAATAAGGCCTGTTCAGTTCTTTAAAAGAGGAGAGGACAGGTATGCTAATGTTGGAGAGATTAGTTCCCAAGTGGTTAAATATGTCTCCCTAAAGTCCTGAACAAGGCTGTTAAGATGGAGTCACAGATGGTCTCTGTCCCTAAAGTGATCCTCTGGGCTATTCTCATCAGCTCTTCAAGTAGTTTTTCCCCTCTTTGCTCTTCATGTTGTTATCTTATGTTCCATCCAAAAGTGTTCATCTTTCCCATTTGCAAGTGAACAGAAATATCTTTCTAAATTTTGGATTACACCCCTAATTTTACTGTTGGATCTGTTTCCCAATGTAGTTATTAAATAATGATAAATTTTTTCAGGAAACAGAACAAATGGAATCACCATTGTATTTACTATGCCAGAAATAACGTAGAAGAGCCAAGCTGACTTTATTTCATTAATTTCTTCCTTCTCTCCCAAATTTTTTTCCATATTTTTTAAAAGCCATCAACAAACCTTTCAGTCTCATTTTATATGTGAGATGCTGTTGAGCTGCTGATAACTGTTTAGATGCAGGAGAATCTTCCTGCAAGAAACCGGAAATTTTGGTATTTGATTTTTCTAACTAGTTTGCTCACTTTTTCAGAAATATGTAAAATCCTTAATTTTTTTTGGCCAGCAGACTGTTTATGCTACTAATAAATTAACAGAGAAAGCACTACTATTTTGATCCAGGCTGAAACAGGCTGCCTATTTTTGTATAAGAAAATGCACTTTTTCTTCACCTTCTAGGGTATAAACTGCAAAGGTATGCAAAACAATCTAACAAGTTATGCAAAATATTGAAACACAAAGAGTTAAAAACTTACCTATTCTTTATACAATGCAAGAGATATGATGAAATATCAGACACTTGGAATCCATTTATGAATATTTACCCGCTACTACCCACTAGTACTTTGAATATTTACCCACCAGTGTGCACAGGACAAGCGTGGGTCCAAATAACTCTCTACATGCAAATCAAATTGGTAAAAAAATTAGAAATTGTTGTACTTTATATAGAAAAAGTCATAAAGGAACATAATACAAAAGTACAACATAAAGTCAGTTTTAACTTTACTGTTTTGGAGCAAGATATATTGGTTTGACTGAGCAGAACTGACTAAAGCTGTGTATTTGCTCTACAAATTCATGCACTTTAATGAGCACGGTAGGTCTTTCAGTCTCCATCAACAGCAGAAATTAAATTGGTTTCAGATACAGTGTGGAAAAATAAATCATGTATGTGTCATACTTCTTTATATCCTGGGATATGTATGTCATGTCATTTTTAAAAAAAATGTAGACATCTGTAATCAGAGCTGTGTTAACGTATGCAATAGAATTCATATGTAGCTTTAAATGTAAAGGGAGAAGGAAATGACACAGATATCATTTATACCATGGGAAATGCCAGTTTCTAGCCCAGGACTGTACACAAAGAAGGGGAAGGGAAAATAGGGAAATCCACTTAAGGTATAAAAAGAACAAGATGTTGAAAATATTTAGTCTAAATGGCTAACATCATTTAAGCAACTGAAGCAGGAATGTTGTGTCTTTAAAAATTCTGCAGGCTAGGTCAAAAGTTGGGTAAATTACAGGGGCAAGCTAAAGAATGGCTGAGCTGCTACTTCTTAACAGCTAAGAAATGCATTTGTTCATTTTTGTACTTTTGAAATTTCATCTCATTGTCTAAGGTTGTGTAACTCAGGGATGTAATGGAAAAATTGATTATGTAACTCTTCCTATGGATTTGGCAATACTTATAATTCAGATTCTGAGGAGTTGAAGCAGATGGCTGAGCCTTGAAAGACTAAAGATATTCATGGCACAACTGGATGTTCTTCTCTTGAACTTCATTGATCTTAATTCTAAAAGCTGGGAATGCAACTCACTAAAGGTAGAAGAGATGGCCTAAATGAGAGTATCACAGGATAATTCTTCAATGTACTCAAGAACAGTGTAATTCTTGTCCAGAGCCCAGATTCCCTGTAAGCAAACACTGCTTTGAAGTTCATTGTTTCTGTCTTTCTGATTTCTCATTCAACTAAATTCTGTGGTACTACACACAAGATCTTACACGTTTTTACTTATAATTGCAATTCTTAAAATTTGTACCTAATTGAGGTTTTTTTCCTTACTTTTAGAAGCGTTATTCTTCTAATTTTAATATATTAGAACTTCTAAGTATTTTCCAGTAATACTATATGTGTGTTTTCTAGGTGTTGTGAATGATTCATTCAAGGCAAATGTTTGTTACAGCTAATGTGCAGTAAAATTACAAGTATTTATCTAACTTTGAAAAGTATTAAGGCTACTTAATCTTTGAGTGACATCAATATGGACCCAATTAGCACAGTTTTCAGCCACTTCATAATTCAAAAGAATGTGATCATTCAGCTGTAAGCATATTTGACAGAAACTCCATAGTCATGAAGGTAAAAGCTTGCAAGATCACCCAGTAGGATGGAGAAGCTGTCATTCTCTCATCAGTGCTGTTGAATACTAATGTCAAGGTCAGAAGAGTGTAATTTTAGGCTGCCAAAATATTGTTGAATTTGATCTCCTAGCAATGTTTAAAAAGAAAGTAACAGCATAAAAATTTATATACATCTTTGATACGACAGCTACAAAGTTTCAGGTGCTCCCCCACTGCAAATGTTCAGAGTTATTTGCTGCTTTGATTGGCACTTTCAGATGCATTTTTCTTTTCCTAATTGTAACATTTTCTTTAAATATCATATTCCTTGTCTAACATAAAAATTACAACTGATATGTATTTTACAAATTCTGCATGTAATTTTAAATGCTGATGTGGGAGACTTTGTGTTCAAAATATATCACAATTAGAGTGAAGATTTGTATGTAAAAATATCTGAGGGCTTATTTTAGGCAACAAATTGTCACATATAACAAAATGATAGATTTGTCTTGAGTCACAATTTTCATTTACATAGCATGATCATGCTACATGATTTGTACTGCTGGCTCCATCTAATAAAGACATATAGATTGGATGGACCCACGCTGTCCTCAAAGTATCTTCTGAATCATAAAAGGATGAGAGGCAATGACTGCAGATTTCAACAGGGCATATTTCTCCTAAAAAATAGGAGAAAACAGTTTCACAGTGAGGACAGTTAAAAATTGCAGTAGGCTGTTGAGAGATGCTAATAATTTTTTATCCTTGGAGATACTCTGAACCCAGTTTAGTGTTTATTCATAAGGTGTTTTAAGCAACCAGACCTAAGCTGTCTCTGCTCTGTGTAGGTTCAGCTTGATGACCTCCAGACTTGCATTCTTCCTTCCAACCTGCAGTATTGCATCACTCTCTCATTTCCATTTTGATAAAACAGTTGTTTGTGTAATTTATATAGTATTTTTAAAGGCATGAAATAAGACTATAATTTTTAAAATACTTGGAGACTTCTGTAATCCTTAAGTTTTGAAAGATATTTAGAGACTTGAAAATCACCCCTTTTGTGAAAGAGTAAATCTCTTCCATGTCACACTTCAGGAAGCTGAGCTTGAATTCTCAAGTTGGCACTGCAACCTTGCTCATACCAACAGCTCCTCTTTATTAATGGCTTCACTTGCTCCTCTATCCAAATAGAAGAGTTCCCAAATGAATGAATTAAATCTATGCATTGATACTGTTGTGGTAGTTAATTTTTTTTACATAAATTTGGTTGCTGAACTTTCTTAACAGAAAAGATAGAGGAAAACAAAATAAAGCAACCTCATATTTCCATATAAAATAGGTAGCTTTTTTTTTTTTTAATTTCAGTTTTGGGTTTATATTTAAGGGCTTTTTGGCTTTGATTGATTTTACATTACATGAATATGTCAATGAGCACTGGCAAAAAAAGTGCCTCAGTAGGATTGCTTTTCAGATCCAGATACATCTTTGAAAGATGTCTAAAATGACATGTTTGCAGTAAAATATACATGGCCGGGTGAACTTTTCTGGTCTTATCTTGTGCCTCAATAATTTTAAAACAGAAACCAAAGCCTTTGTTCTGATAAACTAGACGTCTTTCTGAAATATATTTATTAAAATGAAATATTCAAAAATTCCAAAGAGCAGGTATACATACAGTAAATGTGTTCTTTTTCTCCTGTGCATGGTTAACTTTCATTCATATTAATGGAGTTATGAACATGCTTCAAGCAGAGAAGACTATAATTTTTAAAACCTGTCTATCGAATATTTGGTTTAGTTACATTTATGCTGTCTTTTTCCTACAGAAGAGAAAATTATTTTTTGGAAGGTAATGTTTCTTTTGAGTTTAACTCTTTTATGAATATCCTTATCTCTGAATTCACTAGTGAATATTTTTAGAAATACTTTAGAGCCTTGAGATTGTTTGAGAAAAGATAACTATATAGCATTTTCATAATTAAAGTTTTTTTTTTGGTGGTATTCTGAGTATTGGATAGGAATCAAGGTAATTGTCAGTGACAACCACTCTATCAGAAAGACAAATTCTCACATGATTTGTGAGACAGTCTCAGAAGTACGTGCTTGTAACAGCCAATGCATATGTGATACTGCTTTCAAATGCACTTAGATGTTTAGATGAGTTGAGGGATAAGAAAACTATGACTCAAAGGACTTTGTTTTGTCGAAAATGTAATAGAATTGCTATATCCACATACTTTCAGTTCACAGTATCTTAATAGGATTCTATAATTACTCTAAATTCCTTATTTTCTGCAGTAAAACTCTTTTGTACAAAGAAATGACTTCGTAAAAGCCTGGCACCATACAGTGGCCTTTTTTTAGTTGAAGAATCCTCGCTGATCTCAGAAATCGTGATACTCCAGAGTAAGGAATTTATTATAATAACTTAGAAGTGTACCTCATTTGTATGAATTCAATGCTTTCATTCTTAAAGTGGTTATTAATAAAATAATCTCCGTACTGAATAAAACAAAAGAAATCAAAATATATACAATCATTGCAGTGTATATTCTGAAATTTTCCTGTTTTCGTGCAATTTTCACACTCTCTGAATGAAATACTTTTACAGAGTGCTTGATAGTAAACTGCTCATGCATTTTAATGGTTAAAAAATGCCCTTGAACTCTGTGGTGCATGTCTGAAATCTATGGCATACATGCATTTCCTTTATGAGTCTAGTTAGGGGTGCACATGTGTCTATCTTAAATATTTGTGTAAATGCACATAGTTTTCACTGTTCAAATATGTTTTCATACATTTATCTTTGCCTTTTTGTTCCCTTGGGAAAGAATTATGATTTAAGTTTTTATTCTGGTTTTGAAGATTAACATGTATGAAAAAGATTTCATTGATTTCAGTTTGTTTTCAGTAATTTAAGCTTGCTGTTACCTTTCTTAAAATCTGAGGTGGTTAAACATACAGCATGGATGATGCATACCACAACCCTTTGGCACAGAACAACTGGTAGTGGCTGTTTATATGTGCAGTAAAATCATGATCAATCTCTGACACTTACTACAGACTTCCTGCTGCTTAGAAATGTGTATTGTAATAGCATTTGTATGTTTTCTGTTCCCTTAAGAGTTCAGTATGCTGCTTCACAGGAGCAAAGAAAATTAGAAATAACATCACAGACACTGTGATAGGAATAAATAAAGTAGTAATTTGTAAACTCTTCTAGACAGATCTTTACATATAAATGCAGGAGTGTCTGTGTATAGGTATAATGTAAATATAACTTCAGTAGGGATTATGTTTATCTATTGTGTGTATAAACACAGTTATTTCATTTTATATATCACTGTTTAAATTGTAAGAACCTGACCTTTTTCTCTCTTACCAATAACTAGACCACAAGAGACACCACTTAGTACAGTAGTTGAAGTTGCAGTTAATATCTTTAAATTTTAGGAGGCTGGTTCAGGGGTTTTTTTTCCTATTTTAAGTCTTTGAGTTGGAAGACTAAAATTTATTAATCATTTTGTGAAAGATAAATTTCTGAATTTTAATAGGACAATAAATGGTAAAAACTATGAGATTGTCATTGATTTTACCTTTTTACTGTGGCAGACAGTTACTAGTTTTCTGGGATATGTGAACATAAAAAAACCTAGCTGTAGAGACCATACAACTATTTTATCAGTTTAGAAGAACAGAAAAAAACCAAACCACCATATTCTGGTATCACTACAAATTAAACTACAGGAACCATGTGTAAGGTTCCCATATTCCATGCATTATCACCTACTTTTCTTGACATTTCACTGAGATACAAAGCTGATTATATGCACTGTAGACAAACATATAATTCTTTACTTAAGTCTTTTAAATAGAATGATTAATTTCTGTTTTAGTAATAGGGTAAGTCTGAAATCCTGATAAAATTTGAGTTACTGAAATCTTCAATTTATTTTTAGTGGGTAGAGGATTTACGTATGTGAAATATAACATGGGTGTCCAAGGAATATCTAATGATTCTGTCTAGTTTCATATCCAGTCTGAAATCTGTGGGTTTCTGTGGGGAAGAATTTTATATTCATGGTGCAGGTGAAGAGCTGTTACAATGCTATACACACTATTTTTTCTTACCTTTTGGTCACATAATTGTCCTTTTTTTTTTTTTTCTTTAGCTAATGCATTCTTTGAAAGTTATATCTGTTTAAATCCATAGAAAATTTAAAGTATGTGCACAAAATACCCTTCCAAGGTATTATGCCAGTATTTTAGTTCTAAATAAGTGTTAAACCAAAAAAGTTAGCTCCAGTAATTAATTATGATGAATAGGCATACAATTTGAAACTGTATAAGCTTTTTAAGTATAGACAATGCTCCTGTAGTAATTTCTTTGTTCAATTTATTTTAGTCAGTATACGCTGTGCTCCAGTGACGTACAGAAAAAGAGCCATTTAGGGAAAATATTTAATACTTTGTCCATCCTAATAGTGTTATTTCCATGCAACTGAAGCTTAAAAAAGGGCTTAGTTCCACTGCTAAAAAGAGAAGTTTGTATAGGGAGTCTTCTCTTGGGTTTCTCCTTTTTTTAATCTCCCTTTGAATGCTATGCTTCATGAAATTGTGCAATTATCATGTTCTCAAACCTAAAAATTAAAATCATCAAAATATGAAATATTAACTAAGCTCTACTAACTAAAAATTTAACTGCATGAGTCCAATACACATAGAACTATAGAACAGGTTGGAGAAGACCTCCAAGATCACCATGCCAACTAAACCATATCACGAAGTGCCACATCCAGTCTTTTTTGATCACTTCCAGGCACGGTGACTTTACAGTTCCCTGGGGAATGCATTTCCAATGCTTGAACATTCTTTTTGTGAAGAATTTGTTTCTTAGATCCAACCTGAACCTTGCCTGGTCCCACTAAGAGGCCATTTCCCCTTGTCCTGCCACTGGTTGCCACTAGAGCCAATCCCCAACTCACTATAATCTTCTTTCAGGGAGTTGTAGAGACCACTAAGATCTCCCCTGAGCCTTCTTTTCTCCAGGATAAGCAACCACCATTCCTTATGTTTCAGACCCTTCACCAGCTTCATCACCCTTTTCTGGACACACTCCAGCCCCTCAATGTCTTTCTTGTACTGAGGGGCCCAGGACTGGGCACAGCACTCAAGTTATGGCCTCACCAGTGCCAAACACAGGGGGACAATCACTGCCCTGGTCCTTCTGGCAGGACTATTTCCAGAATGAGCCAGGATGCCATTGGCCTTCTTGGCCGCCTGGGCACTCTGCTCGTTCATGTTCAGCTGGCTGCCAACCAGCACCCCCAGATCCTTTTCCTCCAGGCCTCTTTCCAGACACTCCTCCCGAAGCCTTTAATATAGCATGAAGACAAATGTTCTCTAAACTGTACAGTTATCTTTCTGTATTTCTCTGCAGTACACTGTGTAAGACTCATTTACAAATCAGAAGTAAATAAAACCCTAATACATCATAATGTAATCTTTTATTTCCCCCCACAAAGATTATAATTGATTAAATGTTTACAAGTAGGATCAGCAGTGGGAAGATGTGTGTTTCTGCTGTAAGTTGTTGATGTTGCTACAGGATATTGCTGAAGGCCCAAATGCATGGCACACATATAAAGAAATCTGAAACTGTTACAGGTACCATACCAGAGAAATTTGAATTAAAAGAAAAAAAAACAACACCAAAACACCACCACCAACAACAACAACAAAAAAACAAACAAAAAAACCCCAAAAACCTAATGGATTTAATAAAGTAATTTTTGTTACAGTACTTGCAACATTGGATGTGGTACCAACTTCTGTCAGTTAAGCAGTGTATGTGTAGCTAACAGGCACCATCTTTTATGTTTCTGGGAACTAGTTCATAAATCCTAGGCTTCTAGTTCCGTTTAGTTTAGTGGCTTTTTTCTGTGGTAATTTAGTTTTACCCTTTATGTTGCAGTTTGTGAGGCTGTTTTCCACTCCCTTTCCCATTCTAAGTTAAGGAAAAAAAGCTTAGGTACTGGTAAAGTCTCTGAACACTGAGTTTCTCTGTTTTGATCCCACTCAGGTCTTCATGTCTTGGAGGTGGGTTATTATTTGTTTGTTTTAATCTTCTGGTGAATATCTTCAAGTTTTGAGAGAGAATAATGAAGGAGAATCCAGAAGAATATACTATCAAAATATTTAGACATAAAATAAATGTGCATAAAATTAAAGTTTATGGTCATTACTAGGAATTTTATCAAGGCCTTAAATGGTACTGCATCAGCAGATGGATTAAAAGAAGGTTTAAAAAAAAGGCCTTTATATTTCCTTTACTGAAGGAAGCAAGGGCATGCACCTTGACTATTGGATGTATACAGCCCATGGACAATCATTTAATTATTCATATGAAAGTCATATTCATTCCTTGTTTCTATACATTTGGAGTACTTCCTCTTATTGTTCTCAATTCATGCTTTGTAAGGAAGGGGAAGTTGCTCTTTTCTGATACAAGCCTAATTATTGTCATCCCTGATTGATCATGTCCTACTCTTATTAAAGTATTACTCATTCTGGAGAGACTGCTACAGTGATATAGTCATACATTCCCATGTTGCCTTTGTTTTATTTATTAACACTTTACAAAGTGCCTTGTGCCATTGCACTTTAGCACTGATTTCAGTTCTTTTAGGAGTAGGAGGTTGCTCGTGGTAAAAAATATTTCTTGGTTTAAAATGAATATAAAGTGACTATGAGTGGAGACAACACCTGAAGTTTGAATCTGCTAATATAAGGTTATCAAATTAAAATGTGCATGTCTCTTAATAGCTTTTACCTACAATTGTTTCCAGAAACACAGTGAAATTCTTCCAAAGTGTATTATTTGCACTTGCAGCAGTGTGTCTACTTGAATGAATTAACCATAAATATGTGACTACAGTTAATTTAAAAGCAACAAAGTTAGATGAAAGTAACAAAATACTTGAATCCAGAATTAATTTATGAACTGAATGAAAGAAGTGAATCAGGCCCATTTCATTCAATGAAAAAGCTATTTAAAATAATCAGCTCACATGTTGAAGGGAAAGGCAAATCTCACTTGAGTCTGCATCTCCTCTTCTTTCGTGCAAGTACCTTAATTGTAACACCTTCAGACATTGCCTTTGTTGGTGGATTTCTACTTTCTATGCAATATATAAATATTCATTAGAATAATAATTAGAACTTGGGTTTCCCATGTAAATTGCTTCAACAAACAGGGAATAGAATATTTTTTACTGTCTCTGGCTTATTGAGTATTTGAATATTTATTAAAAATAATGAAAAGTTTCATCTGGAGAGACAGAAACATACTTATCAACAAACTGCCTATAGTAATATGGATAAGAGAGTTCCCAGAATTAAATAGCCTTCAGGTAAGCCTGAAATGCAAAGGTAAGATTTCCACGTAATTGCTGATTGTTCAACGACCTCTGTTATTAAGCAAAAAGTGAGGAACACATTACTAGAATCTTTTCTTCTCCTTGTTTTCTGTGGTTGGTATCAGTGTTATAGTTTATCATGTCAATAAAAGAAATGACAAAAAAAAATTTCATTTGATTTTCTTTCGGATGTCACTCACAGATGAAGAATTTGAAAAATCATTTGCACAGTTCCTTAGTCTCATTTTTGCTAATAGGTATTGGCTTCCCCAGTTCTTTGTAGGGAATATTCCTCTACTGAGCGAAAAACACAGCATGTATTAAGTTGGAAAATTTAAGGGAAGAGGTAAAAGAAGGCATCTTGTATACTGCCACAGCATCAGAAATTAGCATCACAAGCTTTTAAACAAAATTGATCTTAATATTATGGTTGACCTTTCAAAAGTAGGGACTGTCGTCAGATCATTCTTATGCTACAGTATTCTTACCCCGTGTTATTTAACATCATTTAGGTCCGTTGTACTGGCAGGAAACTGCATAAAGCAGTTGCTGTTTTTCTATAGCTTTTTAGACCAAGGTAAGATCAGGTACATGGTAGTGGTTTACTTTATTTGGAACCCTTATAATTTTGGGGTTGAGTTATAGACAGAACTTGGTGTAGCCCTTTGAAGGTATAAAAACCCACATGGTTATGTTCTTGATCAACAAGCAATAGATAGAGAAAACTCAAAGATGGAAAAAGACAAGAGGACAAAGAGGATTTTGTATTTTTGAAGATATTTATTATACATTTTTCCTTTCTATATGTACATTAATTGGAAAGGTGACTTTTGGTAGCTTATGGGTCATATACCTGAAAGCAATGGTTGCAACTGAGTCAAAAATCTGGCAAGGTATTTCCTTTGACAGGAAGATACATTTTTCCCTAAAAAAGAAAATAAAACAAAAGTAAAAGTATGAGTACTTACAGAGGAACATTCAAAAGTACTTTTGAAGTCCTAGGGGAGAAAAATATCTGTAAAGATGATTAATGATTATCAGGCATAAAATAAGTGTTTTTAAGCTCTGTCAACTTTGCTTTTCTAATGAGGACTTAACTGCTCCCCAACTAAAGCCTTTATCCAAGCTGTGTTTTGTATTTCATTTAATCAGTGCTTTGTATGGAGACAGTTACCACCATCATAACCTTTCTGTTCTTGTGTTTTGGCATCTCACAGATCTTGTATGCAAGTTGGGGGCTCAAGGGAAGCACATTTAACTGAAATGTCCAAGTACAATTTAATGTGTGGTGTAGGGTTGTAGAACTCCTCTCAGACTTGCTTATTGTTGCAAAGAGAGCCTTTGTAATTACTAGGGGATTATGGCAGAATATGAACGACCTTGAAAGCGGCTTTCATGAAGATCAGGAATGTGTTCTGCACAACCTCTGAAACAATCAGCTAGAGTAGTGAAGCCGAAGTATATTAAAATGTGAAGAGTTCACTGAAAAGGTCCTGATAGAAACACCCAATTAAAGAAATAAAAGCTGATATTTAAGACGGTGAAAGATTTTTACTTTGGTAAGAAAAATGAGCCTTAGGAGGACTGGAAATGAGATGACAATACAAATACAGTAGTTTCTTCCTCTTTTTTCTCATCAACAAAAGTAACAAAATTTGAGTTTAATGGTAGATAATTAAGAATAATGAAATGGAAGTTAGTTGTACTGGTACACTGCCTAAATTAATATGCAAGATTAAGAGACCTAGGAACAATTAAGTTTCTTTTTTTTATACGTATAAATTAGCGAAAAAAATTGGATAAGAGCATGGTGCAATGTAGCACCAAACTCTGACTATATTAGCTTTCACTTCTTAATTAGCTTTTTTTAATCTAATTATTTTTTTAGTCACAAAGGAGCACTGTATGGTTTTTTAACCAATTTCTAACCAAAAAAGTCTGTATATTTTTATACTGAGATGTACATTTTTACTTTGTCCTTTTCTATTTCAAGTTAAAAAAAACAACAAATGCAATACAATATGTGCTAAAAATAGTCTGCCTAAGTGTTGTTGTGATTTTTGTTAGTGTGGGGGATTTTCATTTCTGATAAAATCTCGTGCTCAATCCTGATCGTGGAGGATTCAGTCATAAACTTTATTTTCTGTGATGGAAGCTGCATTGCCTTGCACTGAATTTTCCATTAATGCTTTTTTTTCTCAGTGATGCTGAAGTTGAACCCAGTTTAGGTGAATTATTATTCAGTAGTGAGCAGGTAGGAAAGTCATACAGTGATTTTGGAAAATTACATCTGTAAATTTAATTAATACAGTTGTGAACTGAGTTTTTTTATAAAAGTAATTAGCAAAATCTGAGTCTTTTTCCAGTTTGGTTACATGTTGAATGCATTAAGATATTTTCACTTTATGATTATTTCTGAATAACATGATGAGATACATTTTTTGTTTTGTTTTCTTTGGGTTTTTTTCTACAATTTTACCATAATATATTAAAAAAAATATTTGAAGTCTACTTTGCAATATTTTTCTTTTGTGAAATACTTGTTATATAGTTGAAACACAAAATTCTACAAATGTGTCGGGTTATCCTTTATGTGAAAGTACTTTTAGACCACTGTATATTTATCAGCAGCCTGGTACAATAGCCATTAAAATCCAAATAACTGTTCCCACTATTTACCGACACTGACACCTGCTCCAACTGTCAGTCATAAGAGGATGAGCTTCCCCATAATACCTCCTGTTTCTCATTGAATAATTATCCCATGGATATATCTGAGATAAAAACATTACTGTTTTTATAGCATACATCACTTACCAATAATTCTTCATTTTACATTACAAGTCTAAAATACTGTTATAAAGCAGATTTATATTAAGATTATTTTATTTTTATTTGATTCAGTTGAAAATTAGGAATTTCCAACACTAAAACTTTATTCCCCCTTTCCCAAGATATTTAATTTAAAAATGTATGAACTTCTTAACTGGAAAAGATGTTTCCCTTTTTTTGGAAAAGCTAGGGAGAATGTAACATGGGAATCATAAAAAGTTAGACTTCCCACAAGAAGCAAAATTTATGCAAATGAGCATGTTCATTGGCAAAAAGGTAGATTAAAAAAAAATAATTGACTCTTGTTGTTAGCTGGCAAATTTGAAAATATTTTATTATTTTTGCGTGCACTCATAGTCTGAAAAAAGGTGCTATGTGAAAGCAGCAGCATATTCTTATATTCCTGTTAAGAACTAAATAGTGACTGTGTGTGCTTTTAGAGACCAGCAGGGAATAATACTGTGTAGGAATGGCATAAGAATGAATATTTCTGGATATGTAACAATTATCTATTATAGCAAAATAAATTTTGGGAGTAATTGTATTAAGCTAAAAATGTTTCTTTATCCAAAGCTGTTCTCTATTTTTAGTTTAACATTTCAACTTCACCAACCTTTTCCTGTTGAGACTCACTTTGTGTTTGAAAGATTTACATGCAGTTAACTTGTCATTGATACCCCTGGAACTTCTGACTGCTGTCAGAAAAACATGAAAGTTTTAGGAGAGAAATATTGATAATGAGAGAAAAATAAGATTTAAATACTGTAAGTGAATTATGTTTTGTTCAAATATAAACAACAACAAAGATCTTAATCTATTGTTCAGGTAAGTAAATGAATTCTCAGATCAGTGTTGATGGCAAGTACTCAGGAATTCAGGTTTACTTTTCTGTTATTCAGTAAAATGATGAAGTTTCTCATAAAACAGACTCAAATGTGTGTTTGGAGGCACTATATAATAAATGAAATATAAAATAATGCGTTAAAATAGGAGGTTTAGAACCATGATACAAGAAATTGGAAGATACTTGTTATAGATGAATTATACTGAATTATTTTGTATCGAGATATGATCTCCAGAAAAAAAAAAAAGAAAATAAAAAAGCATGATCATTCATTTCTCATTAAAAGTCTGATGAATATACTCTGCACAATTTGAAATGTTAAGCGAGCTTCTACTATAATATTTCCATCTCATCCCCCAGAATTTTAGAATTTAATCCATAGAATAGTTCTTAAATAGCAGTTAATCCTAACTCCACAAGGATTACTCTGTATATGCACACTGTATGTACAGGGCAGCTTCATACATGCAAAAAAATTTAATCCAGGCTTTAATTGCAAGTGTAGTCTGAGCCTGCAAGGAAGACAATGCGTTTTTGCATTGAATATTACCTGAATATAATTCTTGTGAATAGATCACTAACAATTTAAAAAGCTGTCAAAATTCAGACTGAATTTGTAATGGCTTTATTTTTTTTGTTTGTTTGTTTCTGGAACAGGAATAGATTCACAAAACTAGTAGTGAAGAGATAGCAACTGTTTCTCTTAATCTTCCCCTCTCCACCCACTCACCTCTAGCCCCACCAAGTTGAAGATCTCACCATATGTTTTTTGATGCAATAACTCCTATATATAGGAGACTAGGTTTCAACCCCTTCCCCCTGCCTTAGATTTAAACCTTTATTTCCTGCCTTCCACGGGAATCACCTAACCACTGGATATTCTGCAGTGGTACACTCTTACCTGAACTATTTGAACTGCTTCTTTGACCGAGCTGTGTGCCTCCCAAATGAATTCTTTAACCACCAGACCAAAGAGTCATTCTCTCTCTTTGACTCAGTATTTAAATAATCCATGCAGAACAGCTTTTTCCATGGGGATCGAGAGAAGCCAATTATAGATTTCTCACTGGTTTAAGAACTCTTCTGGGAAAGTGAAAATGTGGGTTCAAGAATGTGCAGACAAGGTCTTGAACCTGATTGTCCCACATTGTATATCAGATGAGGCCCTAACCGCAGAGCTATTGAATAAGTGAAGAGAGGGGGGATTCTCTTTACTTCCATGAATGATTTACAAAGAGCATGTAAGCCTAATCTTTCATTTCCAGTTCTTTAGTTTTGTGTTTAAATTGTTTCTGCAGAGTTACCTATGTCTCTGGCAAGTATACAGATAAATGATTGGAGAAAAATGCTACTTTTGGGAACGTAGAAGGATAATTCTTCTCCACATTTTTTGTTCTTAAATATTTCCTTAATATTTCTATCAGTTCCAAATGAAATTAAAGTATGGTTTTCTTTGTCACTAAATCCATCAGTTTAGTTGAATGGCAGATATTGTAGAGGAGGGGGAAGATGACTGATTCTTTTTTTCAATACCCTTTTTGTTAAAGCAACTAACTGTAAATTAATTACATAATACTTTACGCCCTCCTGCATATACTTCCATGTTTCTTAACACTTCCTAATTCAAGAACCTGTATTGAGCTGAACTAGCATGCTTATATTAAGAAGGAGTAGTAGAACTTGCTGGCCACGAGTGCTTATTTCAATTCAGACACAAAGATCAATACAAAAGAAACACTGCCCGTTTATGAAATCTGAGTCATTTTTCTCTACCTTTTTTTTTT